>VZTB01011874.1:349917-376057 GCA_013397245.1 Thryothorus ludovicianus | reverse complement strand
TATTTTACTATGAAATACCACAGGGTAAGCAAGACATATGCAGGTTGTTACCATGAGTATTTTTTATATTGTCTTCATCCAGGCAAACCCAAAATGCCTATTACAGTCTGCAGTTAAACCATAGATTTATAGTTCAATACTCATGAACTGGAGGAAGGAAGGGACCTGATGATCTGGCAAGATTGATGTAATTTTTGTGATACTCAACAAATTCTGTTGACAAGATCTAAAAATATATCTAAGCTGAGAGGTTAGAGATATGATTTGAACAAAATGTAAGTTTCCATTTCTTAGCCTATTTTGTACTCTAAATTAGCATTTAGTAATACTTACTGTCCTTTCTTTTACAGATTCAGTCACATTTAGCAACCCTTGATGGTGAACAGTTGGAGATTGTGAAAAATGATTTAATTGCTATAAAAGAGATCTTTGTTCCAAAGGAATTAGATGATGAAGTGCTGCAGGCACAAAAAGGTAATTAGAAATATAGAGACTTAACCATATGAATAATTGCCACTTCTTTATCTAGTAATTAAAAAAATTCCAGTCTAAACTGTAATTTCTTATATCCTAATAGTCTTCATAAGGTAGTTACTAAAATTAATACTCTAAAAGTTCTCAAAACTGATCAATGCTTAATTTTGAATTTATATTGTAACTGAAGTGTGAGATATGGAAGATCAAGCTTAAATAAATATTAAATTGTTTTGCTATATCATCAATGAAAGCAAAAAGTGGAAAATAATAACTTTTCAGATAACTGAGCTTTTCTTACAGAAATTGTATAATCTAAAAGTTTTGAACTACTTAGAAATGCTTTTCTGTTCAGCAACTTCGTCCTCACTCTGCACCCTTGCTAGATGGGGGAAAAGATTAGAGTATCATAAAGAAATTTAAGAACCCTGAATTTTTTGAATGAAAGTTACTTTGAAACATAGTAGCAAAGCTGCTTTATAGGTATTGCTTGGCAAGATGTGGCATGTGGGGTGTGAGATGGAAGTTAGAACAGCATAAGTGTTTCCATAACTGTGACAGGGGACAGCATTGAAGAGATTGGGCCAAGCTCACAAAAGTTACAATAAAATGGGTGGGTGCTTTGGTTAGGGGTAAAATAGGTGTCTTAAACAGGTCAGAAATGTTAGCATTCCCCCAAACAGGTTAGAACTGAAGGATAAGAAGTCAGCTTAAAGGCAGCATGGTTCATGTCTCCAGGCCTGTGAGATCCATACCAAACCTCTTAGAACTAGCAAAAATCCCCTTGACCTGACTGAAGACTGGATTATGCCATTTAACACCATATTGTTCTGGTTTGGAAACAAAGAAACATAAAAGGATATTTCTTCCACATCCTCTTGATCTTCTCAGGGGTACTTTGCCCATAAAACCTACATTCTGCAAGATGGTGAGATACGATTTCTTTAACTTTCAGAAAACTTAGCAAAACTGTGTTAACATCCACATGTTCTAACAGGAGAGTAATTTTTCTCAGACTGCTCTCACTCAGTTTGCCTGGTCCCTCTCACAGGGAGCTCACTGTTTCTCACTGAGGGAGACAGCAAGTGCTCAGCATAAAGTCTTAGTATGATAAAGTTTGTGCTGTTTTTTCCTCCTCTTAGTTGCCCTTTAAACCCCATTCCTCTATGAAGTTGTGAGAAATAGAAATCCAGAAAGTGTATTACCTGCTTAGGAGTGAGGATTCATGAGATGTCTTTTGTTCCTTAATTTCTGTGGAAAGTAGTTCCTTGCTTTGAAGCTAGCTCCCAGGAGAAGCTCTTTTTCTTGCACAAAGTGATGTTTTCTCTGAAGGTCAATTCTGGTTTTTTTAGTAAAGCACAACTGCTTATGCTGCTCCTTGAAACATTTATAGGTGTTTTGAGTGGGCTGCAACCAAAGCAGTGAGCACCTTAAAAAAAAGAGACCAAAGTGTGCTGCAGATTTTCCCCCACAAAAGTAAACCACTCATCAGTGGAATACATTCCCTCCTCCTATGACTGCAGAAACAACTATGACTGTTTTCTGGTACAAGTAGCAGAAAGCCACAAACATACCCTTCTCTCTAATGTTTCCTCTCACTTTGATTATGCAGCCCTTTCATGTATTTTTCACTCCAGCTTTATTCCAGTTGTTTATTAAATAATGAACAGAATATCTGAAAAAATGGCTTTACCTACGTTTTGAAAGCCATCGACACCTAAAATTTCATACGTGAGGTTAAATAAGAGAGTAACCACAGTGAATATTCAATTGAATATCCCAGTTATCAACAATTCTGGTGTATATACATGCACACCCCCACACATTCCCTTCTTGTGTCACTGTCACTGATTTTCAAGTGCTGGAGTACTTGGTGAAACTATTCACTGGATGCATCTGATCATATAAAATATGATAGCAGTAACATACTAACAAAAACTGTCTTGTTTTTTTCTTGCAGCAGATACAGGAGAAGAGTTCGTCAGCATGCTCACAGAACTGCTGTTTGAATTGCATGTTGCTGCTACTCCTGACAAACTAAATAAGGTTAGCACCTGTTAATGAGATGCCTTCAGTTTCCTGGGCAAAGAAGGAGAGCTTTGTTCTGAAATCTGACACAGAGAGTCACCTCGGACAGCTCAGAAAGTGAAGTACAGGAGACTGAGACTAAAATGCTGAATATAGAAAAGCTTTCACAGAAGAAGTGAGATAAGTAAGGCAGTGCAATTGGATGAGCCCTTTCCAGTGTTAGAAAGCTTGAAGCAGGGTTGTGTCAGCAGAGCAGGGCTCATGAGAACAGCAGATTTGGTCTTACATACTGGGAACAAAAGTCAGGTTCAGAATAATTTTTCTTGCTCTAAAAGTAAGATGGCTAGGACCTAGTCACATAACTAGTCACATTTGTACTATCAGGTGCCTTTAAAGCTGGTTCATCTGCTGATCTTAGGCACAAATGAATGTTTATCTCTAGTCTGTCTAGATAGACTATGGATAACTAGCTTAGGCTTAATATGTTTTAATTTGACTTTGTGTTAAAAAAGTGACATCATAAATTTCCAACTAAGTATCACAGTAGTCTGAAATTGTATAAATCTTCAAGACTCTTCAGCTTTGATCTATTTGCATTTCAGGGAAAGCTGCTCAAGATACAGTGTTTTTATATTTTTTTCTTCTTTTAGAATTTAGTGCATCTCTCTTACCTCTCCAATTTTTCTTTTCTTTTTTATAGGCACTTCTTATTTTCTTATTTGGGAAACTGTGTAAGAAAAATTTCTGTGTAAATTCATTTGACTGATAAAGCTGAAGTATTAACTTTGGAATTAACACCAGCTGTATGTGTTGGTTAGGAATATTATACCTTTAGAGGAATTAACCCTGGATGATCCATCTTTATGCAGTCTGAAATTCTTCTCCTTAGGGAAGAATTTAATTAAATGTGCACTTAACTAAATGCCACTCAGAGGCTTGATAGATTCAAATTTCTGAGTATAAAAAGGAAGTAATAAAATCTATTGTTAATTGATGTTCAGGAATGTCATCTGGCAGTCTCTTTTCAAACTGAACTTTGGGGTTGGGTTCTTTGGCAGGCTAGGAAAAAAGCTCATGAATGGCTGGAAGAAGCCACTTTGTCCACCCCAGTACATGTGGAAGAAGAGTTAAATGGAAAACCTGAAGAACCTGGTGAAGAAAAGACTCAAAAAGACGAGAAAATTGAGAGTGATAAAACAGAAGTAGATAAAAGCAAAACTGTGGAGGTAAAATAACTTTTGGAGAATAAGTTTCATTAAGTGAATGGACATACTTTGTTTGGTAAGATTGTTTCTTTGTGTGTTGGCTTTATATGTCATCCTTATTTTTTAAATTCATGGAAGTAGTAAGAAATAATAATACAAATCTATTCACTGTAGACCCAATTGAAGACTAAATGACATAAATATTCTTACTGTTATCATAATTAAATATCAAAGTAACAGGTTCTCTATCACATTATTTTTATTGTGTTATATCTGTGTTTTTGTGTGTGTGTGTATACTCAACACACAGTGAGCTGAGGGATTCTGAGTTGTAATGTCAAACAATACTACTGAAAGTTGCATCTCAATGTTTCTTAGTATCTCCTTCTCTCAGTGACAATACATGGGAAAAATGTTCCAGCTATTAAAACAGTTTAAATCATAAGCAGAAATATTATTTAGTCAACTAACAATTGTTCATTCTCCTTATGAAAGATAGCTCAAGGCTTTAAGTGTTCATTTAGACAGTTCTGATAAGATTAATTGTGATTGAGTATTTTCTGTCAAGTTAATGGCAATAGTAAATGTGGTTGCTATTTCTAATTAGAAATCATCTGTCATGTTTCCTCACAAAAAAGTCTAAGGAAGCAGACAGAATACATACACTGTATATATTGCAGATTTTTATGGGATTTCAAATTACCAGCTGGCATCATCTTGTGAAAGCTGTAACCCCACAGTGCTACGTAGAAATTTCTGTCATTGTTGATAAAAGCCACTTTTTTATTGGGCACATTATCTGTTTTTGCTCTAGAGATTCAGTTAAGGGATAACTCAGTACTTTTGGCTCCGTATGAAAATTATTATGATTCTGACTTATTCTAGAGTTTAGATTTCTTTCTGTTTGTTAGGACAAGGTTTAAAAGTGCTATGCTAAAAAATCCTAGAGCTTGACCTAGTTCCTAGCCAAGTAAATGGTAAACTTGTTCTGACTAATTTTTCAGAGCAAGAAAGTGTCTGTATTTTATAGTCTGTGGATATTTAATTTTCGAGTATTGTTTGTGAAGATGACATTGTGGCTGATATTACTTCACCATGTATGTGTTGGTATTTCCAGCTGGGGTAGGAAGGGGTCCTATATTTGAAATTCTCTACATGTATATATCCATACATTTATTTATCAATGTTTTTATTATTGATTACATTGTTCCCATTTTTAATTTAAGGAAATCTACATGCTTTCCATTGAAAGTCTGGCTGAGGTGACTGCTCGTTGTATTGAACAGCTTCATAAAGTTGCAGAATTAATTCTGCATGGGCAGGAAGTAGAAAAAACAGCTCAAGATCAAGCAAAAGTACTGACAAAGTGAGTATGATGTACTTCACATATGAACATTTGACGTTTGCATAGAACTCATGAAGTTCTGTTCAGCTTGAAGGCACAGTTAAGTTCATGGATCAACAAACAGCATTGGCTTTAGGGGTCCTGGTGCTATATTTTCTCATGAAATCAGGTTCTATAAGCTACCTGTCATTTTTTGACATGGCTGACAAATGTATGTTTACAAAAACATGACGTATACACAGGCTAGAAGTTGTTTCTGCTCCAGCAAGCAAATGTACATGCCAACTTGGGTGCATTTCCTGTTCCCTCTGCAGAAGATACTGTGCCTGGATATATGGAATTTGCTTTCAGAGTGTATAATGCAGTCTTATTATCTGTCAACAGAGTTTCATTATCTAGTGTTTATCTGCAAAAAATATACAGAAATAAATCTGTAGTTCTAAACAATAGACCACATTTGTTAGCAACTTTGTAGTTAATCATAGTGAAACACTCAAAATTTCAAGAAGCCAGTCTGTCTAGTGGGACTCTAAATTCAAATCTCAAGCTCTCTGTCGTTAAGTCTACTGATTTCAGTAAGTTTTCATGTTAAGATGTTTTAAACAGTTGACTTCTAAATAAGTAAAATACTTAACCAAGTATTCATCCTTAAAAATGCCACTAAAAATTGCAAAGTCCATAGTAACTCTTCAGTATAAAACAAAGCATTTATTAAGTATTTTTCAGAATCAGAGCTAAGGTATGGTGCACCTTGCAGGATGAGGTCCTATGGGATACACTTGTGAATAGCTAAGAAAACAATGAAAGATTTCAGAACAGAAAAAGGTCTTGTTCTCTCATATTTTAACCACAAGGGGTCTTTCTCTTTTAGCACTTTAGAGTAGATGTTGTATTGTTCACATAGAAAACTTCTCACTGTTCTCATTTAAGTTTGATTTATTTACTACAGTATTCCCAGAAGTTGTGTTGTTGCAATCATCAGAAGAAAACATAGTTAAACTAGAAGTTTAGCATTTAAACAAGTGAAACATTGCACTGTCAAAAACATGTGCAACAACACATTATTTTGCTGGGGTAGTCAGCAGTGGATTTTTCAGTGAAGGAATATAAAAACTTTATCATGAACAGTTTATGCCTAAATATTTTAAAAATATTTAGAAGCAAAATTGCTCTAAGAATATCTTTGCTTCCAAGATTAAGTTTGTAGTTTTTTTATCTATTGATCGGTCAAGGATGTATTTTTACATTTGTCTCTCTTGTTTTTTTAAACCAGTTTAACAAGTGCCATGTGCAATGAAGTTTCATCTCTATCAAAGAAGTTCTCTGATTCTGTAACAGCAGCTGGGGTAAGATGACAGCATTTTGTGTAGCATTTGTGCTTTTTTTTAACATAGTTCACCTCTTGAAACAGAAATTCTTATGTGAATCCAGAGGCTTTTTATCAGCAAAGCTCCTTTCCTCAGATCAAGAACACAGCATTTTTACAGCAGGGAATGTTTATAAGCCTTGATAGATGACACTTTGTTCCCTGCCTTGTAAAATCTCTCCTTCTAGAAACTATTTCCTGTTTTTCCTAATCACCACTCAACACTTCTTATCTTCTCACACTGAAGGGCTTCACATTTGAAATTACACGGCTTGATGAGAATTTCTTCTCTGGCTCAGCCTATCCCCTTTGAACACATTTGTGTAAAAGTCATTAACAGATTCTACTTGCAGTATCTTAACATGATTTCACAAGTTGTCTTCTTAGCCTTTACTAGATCCCCTAGCTTAGCACTGCAGTGTTTTCAAAAGGTTTAAGAGATTAAAAAAATCTGTTTGATTCATCTTAAAAAAAAAATCACTGTCTTCTATCACAAGATATTCTGTTTAAGAACATCCATTTATCTGTGAATATCTTTGCTAGAAATAATATCCTGCATTTTAAGATGCTTCAAGGATGACTGACATCTCAGTATTATAGCAGGATTCAGTGGTAAAAATTGTGCTGTTGCTGAAATCATTTTGTAAACATCAGGGAAGAACAAATTCTGGTTGTCCTGGTTGTTCCATGAAAACATGAACGTAATTCAAAGAAAATTTTTCCACTTTTCCATTAGCGTGTTTTCTGAGCATGTTTTTTCATAGTTATTTGTAAAGGACACAATTTATTTCTTTGCTTTTGTTATGAATAATTTACATAACTTCCAATTACTGTAAGGAAAAAAGTGCTTATTTTGCATTTTGGGATTGTACTGTAGCATATATCTGTGGGACACATGGTGTTATTGAAATAAATGCATGCACAAAAATGTAAAAATAAATTGCACACAAAACATTAAACTAGTCTGCTAAACAGTGCATTTTGTAATGGGTTTACTAGTAACTGAGAGTAACTTCTTCTCTCTAACCATCTCTCTTTGGTTCTGCCATCTTTCTCCAAATTAAAATTAAGAAGCTTCATGTTTCTGTAAATCTGTAATATAAGAGCTACAAGGTTGTAAGTGGAAACCCTTCAATTAAATTAATCAGGATTGTGTTCAGTGTTGAAAGAAAACAACTCTTGCTGGAGGTTATTGTTCTTCTAAAGAACCACAATGCAAAGAACAGTGAGGAAAAAAAGGGGAAAACTTTTGCCATTTTAAAAAGTAGAGGAGCTAATGAATCTTGATTTTCTAGCCTCTAGTAGTGCTACTGCTCATTGTATCCATCTTCCTTCCTATCTGGTGGTTGAGATAAATGTCATTTGTGCTGAGCTGTTTCACCAGCCAACCTGCACTGCCCAGCACATGTGCTGCCTCCACGTTGGGGATCTGCATTTCATCTGGTCTTCCTTCTGTAGGGAAGCTACTCTGGACCTTTCATTTTGTCCTAACCACCAATATTTGTGTAACTTCTAAGAACTTAATTTTTCTTCTGACGTGTCTTTTTCTTTTTTGTGTTCTTGAAAATGAGCAAGGGGTTAAAAATTTTGTGGAGTGTGAAAAGGTCACAGATAGACAGATGGACAAACAATGTCATTACATAAACCTCCTACCTGTTGGAAAGCAGGCAATTTGAAACTCTGTGGTGCATGAATTAATGAAGAGGTATAACCCTGGGCCTCTCTTAGTTCATTGTACTCTGTGATAGAAATGCACAGGGTGCACTGAGGTGTGTTTGAAATGCAGACAGTTACTAGCAATACTGAGATAAACATTCTGAGTAAGAATCAAAGTAAAAGACCTTTACAGAATTCATAAAACCATGTCTCAGATATCAGTATATTTGTGTTAAATGTCTTTCTTAACCTGGCTTGTCATTCTGTTTTCTGGTTTACAGAGCAATATGAAGGCAGAGGTTCTTAACCCCATCATCAACAGTGTGCTATTAGAGGTAAGCTCCACCTCTTCACTTTAGAAAATGTTCTAATAAAATTGTTTGAAATGAGACAGGCACGTTTATTTCTAAAGGAAAAACTATTTTAAAAGTGATGACAATATAATTCTGGCTGTTCAGGGCCAGCACATAAATGTCCCTATTTTGTATTCAGCCTCTCCCACAAACACTGTAGTAGTGAGGTTGCATTTGCTGAGGATTCTTAAGAGCTGTATGAATGAAGTGAGGCTGACCAGCTCTGAAACTCCACTGCTGTGTTGGTCAGAGCACAGCAACAAGTTGCAGCTTCAGACTATTCTTTCCTTTAAAATTTGGATTGTGGGTATGCTACAGTATTTCCCATCTCCAGGCATTTAGATTTCTACAGAGATTAACAGTCTAGCAACAGCCTTGGTCAGCACACGGATAACCATGTGTCAGACCACCAGAATGTTCAAGAGTGATTTCTTTTATTTGAAACCATGATCTATTTTTCTTTAGAAAAGCACAGTGAGTAAAACATACTTCAGTTTTACCAAGATGTTGGGATAAAATAATATCCTCGTAAAATCCTAAAACTCATGGGATCTGCAGCACAAATTTTTAACTCTGTTAGATCACACTTCCCTTAAAACATAAGTAAACATATAGAAGTGACCATAAATTGTCATTCTGTATTTAATAGCTGCATTCCCTTAAAAATAAGAAGATTGCTTTACAATAAGCAATTTTGCACTTAATTAACAATACCCTTAAGAAAATTGATGGAACATTGAATAGGACTGTAATGAAGACTAGCATGCAGTTCCTTTTGTTATAGGGTAAATTTACTGTTGCTGCTGACTTACCTTCCTGCGCTCCAGGAACTGCAAAATCTAGGAATGTTTAGAATTGTGGGATACAATGTTTTGTACTCCATAAATCCCACAGTTGTATACAAATATGTATTAACACAGCCTGGGATCATGGAGAATTACAAGCTGCTATACTCTTCTGTAGTAGAAATTTCAAAAATAGTGCTACATGTTAAAACCATTATAATTTGAACTGTTAATTTCAGTGACACTTCTTCCACCTACAGCAAATTCAAAATTAGTTCAGTTAATGGAAAGACTGATTGGTTTGTGTTTAGAAAGTCAAATCTGCTTCTGACACTGTGGCATTTTATTCTACTCATATTACCAACAAAACTTTCCAAGAGTTCAAACTTAGTGGCAGTCAGACTTTTTTATATTTATTCAGGTTATGCTATCTACAGATTCTAAAATCTTGTGTGAAGACATATGCTAATATAGCATGATGCAGATGTGAAAAAAACCAAAACCAAAAAAGTACAGTGTAATTCCTGAAGTACATGGCAGCTGTATTGATGAACCACATGTTTTTCTCTCCCCATTAGGGCTGCAACAGTACTACTTATATTCAGGATGCTTTCCAGTTACTGCTTCCAGTTCTGCAAATTTCCCATATCCAGACCAGTTGTTCAAAAGCCCAGGAGTTGTCATCAACCACAGACCCAAAGTCTTGAGCTGTGCCAAAAGAAGAGCTGGAACAAGAGATGTCTGGCCACTAGAGTTCTTTGCAGGCACTAAATGCGGTTTTGCACACACAGTACTGAACAACATTTTAAAACTCTTTCAGATTTTCAGACTTCAGAGTTAGTTAGCAAAGTGAGTAATTTCTTTTCCAGTGCAGTTCATGCTTTGCATTAATTTAAGCAGAAGTTTATTGTCATTAATATTGACTTAAATACAGATTCTAAATGTCAGCCCTTTCAGTTGTAAACAATGTATGAAACAAATTGAAATGTAAAGTTTCTTAAAACATTTCACTTCAAATTACCATTTATATTGTTTGTATTATAACTGCAGTTTTAAAAAGTATGTTTCAGAAGCTAGTTTCAGTATTTAATTTTCACCAACGTGAACAAATTATCTTAGTGTTGAACTTGTTAAATGTTATTAAATATTTGCATTAGAAAATAATAACATCATATTAGTATGGACCACTAACATAACACTTTGTATTGAAGGAGTTGCCCAGCAATAGGTATTAACTTTACTAAATGAAAATTATGGAGATTATGCATAAAGAATTATACTGAAAAGAAATTTTCTGAGCCAGTTAAGATTATGAGTATAGCTCTGTATTTGCTGACCCATAAGTTTATATTGATTTAGGTCTATTTCTTCATTTCAATGGTTGAACAAGATAGGAGACAAAAGTAATCTTTTAAATATGCAAGGGATAGAAAATTTCGCTTTTGTTTGGCAATTGAAACACCTGCTAAACAACTTTCTCTCAGATGTGTTACTGGGTTAACACTTTGGGGTCTACTGATACCTACAGTTCAGAAATAGAAGTTGTAGTAAGAAGTTATGAAAGAGTTGCTTTGGGTGTGGAGGTCATCTGTCAGAGCAATCACCTTTCTTTTGAGGCAATAGTTAGGGCATAAACAAGCAATAGGAATGACATAACAACACTAGCAACCATACTAATTTGTCCATATCTTTTGTTTAAAATCCTGAGCTTTGGACCTAAGAAATTGTTTAGGCTAGTTTATCTCTTAGACAGGAAGAACCTTCCAATATTTTACATACCCTGTTCTCTTGGATTTTTGTCATTTATTGTTTCTTTCCGTTATTTTGTATATTTTTCTCTTGGTATACACATGAATAGTATTTAAATGCTAATTTTTACAGTTAACATTTTAATATGGTGATACATCATAAAAGTAAAGAAGTAGAGCATGAGGCAGTTTCCATGTTTGCACATGGTAACTTCTTTGAGTCCAGATAAGCGGACAGAAAGATCTTTTTGTATTTAACACTATTGTGGTCCCTGTTCTGCTGTCGCACTCGTGGTGACTTTTCCATTTTTTGTTATTTAGAGATTAAATTTCCTCTATCTCTGAAATAAGGTTTATTACGCAAAATCTATTTTCTGGCACCCTGTAATTTAACAGACATGAGATATCTTTCTGGGTAAGAAGAAGATGGACAGTCGTCAAATTCATTTGTACTGGCTGAATATAATATCAGAAGCATCAGGGGATAATGTTTGAAATCATTAAGAGGCATTCTTAAGACAAAGATTGCTTCTCTGAGATACTCCTTTACTAGAGGTTTCACTGTCTTGCTTAAATTATGCATTTATGAATAAAGTACCTTACCCTGTTGTAAAAGAAGCTATAAAAAGTCACATGGAGACAAAGTATTTACATCCATACAATGTAGGAAGGGAAACAGGGCAGGATATAAGCATAGGGATACTCCCATCTGATCTTAGATTCAATCATCTTGTCCTAGGAAAACTGAATATTGTATCTTTAAATCAATTTTAGGTAAATAATATTTCAGTAGAAAAGTACTGTATGCACGTAGCCAGAATATTTTGTTTACTCTGGTTTGTATTTTTCCACCAGTCAAATAAATCATTTCAGATACTGAACTGGGACAGTACACGAAAAGAGAGTGGTTTGAAGATTAATGTGATGGGAGTATATTCTCAGTGAAGTAATTTACTTTCTGACTTTTTTATTTACCTTTGGAATGATGAGTGTGATTTTACTGGGAGACTGACCAAAACAGATGTTGCCTTAAACTTTTAATGGAGAGTATTCTTTCTTTCATCACCACCCTTTTCCAAGTGTGCCTTGGCATTTGGCAAACTACTAGGTTTTAAGTACTTGTCAAAATTACCTGTTTTCTTGAGCAGATGTGCTTTCTATGGTATTCCATTCACTTTTGGGCACACCCACCCTGTTGTGCAGCAACAAAGGAGGCAGGCTTGTGCACTAAGTTCAAAATTTATCAAGATGAAACTTAGAACAATGTCTGCATACCTACAGCCTTGCAGATGATCCACAGTTACATGCCATCCCTGAAGAACGAGCTGGAATTAGACTGTTAAAGAAGTCATTTGCTGTATATTAAGGATCCTTGGGTTTGAGGTTTTTTTCAGTAAACAAACCAAAGCAAGCTGTAAGTTGTTTACTGCTTTTTAGGGTATAGTCTATTCATGTGTAAACATCTCTATGAGTTCCTCCTACACTCCAGCTTCCATTGCTAGAGACAGCTGAACAAAAGAACTGTCTCTTCCATTTTTTATCATGCTGTTTAAATCACTCACTGAAGCTGTTAATATCTTCCTCCAAAATGTGCCTCAGTCATATCATACAAAATCACAGTCATTACCAGTTGAGATGCTTTTTAATTACATATGTCACCAGTAATGTCCAGTGTCACTCACCAGTCAGGATTCATAATAATTTCAAGGAGTCTGAAACACCACAGTATTTTGAATGACAAATACAGGTTTCCCCCCTTTTTTTCTGATTCACAGAAGTATTTTTATCATACAAGCATTCACCCAGCTCACAGGATTATCTTTGAGACATTCCAGTTCTATTTCAGATGACAGCCCTGTCCTTTCTGTTAGTCTCAGAAGAATGTAGAGCGTGGAAAAGGACTTTCCTGAGTTCTTTTGGAAATCATCTTAGAGCAAGGCTTAACATGACGCCATCAGCCAGTCTGACCTACTTTGAAGTTCTTACAGTTGGACTGGAAAGCCCTCTGGACTTTAAACACTTTACTGTGTCTCAGTCCAACCTTTGTTGCTGAAGCTGCTTTTATTGTGCAACTTGTACATTTTCCATGATGTCTCTTACTTCAGCATTCGTATTGATGACAGTGTGCAGTTTTAGAATTAAAAATTGAGAAGAAAATGTCAAAAATTCAGCTGTATTAAAAAGATGGGAGACGGAAATTATTTTCAAAAGAAAAAACAAAAGAATGTACTCTCTGGAAATAACATTTTTCAAGGTTGTATTAGAGAAAAGCCTCTGTAAAAATTTTTTTAGCATTTCTCAGAATAAACAAGAGATGACATCTGATTAGCTCAGTGGAACAGGAATAATGCACTTCTGAAGGAAAATGAAAATCTGCATGAACTTAAAGGTAGTCAGAGGTGGAACATTAAAAGAGGAAGAACTCAAAGGAAAGAAGACAGTTAATTTGATCACTGTGGATCTGCAGTGCTCATTCTCCCTCTATTGCCTACCCTGCAAAAGTCCCTGAGCACACATTTGCTAAGAACTCCTTAGCATTCTCCCCACTTTGATCTCCTCTTCACTACCTCCCTTTACATCCTTTTGAGGACATACCCAGAACACCAGGTAATTCAAGTAATTTTTAAACACTTTAAGAAGCCTCTCAACCCATTTAGTAGATTTGGGAAAATGCAGCCCTGCTCTTCCTGCCATTTGAGCTCTCAGAGACTGTATCAGCAGCTTATCTGGTGCTGGCATTTAAGGTGGTCTCTACCTTCCCTCCAGTTCCCTTTACCAGTTCAGGCCCATGTCCATTTTGCACGTTCTCTGCTCCTCCAGTTCCACCTTCCCCACCAGTTTTGTTCACACACACACACACACACACATACACACCTCTCCTCTGCCTTCATGTCTCCTTCCCCTTGCTGCTTTCTGAGGCTCTTCCCTCCTGCCCATCATCCTGTGCTTGAGAGGCTGCACCAGGACATCCTTTCTCTCCTCACATGTTCAGTTCTGACAAAGCCAGAGATGAAGACAGGGAGTTACAAGGATATGGGAGGAGAGAAACCAAACATCAGGAGAAAATGGCAGACACTAAACCAGTTGTTTTCAGTCCCTATTCCAGGAGGTTGGGCCAGCAACCACCTGAAGTCCTTTTCAACTGGAATTACTTCAGGATCACATTTCCTGTTACCATCCTTACCAATGTGCTCCCATTCTTCCATTATTTCCTGTAGTTTGGATCATAGTTAGAAGACAAAGAAAGCTTTACTCAGCAGACAAGAAAAGCTTGTAAGAGCATTTTGGGTTTTCTTGTTTATGGTATTCTTAAAGGTAACTTGTAAGATGGAGCCTTCCAGGGCAGTAAAACCAAACACTTGGAGAGCTAGGATAGCTGTGGGTTATCAAAGAGCAAATCACAGATTATTTGTCTAAAGAAAGGAAAAGAGGCAGGTTATAGGCAGCAAGAATAATAATAGAATTAAATTATAGGAGAAAGAAAATTAAGCTGGGGTCACAAGAAGCAGGGCTGCTCCTGTCAAGATCTTTGGGTTACTGAAGGGGAAAAGTGATAGCTTAAATCACTTGAAACATGTACACACCAACCAAAATGGCCTTAGCAACTCTGTAGTGAGTTGAGGCAAATATGTCTCTTCATCTGTAAGTTGGTCTCTATAATGAGAAGAAAAAACAACCAGGAAGCAAATTGTGAGATCTTTATAGGCTGTATTTAAAACTCTGCTTCTGAAAAGATTATTAAAAACTCTACTTTTGGAAAACTCTGCTTCTGAGAAGCTTTGTTGTTACCACAGACAAACAATGAAAAGGCCCCAAATCAAGAAAGTATTTTTCTCTTATTTTTTTAATAAGATGATAAAATAAAAAACAATAGAAACAAATGCTTAGACTTACCCAATGAAATACAAAAAATTCCATTTTCATTCAAATATTAATGTTCATAACTATGCCTGTTAAATCTGAACTGCTCAGTGTAGACTAGAAAATGCAATTTCAGAAAGCTTCAGGAGGGAAAGGCTGTATAAATGTAAGGAATGGAGGTAATAAAGTATTAGCTGGATACTAAATTGCTGCTTATCATGTTTGCAATGGGCAGTTTACAATCTGTTCATCCTGATGGATTTAGCACAAGGGAGCCTGAAGTCCTGGCAATTTCTGTCTCTGCCTGGTAATTGATGGCTAAGCTGTACCCACAAATCATGTGTTAGCACCAAAGGAGTTTGGGACCCTGCTCAGCCCAAACAGCTCCACTGCACTCAGAGGAGCAGCAGTAAAAGGAAAGTAAGGAAAAGTTCCAAGAGATAACGAGACAGAATGCTAATGATTCAAGCTAGAACAAAAGATGGAAATGCAATTTCTCAAAAAGAACAAGCCCATTTAATGACTTAATGAGTTATTAAAAATCTATATTAACAATTTTGTGATTTGAAGCCAAAATAGTATTTTTCCAGGTTTTTTTTAATCCACTAAGATATTGCACAAATGATGATGGTCTTCCTGGTTTACTGTAGAAACAAATATGCTTGCTGCAGAATTCTTTCCTTCCATAGTACTCTGGCCACCCTTCTCAACAGCCGGAAACTGTATCTTTTAGCTTTTAGTCATCTAGAGCATTAAGTAGGTTGAAAATTGTGCTTATTTCATGAAAGTAGAGGATAATTCCTAGCTTTATACAGGCTTCTTATCCTATGGAATACATAAAATAAATTTCTGCCCTGATAAAAAAATGCAATTATCGCAAGGATTATCCTGCAACCATATAACTAAGTATGAATCCTGAATGAACAGAAAATAGATGTGAAATATATACTCTGCTATTGAAATTGTTTATGCAGCAAAACTTGTCTGTCCATCATTCATATTCTCTTAATACCAATTATGATGGAAAAAATGGAGTTTGTCAACTAAAATGTGTAATTGTCATTCCCATGAATAGATGGATAACATAGCTCCCCAAGCTGGAAATGGGGATGCTTTCTTCTGTGGTGTACGATGAGTCTTTTTTCATCCAGAAGTACTGGTATTTCATAGGATGATACCTGAAACTAAAGAAAATAGTATTAGAAAAAAAAAGGAAGTTAATTAAGTCTTCTCTAATTTATCTCAAATGTCATTATTTTGACTTTCACAGTAATGAATTCTCCTCTTTATTACAAAAGACAGCAACGTTGTGATTGAAAGGCAGACAAAATAGATGATGCACATTGGATTGGAGCAAAAGACTGAGACTGATACCTGACAGCTGAGTAGTGGCTCCAGTACGTGCCCCACAAGAGTGTGACAGGAACCTGAGCAAGGCACACCAGGTATCACCCACTTCCAGGGAAGCTGGCAATGGAAGGGTGGGCAGAGCCAGAAACATTCACCACATCCACCTAGCTGAAGTGCTCTTCTGTGCCCAACTGCATTTCCCATTCTGTACTGCTATATGGCAGGACAAATTTGGAAATAATGAAATGAAAGCAGCTTTTTCCACATTCCCAAGTGAAATGCTTCTCGCTAACCATCAATGACACTTTTGAATTTGGATTGCAGCTCCCAGATCAAGCTTATCTTACTTTTTAGGGAACTATACAACGCTGAGGGAGGGGAAGAGGGAGGAGGAGTGGAAGTACAGATTTCTGTGCTTCTAACTTGCACGCTGAGTGAAAAAACAAATATAGCTTGTCACCCATTCTGGTGGCTCCCATAGCTGCAGGCCTGATTACAACATCTGTCCACATTTTCCTTTACATGATAGGAACTGGGTTCAGAAGCATTCCTTGGCTGTGAAATCGTACTGGAGGCAGCAGCTGCTGAACCGAACTAGAAAATGACAAGTGTAGGCAGGATACACTGCATCAAAAATTGATGCCAGCTAATGGAGCAGAGGGTTGAAGCAGCCTGCACAGCGCCCCTTATAGCACAGTTCTGCCAGCAGGCAGGAGTGCTTGCCTTGGAAACCCTTATTGTCTCTTTTGGAGAGAAACACATCCTGGCATGCATCTAGTGCAGGACCCAGTAATTGTGCCAAGTACCCTGCAATGTGCTCAGCAGTCTGATTCTGTGAGCTATTCTGTGCTGAGAGGAGTTGTCATTTTAATGTATGATTAAGACTAGAATCTCTTACGCAAGCAGAAACAGGAGGAATTACTTTTCATGATATTTAAAAAATAAATACATAATTGAGTACATACAGTTCTGAAAACAATGTAAAGCTGTATGAGGGCATAAATCATAGAATCATAGTTATCAACAGGAATTATGGTGTAAAAAATGAAGACTTTCAAAAATGGTCAACCCACAAAGCCAGTAGGTCAGTCCTAGAAGGGACTTCTCCCTTCAGCAGCTTCACACCAAATGTTATGATAACTTTAAAAACAGTACTGTCACTTCAGAGCACTGAAATTATGCTTTTCAGAAAAACTGTCAAAAGGATAATTGGAAGGATCCCAGAAATTTAAAATCACACCTACTGTTCTTCATAAATACCTGCATGAAAGTAGCTTAACTGTAATCTTCCACTCACTCATGAGCTCACTCATTACATGCCTTTGCTAGAATGTCTTATAAGTGTCACTGTTTTTCACTGCATAATTTCTATCTTCTGTTGTTTGTGTGGGTGCCTTGGTTGAAGACAGATGAGAGAGACATTCTTTTAAATATGAAAACATTTTTGTAAAGCGACCATCACATAAGGAAAACAGGCAGAGAATATTTTTAGTTGCACTTTCTGTTTCCGCTACTAAGTTCAGTAGTGATGGCATTTGAAGACCTCTTCAGGAAGGCAGCAGTGGCATGAGGCAAAGCTCATAATACCCTAGGAATACCTGCACTGAAATTTCCTGGCATTAGACTGGGATATGCACAGTCAAATTTCTAATATCCTATGGGAGTGTTTCATTAAAAAACAATGATGGCAATGCAGATCTGAATGTTGCTGGGTGAGAGTCAGCCTCTCATACACTTATTGATCTCTTGTGCACCCATAGGGGGTTTCATGCCCATATGCTTCTCAGATTGTAAGAGAGGAAAGGGACTCATCAAATTCTTCCATTTTACAATTTCTTTGACAGAGGTTTTCATCTTTTTAGCCATACACTGTGTATTGTCCCTGCCAGTTACCTGTCATCTACCTTATGTTCTAGTTTTATAATCCATTTCACCTGAAGATAAGATTGTGTCTTAAATTCTATATTCTCTGGAGACTAACTTGTCTTATTTAACTGTACAGCTACACTGTCACTCGGAAAGAAATATAAAGATATGAAGCTCCTTATGTGTTCAAGGATCTCAAAGCTCTTTACAAAGACAGATGGCAAAAGGCAGTGTACGAAAAATCACTGGCAGTTGCTGATGTGGAACTTTCATTAGCTTTTATGCAGCCTTTGATATGTCTACCAGTTTTATTAAAAGAATTAATGGAATGCATGATACCAAGATTCTTTTATCTTGTCCTTGAGGCATTTATTGTCAAAGAGATTGATGCAGTAAATATAATGTTTGGGTAATAGTGACCAGTTTGTGTGAATTTGATCTAGCATCAGCTCAAAGCCTAACACTGGGCACTTTCAAGGGGAAAAAAAAGTCCACAACAGTTGGCTTTGAGACACTGAGTTTTTCTTCTTTCTTTCTTTCCTCATAAAATGGCAGCACTTCATCCAAGAACTGTCAGGTCTCTATCTGTCTCTAATTTCCCCAAATAGAACACTGTTCTGTCCCTAGTCATTCAAGAAATCTGTCAATGCTGCCTTTGACTCAGAGAATACAGTGCTGCTTCTCCTTAAACAGGCAATGGACAGTGGTACTGCAGGAGAGGGCTCACAGTTTCTCTTCATGCTACAAACACGTGGCTTTTATTCTGCCCTAACCAGCCTAAGTCTGAAGTGCAGCTTTGGTGTGAGAGAGGCCAGTGAGCCCTGCAGTCAGTCTGTCCAGGCTCCACATGGCCCCACACCAGGGAGAGACAGATTGTCACAAGGGCAGGACACAGAAAGTCACTCCTTGAGGCAGGCTTCCTTAGCTCCAAGGGAAAATTTAGCCAAAACCTTCCCTATTCAACAATGATTTCAGGGATAATCATCAACAAAACCATATTTCTGAATGCTCCAACACCATCTTACATATGGGTATGGTGATTTGGCTCTTACTTGCCCTCTTTAATTTCTCACTTCAGTTATTCTTTGCCCCTACTGTTTAGGGAAGGGTCATCGACTCAAGCACATTCAGAAGTGTTAGTCCTCATGGCTTCTCAAATCAGATATACATCACACAGCATTTTACAGATACTGAAAGGAATAGTTCATGCAAGTAGTGTTCTTAAAGTTAAAAGTACCAGTTGATGCAAGTAAAGCTTTGTTAAAAGCACTATGCAATCTCTGTTTTAGCTGAGGATAGACAGTTCTTTCTTACCACCATGCAAATTAGTAAGGAGGTGTCATTAGGAGAGACAGAAAAGTCGTATCTCCAGAGTCTAATTCTAGCATGCTCTTACCTGAACAGCATTGCCTCTGAATGCAAATATTTGCCCTGAATGCAAATATATGCCCTGAATAAAACGTTCATGCTTCCAATCTAAATAAAATTAGGGTAATTAATGTCACAACCTTCTGACAGCACTAAGGAAATACATTGAGAGTTGTCATATGTTGCCCTGGTTTTGGCCAGGACAGAGTTAATATTTTGCAGTAGCTGTGAGGGGATGAGCCTGCAGCTGTGTGGGCATTGCTATGAGATTATTCTATACCACCTCAGGCCATTGCCAGGAGCGGGGATAAGGGACTCTTGGTTCCAAGGAGAAGGGTGTTCCTTCCAGTGGGAAGAAAACATGGTGGGGAAGAGCTAGTTAGTGTTGTCCCAGGCTTTTTGCATAAATTGTTTCCTTGCCTAAGGCTTTTGTCATTTTTTCTTATCTCGTTGCTGTTTCCTTTAAATTGTTTGTATCTCAAGCCATGATCTTTGCCAGATGGAGGGGAGGGGAATCGAGCTGCAGCGTGTTTTTAGCGGGACTGCTGAACTGGAAAATACCATTCCTAAACCACAACATATGTAAAGTGTGTTACAAGGGACATGGCACATTCATTCTTTTCCAGGATAGTTGCTAATATGGTAGTTTAATGAAAGATGGCAGAAACAGAGGATTCTTCCCTTTGGTACTCAAGTGTAGTTGTAATAGTTATCATGAAAATACAGAGACATTAAGTGATTAATGCTGAAAAGATTCACCTTTGGCAAAGGCACAAGTGCAGAAGCTGGTGCATTTTTTGTTAGTCGAATTAGCTGTCAGTGCAATAGTAAATAACAAAGCATTTGGGTGCATTTCTGTGTGCACACAGATACATACATAGATGTACCACACATTGGATCTAAGTATATTGATAAACATGGCAACACATGTACAGTCATCTGTTTATCAATATATTTAGATTTTATAATCAACAGTATTGTCTAAAAATCTAAAGACTTTAAAAATACATTTATAGAAAGAAATATCTTTTTCTTCACATAAAAACAGCAGAAAATTACAATGTGTAATTGGTTATTGATATCTCTCTCAATCTACTAGTAAGAGCAATACTTCACTGTTGCAGACTAGAGCAACAAGCAAAAAAATAGGCAAATAGGTCTCTCCTGACCATTCCTGTGGCTAAAATCAATGTTTTTCAGCCTTTCATCTTTCAGTGTGTTGTGTTAAGGGCCACTGCTGAGGCCATCAGCAGGTTCTCCAGCTCATTAGCTGTAATGATCGTGATCAGAGTGATCCTTGCTTTTACATTTCCTCTTCCTCACAACTGCTGTTACACCTACCACAGCTGCTGTGTAGGTAGTCTCCTGACAGAGGAATCAAACACTCTATGCTGTGGTTAATGATTTCTCTGAGTGCAGCTCCAGCTGGCTGAAGAGGAGGGAATTTATAACTCTTCTTGCCTGTGTGATTCAGGGCAGACATTGAGGTAACTCTTACCAACCAGACAGGAGCCAGGTTTGAGGCAGGGAAGGGCAGATGTTAGCAGTATCCCCAGTGGAGCTCTCTCAGGTTTCTAGCTCTGCCTAGAACCCTTCCTTAGTTGGGGCTCTTGTATCAGTGGTCTGAAATGCACATGCTTCAGGGGAGCAGCTGTCAGTGACACAAAGGTGGTGGGTTTGATCAAGAAGTTCCCTGGTACATACTTCTCACCTCCACCCCACCACCTCCTTCAGAGAAAAACCCGTGCTTTATCAAGCTGATGTAGCCTAGAACTGTCTTTGGCAATTCTGGGAATTTGATTATTTTTGCATCTTTCCAGCCTCAGGTGCAGTACTTGTAACACAGCTTCTCCCTGTTGAGCAAACGAGTTTTTAGTGTTCTAGAGACTTCACAGAGACACACCCAGCACTCATGCAAAAAGCAGATCACAGTTTACCCACCTCAGTTACCACAAGCACTCATAACTAGCAAGCTTTCCTGGAACTAAGGCACCCACAAACACAAGCAGTAATGGCCTAGATGTGACCTTATCAGATGAAGGCAGAAGAAGGGGGTTTTTGCAGGAAGTAAAGCCAAACTAAAGCAGAAAGTGCTTTTTATTGTTTTCAGAGAGTATTTAGCTCTGAGAGAGTATTCTTTTAAGAAATGTACTCAAAACCAAAAATTATGAAAGGCAATATCTAGATCTAAGTTTCTGCAGCTGCATCCTTTAATAATATTTCCACATAGTGTCATATAATATTGCAATTTACAATGTGTTCAGCATTATTCCCACATATCACATCTGGATTTCACCTCACTGCCAGCTGTCCCTTTGACAAGAAGGAAAAAGCAAGCCTGCTTCTGTACAGCACTGAACAAAGCTTTTGGACTTTCTCAAGATATTAATCTTTTTCTTTCAGTCATTCACATAGAGATTAAGGAAAGGGATAATTAATCCCAAAGTGTCCTGAATCTCCTATATTGTCTCACAGAGCAACCAAAAATCTGAAAAGCTATTCCACCTCTTCTCTCTATCCTTTAGCTCCCAATGGCTAAAGTAATAAAAGCAAAAAGTCACCCCAACAGTTACTCCCACCTCTAGCAACACAAAAATTACATTTGTATGGGAAAAAGACATTACTTTTTTCCCTTGCTTCTAAAAGATGACTTTTAAGTGAATGCAATATCCTGCATTCAAGAACAGAATTAACAAAGCATGCTAATGATCAGCTGTAATACTGTATAAGTGAAGGCACAGAATACAGGTGAGCACCTGCTTACCACCACATCATATTTCAGCCTTAGAAATGTCTTATTTTTAATCCAAGAGTTAAAAAAAACAGTTGGGCAGGTACCTGGCAGATATGGATATGGAAAGATAAAAGTTTGCCTGAGAGACAGTCAACAGATATCAGAAAAATAGATAATTCATGAAGGGATGAATCCCTGCAGAAAAGGAAGAAGCTGCCCCACAGAAAGACTAATGGGGCCTGGACAGCACCTGCTCAGTCAGAAACTGAGTCCAAATGGCAAACACCTAAACTCAGATGATCTGAGAACTGCTCTCAGTTGTGTCACAGAGTTCCCAAGTCATGTTATCTCTTTGTGTCCTCTGATATCCTCATTTTAAAATAGTAATAATAAAAACTTCTCATCTTTGTAAGTCTTCACAAGATGACAATCACTTAAACAGGTGTCACTATTTTTAATAACTATAACTATCCTATAACCCAGCTAGTGTTATTCAAATACCAAAAAATTATCTAGCTCAGTTATTAATTTGCTATGCAAAGCTGTTTAAAATTTTTCCTTTAGCTCTGTTCTCAGTGTACAATTTCATCTTCATGTTCCACATGAAGCACAAAAATCAAACTGCTCTTCAGTACATAAACTTTTTAAACACAATAAAAAGATAGGATGGCATGATATTGAGTTTCCAATTAAATTCCATCCAATTTAAATAGAAGTATAAAAGAAGGACCTCCTTAAGCTTCTAACCTAAAAAATTCACCATACAGAATAATACCATGTGTGCAATTAGCAGTCACCTGGTCTATGCACTAGAAATATTAGTCTGTATTACTTATTCAAGTGGCATCTGTTCTTTTCCTAGACTTTACAAGTATTTTCAGGAAGAGATATCTCTTACTGCACATTTCTATGAAGATTTGTTTCCTTACATCTGGAACAATTACTGCAGCACAGAAAGCTAGGACTGGGAGTTTAGTTTTAGTTCTGTACAGAAACCAGCTTCTTGCCATTCCTTCTGACTCGTGTAAGAACAACAGAATAATCAATTTCTTTTGCTTGAGAAATTTCATAAAGAAGCTATTTATTTTAAATATGGAATTTTCTTCAGAGATCATTTGCAAATTGGTTTTTTCCTCTGTCCTTGTCAGAAACAAATGTCAGCAGAATGCTGAAGTCGAGGACACAATATTTTACACCAGAAAAAAGGGGTCAGAATTTGCACCAAGGTCTGTAGGGACTCAAGGGGTTTATTAGGCTAACACATATGATTATACATCACTTTTGGTAGCAGAAGTAAAACTTCTACCTCTTTTCACACCACCTAGCTCTCACAAAATAGGTTATCCAGTTTTCCATCTCATATACTTGGCTAGAAAAAGTAATAATTTATTTTGTCCACACTATTAAATCTAAATATATGAGGCAAACCAGAATAATCAGGGTTATAAGATATTTACTTACCTTCTACAGCTGATCCATGTGACAATGCTCTAGTTCAGGAATTATGGGCAGTATCTTTGTGGGCTGTGCTGGAAGCAGAATCTGTTGTTTGCTGGCTTTCACTATTGAAAGTTAAAATAATGTTTATCCACATTGTTAACAGCAAACACATCTGCAGAGTGTTGAACTTTCATATGAAAGTTTGAAAATAATTGAGACCTATCTGAATACGAGACAGAGATGGACAGTACTGAAAGGAATGAAAGTACCATGTTTTGTATTTAACTTCTTCCTAATACTAATAGGACTACAATGTGCTGATTCTGAATCTACCTGGGAAGCAACTTGAAGGCAGGCAGATAAATTTGTGTGAAATAAATTTGTAAATAAATTTTAGTGAAAATCCAAAATCATGCAAATTGAGGTTATGTAAGAGTCCCTCAAAATACAAACCCCTACATTTGGCCAGTTAAGCAGAAACAATGGAAATTTAGAGTGTGAACTTGCTGACTCGTTTTCACATAAGGGCAGACAGATTGCCACAGACACACACGATGTGGCCTCAGCTCACTTGTCACACACACAGGGACAGCTACTGGGAATCACCCAGTTGTCAACAAAGATGCCAGCATCTGAGAAGCAGGAAGGGGAGAGGTGATGCCTTTAGCACACAGACCCTGGTACAGTATCTCAGTGGAACACAGATAAGGAAATGTACAGATAGCATTGTCAGGTAAATGCACACAGAGATGTTTATCCAATCTATTTTTCAAAGAACTGCTGTAGAACACAAATAATATTTTGACTCCAGGTCCATCCTATCCCTTACTATCCATTACTTCTGTAAACACACAAATGGGTTTCTACTGAGCTGGCAACAAGAGGATAAACTGTGCCACTTATATCTAGTTATGTGCATTCTCCACTGACTACATCTTTTGGGCTTCTCCCTTTACAAATACAATTAAAATGTAGAATTTGAATCTTGGCACTTAAGCAGCTGAATATGAAAAGTCAAAATAAGACTGGAGTAGTTTTTAAAAAATAACTATGGATCTTGTTTCACCCTCAAGATGAATCTGGAGAGAATGGGAATATAGGCTGATATCCCCTTCAGTGCCTGTGTGTAACAGTGTTCTGCATGCATGTAAACTGAGCAAAGGTCCTTTATGCATCAGTGCTCAATGGAAAGCATACAGAGGCTATGAAAAGCTCCCTCAAGCTACCTGCATCCTATAGAATTTCTTCTTCTTTTTATCTGAAAAAAAAATTTTAAAGATCCAAAGTGGTAATAAGGCTTCACAATTTTTTTGGATATGTTGCATTTGAGAAACATTTAAGTCTCTGTTAAATGTTGAATACTATGAGAAGTTTTGCTTTTGCCAGCTTTATTCATGTAAGTTGCAGAGGGAAAGATAATTATTCAGCTATGTCAGGAACTGAGAGGGACCACCAAATAGGTGATGTTTCAGTTAGCCAAAATTAAACAAATTTCTCTTTTCTTGGTTTTGCATCTATTTGCTGCTGTAGAAGATGTGTCTTGCCTGTTCTCTTTGCTGCAAAGAAAATGTATTGCAAAATACAAGGAGGAGTAAGTCTGAACTTGCTGAGCTGCCAGCCCTGACACTACTGAGCCAACATTTGCCTCTATTTCCAACATGTCAACTAACCTAACCTGAAGCTCTAGCAACATATCAGAGAGATGGCAGAATTTACCCTCTTTTCTCTAATTTTGTGGGAAAGGAACTATTATTTTATTAGGATATCACAGAAAACAATACAGGAATTGGAATGAGAGGGAATTTATCTTGTTTCTTCTGTGTAAATTACAGCTGTCAAGCTCACTTGTATCAAATCCTATGAATGTTACAACCCCTAAGCAGTCCAGGAAACAACTGCAGGCCAGGAAACCTGGGGTTTTATTCTCTGAATCCTGGTTGTGACTATGACCCTCCAATGTTCTTCTTTCAAGATGAGTTACAAAATTAGAATTACAAATCAGAATTAACTTTGCATTACTGTGAGCCAGACAAGTGAGTAGAAGAATCTTGTATTTGTATCCTAAAATGTAATGGACCAAACTGTGACTCCATGAGCCAGTGGAGTATCACTGGAAGTGAGTATACTGTTTGAGCAGTGTAGAACAAGGTATTATGCTTGAACTAAGACTGTAGAGTCTTAGTGATTGCCATGATGATTTTAACAATATTATTCCCTGTCTGCATTGTCCAGTTCTAGCACAGGAAAGAGAGCAAGCCTTTTTTTCCAACACAAGTTATACCACATTCAAAACAGAATAAAAATAAACAAGAAATGTTGTTCTTACTCTAGGCAAAGAAAGACTAGATGGGAATCTATACTGACAAGATTCTAGTAATATAAATTCCCAGTTAAACACAACTTATCTAATTATATTAATGAATCTTCCAGACCCTACTAGGCAGATTCAGCTTAGGTATTAAATGCCCTGATTTATGCAATCTCATTCCTCTACAACTTCTTGGGGTTTTTAGGGGGGGATTTTGTTGTTTTGGTGATTTTTTAGGGTTTTTTTTTTGGGG
>VZTB01011874.1:315067-330963 GCA_013397245.1 Thryothorus ludovicianus | reverse complement strand
CAGAGCGGTCAGAGCGGAGACCTGGCAGAAGTGCACTGACACAGCTCTCGGGGGCTTAACCCCATGTCTCTTAACCTTCACCATCACCATATGAAATAGTGGAACACAGTTATTTTTTTAAATTTGAGACTGGTCGAGCAGATTGGAGCAGCGGCTGACTGCCAACTCACTGCACGGGGAGCGGCGTTATTACACGGGGAACAAAAAGAAGTATAAGTGTTGAACATCAAACAGCTGCTGATTATGTACATTACTGGTTTATGATTTTCCTTAAAGCATTTTTGTGGCTTAGGGCTTTGAGCTCGGACTGGTCGAGCTTCGTGAGCAGCGGGGCAGCCCATGGGAAGCTCAGCCGCCCGCGGCTCGTGGTCGGCTGTTGGGGCAGTAATGTCAGAACAGGAAAAAGGGAAGGCTTGGCTTTGTTCCTTTCTTTTACTTAAAAGTTGATTATGAAATTGCATGAGCTAAATTCCAAATACAGTCATCTTTTGAAGAAAAAATTATTGCTCAGATCTTCTACGAGCATGAACAGGAATAAAAACTTGAGCTCATGGTAATGTTGATGTAGCTTTTCTATCTAGACAAACTCTGTGTACTGAATGGGTGGATCCTTTTTAAAATCTGAAAATTTCTCATAAAGGTCTTTTTGCCTGAGAATTTCCAGGGGCATACGTGAATTCAAAAAAACAAAACAAACAAACAAAAAAAAACAAACAAAAAACACCTTGTTCCTGAACTACATAGGTGCATTCCTGATAGGGCAGATTAGATTCCTGTTTTATGTTTTTCCCATTTTTCCCTTGCTGAACAATGCTAGGGAACATAAAACCGAAATAATAATGATAATAATAACCTTTATCTGAGTCAAATAGTTTTTTTCTCTGCTATGTGTCAATTTCATTGAACCATCCATCCCTCAGTCATGTCATCTGCATGGGCAGGTCCACTACCAAAGGCAGCATGTTTACACCATGGCAGTAGACTAACACATTGTGTTTCACAGAAATTCAATAGCTGCTAATTTATAATAGAAAGGAATTTGAGTGAAGATGAAGAAAATCTTCCATTAGACCATTATAATCAAACAGTAATTGCAAGCTGTTACTAACAATGACAATTCATATTGGTGGACTTGTTCCAACTCTCTCGACTTTTGTATCACCCATGCTTTTAAAAAGATTATTGTTTTCTTATGTTTATGTCTTGTGGTTTTGTTGATATAATTCAGTGTTTCATGATAAGGTAAAGAAGATTACCTAATAAGACATAGCATGACCCAATAATGAAAGTTGTTACAGCTCTTAAGAAATTATAGTATGAGTTTACCTTTCCCTTACAAAATTCTTACAGTTTCCTCTTTCCAATTAAATTGCTTTTCCTTACAGCAGTCTTACCAAGTAGAGAAGTGCTGAAGTTACAAACCTGACTATCCACTGCTTGCTTTTTGTCATAAGAACAGAATCTTTCATTCAAAGTTACCAGCAAGGCATTGCTGACCATATACACATGTATTGTTTGGCTGTATGACATTAATAAAGAGTCATATGGGAGAGATGAGGTTATGTGCTCCAGATGCAAGAATGAGGTGGTGTTACCCTTCAGAGACCTGCAAGGTTCTTGACACTGGTAAGAAAGATCAGACCATGAGAGGTTACATGTTAGGTATCACATTATGCATGCAGGTATCATGAAAGGCTACTTTCTTTCACTTCAAAGTGCTTGTAGTAATTTGTTTGCTGCCAAGCCAAAAGGAGACACATACTATTTCATCAGGCTAGATTTTTTGAGTAGTCTAAACTTTGGTAAGAAAATTAGTGGCCTATGAATAGGTAAGGGTTGGGAACCACTGTAACAGTAAGTGTGACTTTTTATACAGCTGCTCCATTTAGGGAAGCATGTTTAGTGGTGGTACTTGTTTTTATTCACATTTTATTAATTCAGTCAGTGTTATTCTTTGGCACCAATGTTCAGCTTAAGTACTTCATGTGGCAGATCAGTTCTAAACTGCTTTTCCCTTCAGGGAAGGGAATCAAAGATAAGGGTGACAGTGGACTAAGGTTAGTTTCTTTTTTTTTTTTTTTTTTCAAGAGTTACTGTCTTTGTAAACCAGTGTTTCTTGACAATTTATATATTCACATTTCACATTAATTTCCCTCTTTTTTCTGAATTTTTGTTGATGGGTATGTAACTTGAAGTTGTGGAAGGAACTAAGGTGACAGTTGTGCAGTGGCACACTTTTAGCATCTTCCTATCCCTAAGTGTAAGAATCACCAAACAAATTGAAAGGAGCTCTATGTGAACAGAGTAGGGAATGTGCTTTTGAGATTATTCCTGGTTTTTTCTCCCCTCCAGTGGGTGGTTCTTAATTGTTTGTACTGTTATTTTTCTTCTTCTAGATTTTTTTCTGCTACCTCAATTTTTTTGGAAAGAGGAAGACAAATGGAACTACATGTTTCTTTGAACAATTAGATATGATTCCAGTGTTATAGGTAAGTGTTGTGTTTATTAAGTTCTAACAGTAAGTTATGCTACAAGGAATGTGTTTTTAGCCCACAAGGGTACAAAGTCTTCCTTACACTTGAAATTTCATCCTTTTTTTTTGTCTTATATAACACATCTTGTAAGGGCTTCTTTCTGGCAAGTGTGCATAAACAGCAATGACTTTGCTCTTGTGGGCTTCACTTGCTTGTGATTGGACCAGTTTTACATGATTTCAACACTTATGCTCTTTATTAAAGCATGCTGTATAGAAGACTGTCAGCATTACTGTAAAGTTCAATTTTGAGCTATTCAAAATGCATGAGAAACCTTTGTATCTTTTAATCATTATAGGAAAAACAGGAAAATTGGTATTGAGTCTGTTAGAGAAAATACTGCTTTATAGAAATTCATATGAATAAAGGCCCACCAAATGCACAATCAAATCCTGTCACTCCAATAATACTGACTGGATTTTGCTTTATTTCATTTTTTTAGCAGGAACGTAGTAAGACTGTTCCAAGCTAAAGTAATTTTCAAAGGGAGTAGCTTTGACATTTGCACAAAGAAAAAGGATAAAAGAATGTTGAAAGCATGAATACATGCAAGAATCTAGCTTCATCTGAACTCCCTATAAAGTAAAATACTGCTGAAAAATAAGGGCTAAGGGTGACAAAAGCAATCCAATTAATTTAGGTTTTACTAACACTAGGTTTTACTAAAGTGAAAAAGTCTGCTTTCTCAACTGCAGAGATCTCTGCTTTGGGAATGTTGATAAATTCCTTTAGAATTTACTCATGTGATACAAATACAGAAGAGAGATAGTCTTTCTGCCTGTTTTTGTCATGATTAGTCACATTGTTTCTCTCAGTAAATCCATATATCCTTGTTGGTATCTTCCATCATAGATGATATCAACACTTTCTTGAGCTTTAAAAATTATTAGAGCTGCTAAGAAGTCAGAAATTGCTTTGTGAATAGGCTTTGTGTTTTCACTACTTTGCATTAGTTCAAAATGCAGTAGTTCCACCTACAAAATAGCTGATCTCCTCCTCCAGGCTGTCAGTATTTGTGCAGCCTTGGCCTGTGCCCTTTCTACAGTGGTCATGAAAGTTGAAAGGGGTTTGAAACAAATGCCAACATGTACTACAAATAGAAGGAACTGAGAAGGTTGATCACTATGGGATATATCTTTATTCCCATCTTACTACAAGGTAAAATGATTAATTATTGAGCAGGGCTGCTGATTTTTAATTATATCTTATGGACTTTGCTGGCATTTTTCCAGAGGACACATTTCTGTAAAGGTGATTATTGATTTCAATCTGTTCAGAGGAATGCTTTGCCAATTAATTACCTCTTCTGGTAGTTCTAAGTGCAACTAATGTTAAAAATCCTGATGACTTCTATAACAACAGGATATACTTCAAAGAAAAATTTTTGATGGATGCTACACAAGCATCTGTCAGATTTTCAGAGTAAATGGAAGACTGTTTACAAAATTGTACAGGATGTTTTTGTAAAACAGTGAAATTTAGGTTAGAGTGAGTACTGGCTTAATTTCTTTGAAAATATGTGTGAATAAGCTTGTCTCACTGCCTTAACTGATGCTTTTGTCAAATAGCAAATATACATTGTATTGACTCTATTGAAAAGAACTTACTAAAGGACAATAATGATACAATCTGTCTAGAACAGGTTTGAGTTGATTTGGGTGGAAGTAGTATCATTCATTACAAATAAAAAGGTTCACACCATTCTGGGGCTTACTGTAGCCTTAATCTCAGAACCAACAGAACTTGTCAAAATGAGGCTGAAGTATAGCCTTAAAACAGATTAAATATTCACAGCACCTGGCTGTGTCATATGATACATATTTATGGTGTAGAGTAAGACAGGACTCAAGTCCATAGAGGTTTACTAACCTTAACTGTAAAGAATAAAAATAGTCATATGGCTGAATTAGCAAATTAGTTAAGTTTACTAGTAGTGTATATGTGGTGAGGAGATGTAGGAGAGGTTCATAGGAAGATGAAATTTTTATCAGTGGTTTTGATGGTTGGATTGTTTGCAAGCATGTTCCTACTTGTTAGCAGAATAGATGTTTTATGTTGACTTTTGCACAAATTAACCTGACAGTTGCTGTGAAGCAACTGATTATTCATTAGATCCATATGCACCTGCCTGGTAGATAGGTAAAATGTATTCTAATATTCTACAAAGAAGTACTTCTGAATATTAAATGATCACTTCATCCTTGTCAAAGATGAAATCAAAGTTTAAATCTTACTCTTTTACATTCAGTATGGGAAATTATATTTTTGAATGTAAATGTAATCACAAGCTTTTACAGCTTTTACATTCAAACTACAGTGAGAACATTAAGGTGGTAGGACATTTCATAATGTTATCATAGCTTGATATGGGTTGGCAAAATCTTCACCAAGCACCATAGCATTTAAACTTGGAAGTATTTTTCAAGGAAATCAAAGTAATTAACTAGAATTAGTCTATGAGTTTATAAAGATGTGGTCAGATCAAGTGATAAGTAATAGCACTTCACTTTGTACTTCATCTCATTTCCCGATAGTTTTTGAAATTAACAAACATAAGTTGCATCTTTGTATAAGAAATTGTCTGATGGTTCAACTCAAAAACAGTTGTACTTAAACTATATTAAGTGATAGTTTCAATGACTATTTGAACATTATTGTTGTTTGAAAACTTATAACTCAATGAATGAACAACAATTTGTACAAATACTGAAAGCTAAGTCCAGAATTTTTAGAACTTAGAACTAATGAAGAGGAGTGATGGGCAAAAGATTGCAGACCATCTAAATGTGAGGAGATCTACATGCAACAGTACAAAACATAGTTTTGTATTTCTCTTAAGAAATGGCTAGAGTTGATATGAGAGAATGGAAAAACACTTGCTAAGCAAATGATTAATGTTTTTTATCAATTATGCTTTCTCCTTCTGAGAGTTTAGCAATCTAGATTCAAGATTTTTCTCTTTTTTGAGCATACTGCTTCAGTAATGGACCTCTTGCCACTGGGAGTGCCATCAGTATCCTGTGTTCATCCTGGCACTTTGTTTATATTGCTGGTGTCTAGTTCTTGCTCTCTGTTCAGAACAGGAGACATTTAGGGGTTCCTTTAAAGCCAGGGTTAAGGCAACTAAGATGGGATCAGTATAGCTGAACAGTTAACTGTGCAAGTACTTCAGTGATTTAAAGCTTTAATAAGTGGTCAGATTTCTGCCATTGTTGCCTCTATCCTTAAGCTCATTTCAGTTTTACACAGCCATGGAAGGGTAGGAGCTCAGAGCTGTAGAGCACTGAGCACTGTGAACAATCAGCTAGCTTTTGTGTTGATTTCTGTTCTACTTTGTTTGTAAATCCTGGGCTTAGGCGATATGTAGCCACCCAGGCTAAGGCAGTTGTGCATACTCAGAAGCAAAAAATAGTCAGCTTGTGAGTCTGTAAGTTCCCCAGGCAAGTTTGGTTTATGTCTTGTGGTTTCGTCAGTTCTTCCCTAATAACATTTCTATCTACTTCTCAATTCCAGTCGAACTGACAGAACCAAGCCCGTTCTGCATTTAAACTCCTGAAAAGTTTTGAAAATATGGGTAGGTAGCAAAGGACAAATAAGTAATACTGTTTGACCTGCCAGCTAATGAGCCTGTCTGTTCTCAATCTGAATATGACAAAGAATTTGCTTGTCCTGCCTGTTCTGGTACTTGGGATGTGTACCAGAAAGGAGGGACATGCATACAGGTGGGATTAGGGAGACAACGTGGGGTGAAACATGCAGAAGAACTGTAGTTATTGTCAGAAGAGGTTGTAAAATAAATCATAGTGGGCAATCTGAGATTACATTCACGTGCAGCTGTGGAGACAATAAAAACCTTAAGGAATCAGTTTTCTGATAGTGGTTAGGAATACACAGTGACTTGATGCACAGCTTAACCCGAGATTTAATAGTATCCAAGAATAGAATGAAAATATATTTTTCCTTTTGTGCCTCAGATACATACTATTCTAAACAACATTGATCCAGGTAGCGGGCTAGTTTTGTTTCAGAGTGAAGAGGATAGTTAAATGTACTGTGATTTGTTATGCTTTTTTTTTGCTGATAATACTTCCTTGATCCAAATCACTAGTAAAATCAATTGAAGCCTTTAGTTAACATCTCCAATTTAATCATTTTGCTCTTACAACTTTATGAAGCTTATTGTAACATGCAAAATCTATCATCAAGTTACAATGTTTGTAATAAAACCATGTAATACAAGGCCTTGTATTCTCTCCGCAAGTGGGGTCACCAAGAGCAAGTTGCCCAGGACCATGTCCAGACAGCTTCTGAATATCTCTAAGGATGTACACCCCCCAGCCTTTTTGGGCAACCTGTAGTCAGTCATCCTCACAGTGAAAAGGTTTTTCCTCATGTTTAGATGTTGTGTTATAGTTGTTGCCTATTGATTCTTGTCCTCTCACTGGACACCTTGGCTCCATTTTCTTTGAACCTTCCTTTCAGATATTTATGCACATTGATGAGACTCCCTTGAGTCTTTCTAGGCTAAACAGTCACAGGTCTCTCATCAGACAGACTTTCATCAGACATAGAAGCTCCAAGCCCTTCATAATTTTAATGGACCTTCTTTGCTCTCCCTCTCAGTATGAGCATTTCTCACACTACTGAGTAGAGGGGCAGGATCACTGCCTTCCCTTGCTGGCACTCTAAGGCAGGCCAGGGGGGCATTGGCCTTCTTTGCTGCAAGGGCACGCTTCTGGTTCATGTGCAACTTGGTGACCAGCAGGTCCTTTCCTACAAGTTGCTTTCCTGCTATGTGCCCCACAGTTGGGTTGTTCCTTCCCAGGTGCAGGATTTTACACTTCCCTTTGTTGAACTTCATCAGGTTCTGGAGGCTGGTGCTGCTTATAAAGACAGAGGGCATTCAATACCTCAGCCTTTTCCATATCCCACGTCACCAGGGCTCTGCCCCATTCAGCAGCAGGCCCGTGTACAGAAGACATTCCCTGGACATTCTTTTGCTATCTGTGTACCTACACAAGTCCTTCATGCTACCTATGATACCTCTTCTGAGATTCAACTCCAGGTGGGCAAATGGTGGTAGAAATCTTTGTATTGAAAGGCCTTTTATGAGAAGTTTTGACATCTGCAATTGTATGCACAATTGGATTCTAAAAATGTTTAAGTCTAACATTGATTCTTAAAATAGGCTTTAAGAAGTTGTTCTTCATATTTATGAGACATAATTCTCATAAACATTAATCTTGATACTTAAAAATTTTAATATGATTATTATAAACTATTCTGCCTTTTAGTGTGATGATTGTTGGTTTGATACTTTGATCGTGTGTGTTGCCTTCCTGTGAGTCCTGTTTTCTGCAACACTATTTTTGAGTTGCAATGATAAATTGCACACAAGAAATTCCAGAAGAGATCACACCACTTGTTTTATTAATATATAATAAGGCATGATATCCTCATATATTATCTCTTATGCAACTTTAAGTTTCAATTGGGAGATGGGCTTAACTGAAGCTGCTAATTAAACAGAAGTCCTCACTGAGAGAGATATTAGTCTCTTGAGGTGTTTTTTAGTGTTAAATTATTAATTTAGAATGCTCAAGTCTGTGTCTTGAAATGTTTTGCTTCAGCAGCTGTGGCATTGCATTTTTATTGCATAGCTTGACATTTAAATAAAGTGTAAACTTTTCGCCCACAGACCTCTATGTATTTCTCTTAGAAGTTTGTGTATTCTGGCATGGAGTACTATGTTGCATTACCTAATCACTTGCAAATCTACTTCTTCACTGTTTTTTAATGTGTCATAACCTGGTGGATTTTTATATGGCGCCTAATGTAGAACTGTGAATGCTTGTCATTTTTTACCAAATAAACATCCACTATGCTGTTGACAATGTTGGTAATTTTATCCTTTACCCACTTATCTGTGAGCTGCTGTCTTGGAAAAATGTTAAAATATTGTCTTTAGTTTGCCCAGCAGATCTGGCTGTGAAAGGAAATTATCTCCTTGTTATTTTGTTTCGATTTGCCTCAATCTTCCAATCTGCCCTTTATGGTCTTTTGTAAATTTATTATATTGTATATTATTGTATAATAATTATATATTATTATACAAAATTTATTAGGCAATACCTTCCTAAACTGGTTCTATAGAAGGGCTTTACTTTCAGCAGGACGTCTTTAAAGCCTGCAGAACAGTGTTTTTGTCACCACTGCTTTCTTAACAGTGGCATTTCTAAAGGAGATGATTTGTCCTGGACTATTACTGTCTCTTAATTGATGACTACCTTGTTTCCATTAGAATTGGTGCTACCAGTATTCCTGGAGTGGATGAACTGGGAATCTTTTGCTTGTCTTCACCTTGTGTGTTGCTACTTGACCCTTTTAGTACAGAAAACCACTTCTGTATTTTGAGAGACTGGCTCTTCACAGTGTTTTCCATTTTGTATTACAAGTAGGTTTTAACTTAAAACCAGCATCTGACCAGATGGAGTGCTCATTTTTTGAGAGTGAATAAGCTTACTGTGCTGTTTACTTAAAGCTCTACACTATGCCTTTACTTGTAGATGATGCAGTCCCTGATGATGCTTCATTATTAATTGAATAAAGCAATGTTAATATTTCAATCTTAAAGAAATACAAATGTTTTGAATCACAATTTCTATTGCGTATGAACCAGCATAATATTTGAGCTTGGATCTAACAGTGTAGTCTTATATTACATGTGGAAATCTCTCTTGTTCCCCCCCCACCCTTAGCTGAATAAAATAAACAGCAAACCAGGCTGTTATTCTGTACAAGTCTTTTCATGCTCGTGTTGAGCTGACTGCTCCCTCGTGTTTCGAGGGAAATGTGCGATGCAGAGTGGCAGACAGTTGTGATGAAGTACCAGGAATTTGGCTACTGCTCATTTCTGCCAGTCAGAACAATGAATTTAAGTACATCAAGTCAGTAGCTGTAGGATGTTTTCCCCTCTTTCTCCTGACTGAACTGTGCCACAGCTGCTGATGTAAGGCACTTTTCACATAACCACGAACCAGAAGTGTTCTCATTTATATAGAACTTTGGGATAGGAAGTGATTATTATTTTATAGAATCATGAGGCATTAATATAGCAATCTTCCTGAAATCTTCACTGAGCTGTTTCTGTAACGTTGGGTCTGGAACACAGGAATAGGGAAGAAAAAAAAAAAGGAAAAATCTAACATTTCTTCTAACATAAGTATAGTTATAAACAGTATTGCAGTTTGAAGTTTGTCTATAGCAGTTTTCTTTGAGCAGTTATTGTAATGCCTCAAATCAATATTTTAGAGTTTGGAAATCCCATTTTAAAAAGTGTTAAATTTTGAATGCCTTTTAATCCTGTGAGTATGTATTTGATTAATTGATGAACATCTTTTGGTCAGTAAACCTTTCTTATGTTTTCAAATACACATCCAGGATCCCTAAACACTGACAATATTACTTTTTCACATCTTAATGAATCTATTTATGTCTAAAACTTATCTTTTTATATTTAATGCTTTTGTTAAGCAGTATTTTTTCCAAAAGCAACTCTTGCAGTCACAACAAAGACTTTATGTAATTATTTTGACATTTACATTCTTAATTGGCACTTAAAAGGATCATTAATATCTTCTCAGGACTAGCTGAGCTTTCATGGCCCATCAATTTTAAAATTGATTTAACACACTAAATACCTTGAAAATGTTATATCTGAATTGCCTTGGAGTTGAGTGGTGAAAGGTTTTGGAGCCAAATCATACTAGTGACAAAAAAAAAATATTAACATGAAAAGTAGTGTTGAAATTTAAATCTTAAAAATGCCTCAAAAAAGCATTCTGTATACATGTTTGCTTGTTTGAAAACTTGATTGATTTACTTTGGCAAGAAAAAGGAAAAATCACAGTCAACAAAAGCACTACGCCTTATTTAAATGAGGTACACCTTCCCTCAAAATATACAGTAGAAGTATCTTAAGACAAAAATTGTTTAAATTTATCTAGTTATGTTGGATTGCAATCTTTCTTTGACACTTGTATGAATAAATGTATGTAATATCAGAGAATATCAGTGTAGTAAATTTTTCGGTTAGTAAAAAAATTGGTTTTATCTCTGTACAGATAAGCTGTCTGAAGATTTTGAAATGGGCAATTTCTAAAGCTGTCATGTTATGTTCTCGGTATTTACACAGTTGCAGATTTAACATACAGCATTTATTTAGATGTTTCTTTTTGTTCACAAGCCAGAGTCTGAGAAACTGTCCCCCACTGCTAACTGCAGGGATTTATAGCTTTTTGAAGCTCTTCATGTGAGAGAAATTATGTGTTTAAATGTTCAGGTGTTCCACTTGAAGGAATATCAATCTGTTCAATTAAAAATCAGAGTTCTCAAAATTGTTTTCACAGTAAACTTATACAGCCTTGTTAATACGAACAGAATTATGTTCTCAAAGGTGACAGTGTACTTGTATTTGAAATGTTATTTTGATTCACCACAAAATAGAAACTGCAACAGTGCCCAAGGTCAGAAAAAATGGATATAAGCACTCTTGTTTTCTCAATAAATGCAAACTTCTGCCTTACATGAAAAAATATTTCATAATCCTTGCCAAGTCTGTGTATTCTGTGCTTGACTAAGATGGGTTTTAGCAGGTTTCTCAGAAAAGTGTTAGTGCTTTAGAAGGATGTGTGATGCAAGGCCACAGAGGATGGGCATTTGTATTTGTGTGCACCAATCACCAGATGAGATGTACATTATGAAGTCTGGGTGATCCTAGTCAGTGGAAGTCCTAACAGTCCATTGTTTGAGATCTCCTCAAAAGTCCATTAACTCCTGGCTGGAAATCTGATAAAAGATAGCACATTATTCATAGTAACAAAGATTATCCAGAAAAGGAGGCCCTCAATTATTTCTGAGGAATGCTGTCAATTTAAACTGAAGAATTAACTGGCACTTGTCTTATCTTGTCATCTATAATACAAATGTTCCTATGAAACAAAGAAATATTTTAGATATTTATTTCTCTTGGAACTGTGATTTTGAGTGTGTGTAGAGAAGCGAGAGTGTCTTTAATCTAAAAAAATGAAAGAGAATAGAAAACAGTTTTTTGGTTTGCTCTGTTAAAACTACAGCACATTTTTTTTTCTAATCTCTGTTTGAGCCCATAGCTTCACAGCCAAAGAAAAGCAGTAATTGGGCTGGTTTTGCCAGTAAATCAATGAAAAGTGCTGAAAAAGCACTAGAATCGCAAATCTACCATTGTCTTAGTAGACTTGTGCTGGGACAGCTTGAATTTTAAATGAGTCTGTTATACAAGAATGAGAATCCAGGTCACTCCTTATGTATAATGAATTTACCCTACCAGCAGAAATAAAGGTATTTAAAGTTTACTTTTTATAGTTAAATGGATATTTAAAATATTACTGGTTTGATGAATGTTAACAAATACACCAGTTGCTTATCCTATTTCTTCACCCTCGATGAACACCTGACTTGCAGTTAAACAAATGATGGTATTTGAACACTACAGTTGAGCATTTAATAATTAGTTGTATGTGTACAAGGTGAGTGGGGTCTGCATGTCATGTATTTTGGTTAAACAACCATACAATTTTCATGCTAATATATTAAAACATTTATCCTTTCTTAAATATTTCACTGTCTTTCAATGTTTAAATAGTATCCCCAGGAAAGATGGTAAGAGCTTTATAGATTTACCTACTTAATCATCTTGCATCCAGTGTATCTTCAGCTGTTTTCTGGATATGCTGCAGAGGTCTCAGTATTTGGCTTATGGTAGGCCAGGATGCCAGCAAGATACACACTCTGAAATGCATCTCTGTGGAAATGGCTGGAATGCAGTTCCTGTAGGAATGAGCTCTTGCTGGCCTTTGTGAGAAGCACTTAGATAAATAACTGTGCTCTGGGCAATGACGGGTGAGCTTTCCACATTCAAACTAGCACTTTCAGCATTGTGCTTCTCAGAAAATACCATGGTATCCTCCTGGCACTGAGTTTGAATCAGTGGTTGGGGTTTGGGTGGTAAAATTTGGCACTGTTTAAGTTTTCATGTGAATTCTGCATATACCTCTTTTAAAGAATACTGCAGGTATCCTAATTACAAGGTTCCATATTTTGGAGTTCATCAGGTTTATCTGAGAGAGAGTGGCTTTCACTTTTGATGAAAACTTTAGGGTAATAACGAAGCACTTCTTGTAAATTTGTTGCATATGTATCCCGGGGAGTTGAACAGACTGAGTTGACAAGTTTAAAAACATAGAACTCTGTATCAAGGACTGATAAAGTCCAGTGGTTTTTTTTTGTTATTACAATTTACATGTGACTGAAATTAATCTCAGCATTTTATACCTAACTAGCTTCATATGTCAGAGAAGAAATAGGCTGGTTCTCATGGGAACTGTAAATTGGTCATTGTGTATTTTGTGCTTTAAGGCTTTCTATTCCTCATTTGAATAAAAACTTTTGCTGGGTATTTTAAGATGTTATGTAAATTTCCAATCCTAGGGGGAGTTCTGTCTCAAAAGTATGCATCTCTCTTTTTCACTGTTCCATCACAGTACTTCTAACGTGGTGTGGAACAGCTGATAGTATGTGATTAGAAAGAAGCCTTTTGAGCAGTTGTCCTGTGTTGTTTATTTTGCAAGGGTTTGTCTGGTGTCTTGCAGTGACTGATTGGCTTTTTCTTTCTGTTTTATTGATGTGTAAGTGAATGGAAACCATTAGCTCATTTCAGATAGAAATTTTCAGTTACTGCAGACCTAGATTTTAATCAAAGCACATCAAGATGAAAGGCTTTATAGCCTCCACTACTAGTCCCTTGAGCCTTCCGAGGCTGTTCTTGTCCTTTTTAAGTTAGTTCATGTCCTGTAATGGGAAAAGGAATTATTTACAGTTCAGTGTCTCCTCAGCATAATCAGTTGTCTTTGGGTTGGTTTTAATTCTTCTCTGTAAATCTATTTTTTAGCGGCATAAAAGGAATTTTATTTGCTTTTTTTCAGTTTTTTCCTCTCTTTAGTAGCAAGACTTAACAAAATAAGAAACAGATTGTAAGATGCAGTATAGGAATTGTGTTTGCTGTTTTTTGTGGTTTTAGAAAAGGGGGTGGTGTTTAGCCCTTGAAAGGGCTTTAATGAATATTGTTTAGTGGTTTTGAAACCTAATGGTCAGAGGCAGCAACAGAAATAACCTCGGAGCTTTTAGGCTGAAGTGATTAGCATTTTTCCTGATGGAGATGATTGTTTCACCTCCTCTTTTATGTCAGCGTTTTTCACTGTCTGTTGCCTTTTGTTTATATTCAAATGACATACCGTTAAAGAAGCCTTTTTTGTGTGATTGCAGTGCTTTTCCCCCTCCTTCTGTAGAAAATCTGCTTGCCACAGTCAGGCAGAGCGTGTGTTTCTCTTGTCTTGGTTGGGTGCACAAATCTTCTTTTATGTGCACTGCTTCTTACCCTGTTGCCTAGACGATCGCTGGCTTGCACTAAGAATGTCTGGTTCTCGTAAAGAGTTTGACGTGAAGCAGATTTTAAAAATCAGATGGAGGTGGTTTGGTCATCAGACATCAGCCCCTAACTCTGCAATTGAAAATCATCAGGGAGACTTCTGGAATAGAGGACAAAATGTAACAACTGGTGGCACAAAGTTTTTAGATTCGGGGAACTTACCTTTGACATCAGTTGGTTACAGAAGGTCCAGCCAACAGGATTTCCAGAATTCACCTCTTTGGCCAATGGCATCCACCTCAGAAATCCCTACATTTGAATTCTCAACAGAAGACTGTGGAGGTGCACGTTGGCTTCACAGACAAGAAACAGATGATAAAGCAAGTGAATCGGACAGCAGCTCATGCAGGTTAATTATTACTTTACTATTGTGAGAAATGTGTTTTCATTTCATGTTTGTAGTTAGCATGCATATATAGCCTAGCCTTTGTTCTAAGCTAAAATGCTTCAGAAACCTTGCAGCTATTGTGAATCAGAAACAGAATATTAATTATAATCAGATTCTATGTGTTTACTAGGACCCTTTTAAAAGGCAGGGTATAAACAAAGCACAAACATGGATGTGCTTGAGTTTTAAACAGTGTACTAGTACACGCTGCTATGAACAAAGTACTGCCCATTACATGGTAACATTACAGAATTCTTTCTACATTATTTTGAAGTGATACTGGTTGTTTAGTTATGTCAGTTAGGAGAAGATTATGAAAATGTAATCTTATTCTCACATCTTGTTTCCATGTGTGTCTATAGAAGATGGAGAATGAACTGTAAAAAATACACTATAAATCAAAGAAAAATATTACATCTATTGAAAGTAAATCAATTTGTGCTTTGAAGTGATTGTAGTAATCCATTTGATTGTATTAAACTGTGCATGTGTCTACTGCATCTGTAAATATGTTTAGATGTTCTTTTCTTGCACATTGTTACTAAAGATGAAACTGTAAAACTTGATCTTCAATGAAAGTTGTTTACCTGATGTTGTAAATTAGGCAAGTTAATAACCTTTCTTGTAAAATATCAGTTAAATTCTTTTATTTCATTTACTACTTAAGTCAGTCATTCTTCACGAAAAGTATTTTTCCTGCTTTGTAGTTCATGTAGTGCATAGTAGCTTACCATTTCAGAAAATGTTATGATGTTTGCTTTCTCGCTTTTAAGATAGCTTTGCACTGATGTGGAATTTCAGAAAGTAGCTACTTAAGAGTGTACACTGTTTAATAAAGGCTATTAAGGACAGATCAATATGCTTATTTCAGTTTAGTGTTTTTCATTCCTTAGGAGAAGAATCAATTTAGTGGAAAGGCAAAGTAGTCCATAATATAATTACTAACTGTTTATTATATATATGACCTTTAAAGATTCAAGGAAAGGAAGGAGAGCAAAATTGCTTAGAAGTGAACACAGTGTATTTGCTTTTAACACTGCCTGTCAAAATATTAGAATTACTGGGCAAGGAAATCTTACATACTGCTGCATCATAACAGCAGTCTCACTGTGCTGCAACAGCTATGTAGCTGTAAGTAACATTCCTCTGAAGAGATCCCATTTTAAATGGCATTCAGATGAGAATTTTTAAATAGGTGTCATTGGATATGATACAGGTATAACATCACCTTCCATTTCAGCAACGTTAGGATACTCATAGCAAGGCAATCACTGCAGGAAAAAAAAAACCCCATGTAATTTTAAAAGATAAATGTGTAGATTGAAAATTCTACTACATTTGGTCTTAATTGTAAGAGAATAATGTGCGTATGGCAAAATTAATTTGTTACTTTGTAGACCTGGAGAACTGCAGATATTTTTTTAGGAGGTTTTAAAAAGTCTTGGTTTAT
>VZTB01011874.1:295995-311791 GCA_013397245.1 Thryothorus ludovicianus | reverse complement strand
CTGGCAGCACTACAGATACAATTGCTGGGCCAATCTCTGTGTGTCTCAGCTGAAGAGTACAACGTGAAATGACTGTACTTTTTCACAAGGGTCTAGATTAGGTTTGGAGGGAGAAAGAAAATATGAATTTGAAGAAAAAATGGCAAGGGAATATGAAACAAATAATGCATATCAACTTTAAAATCACATGTGATTGTTATTTTATCCTTTGTAGATAAAAATTCACCTGAATATCATGTGAACTAAGATTTCTGTTATTGTCTTCAGCAGATCCTCTGACAGCAGTCACACCTTATCATCTTGTCAAACAATGGAGCCCTGTACCTCAGATGAATTTTTTCAGGCTCTCAACCACGCTGAACAAACTTTTAAAAAGATGGAGAATTATCTTAGACACAATCAGCTATGTGATGTGGTGTTAGTTGCTGGTGATCGTAGAATTCCAGCTCACAGGTAAGTGTATTATATTTGAAATAACTTCATAATTATTTACAAATGCACCTTCAGAGTGTGTCCCATGTTTTGTTAAAAAATGTCAGAACATCATAAACAGTTTGGAATACTTTAAATATGTACATGTTTTTTAACATTTTTAGAAATGAAGTTAATTTGTCTGTTGTAGTCAATAAAGAATAAAAAAAAAATCATGTTCTTTTTGTTTTCAAGTATACTTTTGATATTTGCATAACAAAATTAAATCCCCAGAAGTCTCAAATACACTCCCAGAATATTGTAAGTTGGTTTCTTTACCACAGAATGATGTAATTTTTTTTTCTTAGATTTTATTTTTTCTTTGTACTAGCAATTACATTATTGAAGTCACAATTAACAATAATGATGGTCTTCTGTCCACATAAAGGTTTTTTTACTCCCTTAGTAGGAAGAGTCCTTTGATAGGAGACTTCTGAACACTGCCAGTATTAGATGTCTAAATTAGTTCAAACATTACCCTCTCTGTCATCTATGTAATCAACAGATCATATGTAGGCTACTTAAAAGCTAGGAAAATACTAAAGATTGCAAAACACAGGCATGTGTAACTGAAGCACATTACAGTATTTCATGCACAGAATTTGTAGTTTGAATAGGAACCTAGGTATAATTAAGCTGTGGTTTCCTAAGTTGAGGTAAACAAGAGAAATAGCATCCTAAGGCATTCTTGTTTTCCATTGCTCATTCCTATTCCCACAGTGAAGCTCAATGCTGTAATAGTGATAGAAAGGTGGGAAGAAGTTGCTGGTTTGGAGTTAGTACTTTCCTTAAAAAGCCAAATTTCTGCTTTTATTCAGATCTTATCCATAGTGTTGTGCTGACTCAGCTGAAGGAATGACAGCATGGGCTGGGAACTGACTTGAGAATCAGGGAGGCCTTTAAACCATAGCTTGCTGCTGCTCCCAGAGACTTCATTTTGTGAAATGGTCAAATTAGTTACTAAACTGTGTTGTCCCTGTGAAAAGAATGAATCAGATGAAAACAGGGAATACCCACCCCTAGTGGGCACATGCTCAAGTAATGTAGGGTCAAAAGACTTCGGAGTGGTGTAAACAGGAAAAAATAGTGATTATAGTAAGGAAATAATTTTATTTCCTTATGGAGTCAAGGTAACCCCTTTGCAATACATGTTTGGACTGTGGCTTGTGTAATAGCTAAAAATGTGTAGAAAGGGTACAGAGGACAGCCATGAAGGTCTTGTAAGGATTGGAAGATTCTATTTGCTATGAAATAAACAGCACACTAAAAAGTCCTTTAATGTGGTTCACATTTTTTCTCATTTATTTAGAGAACTGACTTTACTTCTCCAGTTTCTGCTACTGTATCTATTTCTGTAGTGCACGAGGCATATGCTGCTACCTGTTATTTGCTCTGGACTTCTGAGGAGAAACATCTTGCTGTAGCTGGTATATTGTGTGTTAAATGTGCATGAAAGTTAAAGCCAAAAGAAGCACACTTTGTGCTCATAGCAGGAGGTGGGAGGCTTATGATTGTCTCTTGTTCACTTTATAATGTTGGAGCAACTTACAAAGAAGCTTTGCCTTTTGCATAATAAGTTCTTTAACTGTTTTGTTTTCACAAAGAAACAGCAATAACTACAATCTTAATCTCAGTAGATCCAAAGTATCTCACTGAAAACTGAATTTTTTTCATAGTGGGAAAGATAAATATGGAAATATTAAATTTCATTTAAATTTTATAGAAATTCAATAAAGTGACTGCCTTTATGTACTTGTAGTAGCTAATGTTATAAGAATAAACTTCTGTAGTATTTTTTGCTGCCTCCATATGAGTTCTGACTTCTTTAGTATTGACTGCAGGTTGGATCAGTCAGGGCATCTCAGAACACCAGTGATTATTTTGTCTTGAGTCTAAATAAGCAACAGACTATGTATTAAATAGATCTTAATGGCATGGCATTCTGAGATGAGTAAGAAAATAGAAAGTTCACTTACATGGGACAGCTTTGTTTTCTTTTGGTTTTTCATGAGAAAGATAAAAGATTTTTTTTCTTACCATCTCTGTGTGATCACATACTATGGTATGTGGTCACATAGAGCTGGTAAGAAAGAACATTTTCCATTATTAATATTAATCACACTCATATATAGAGAGGAGTATTCAGATTTTCTGCTTTGAGCCTGGTATTTTTAATAACTCCTGTATTTCTTAAATTATCAGTTTCTACTTTTATTAAGTGTTGTGAGGTGCATGATGTATGTTTTTCCAGAAAAAGAGACTTGAGTTTGATGTCTGCCTTGGTAATAAGCACAGGTAGGTAAAACATTACTGTGAAATTCTGAGAGGTTTTGTATCTATTCAAAGAATTCAGGCTATGAGTCTACTACAAATAAAAGCATCACTTATAGTAATGATTTTTCTGAATATGGCATTCTCTATTGCTCCAAAAGGGTTTATCTTCTTTTTCTGTGCTGAAATTATAGCTAAAAACTTATTTACAAGGTCAAGAAACAAGTAAGAAAAGGGGACCATTCTCCACTAGGAAGAAATGTATAATATTCCCACTCCTTCAGTTAGCAGTTCCATACAGAAATTTTGGATACTTTGATTTAATTCCTTAATTAAGTTTCTCATAGCAGGTGTTTATTTTGTGTCCACTGCAATTTCAGATGTCTGCCATTTATTAAGTTCATATTTATTACATTCAGCTAACTGCTATATTCATAATAAAAGCTTGTTTTGTTTGGTAATAACCCACTGATTAGAACATGCATGTAAGAAAAGGGAAACGTGTAAATTCCTGCCCAGTGGGCTCCACATCCTTTAATCAGCAGTCTGGGCAGAGCCATTGTCTGTCTTTCTGTTGACACTGAAAGTTGGAAATACAAAAGACATGGGACTCAAGAAAAGAAGGCAAATGAAACCTTATGTCCTCTGGGGTTTAGGGAGCTTGTTTGAAAGAGTGTGAGCTCTTCAGTAGCACCTTACAACTTCATTGAAGCTGAGAGAGTTTCCAAGGAGAGTTTTCAGCTGTTACACAGCCACAAACAAGGAGCTGCCTAGGAAGAGTCCCTTTTATCTTTCAGATCTTAGGCAGTGTCACTGCATTCTGTCAGGTGAGGTGGGTTTGGAGATACTAAACCTGTAAATTGCCAAGTTTGGTAGCTGTCATCATTTTACATAGTAATTGCTTTGGTGACCTAGAAAACTGTCTAGATGATGCAGCTTGTGGTAACCCAACAAGTAAGGGTTTAAAAGTGTGCCACATATTTTACTGGCTCTCAGTGGAAAACTCTTCAAAATAAGTTAAGCTGTCATGGTAGATCTTTCTAATTTTGGATCAGTGCAAACCACTGAAATTAAAGACATCAGTAGCCTTGGACCCTCCTTTAGGAACAGAAAAATGTACTGAAACACCCAGATTTTTTCAGTATTTAGTGTCAAGTGAATATCAAATCACATGTGTATAGCACTAATTGCTTTTTATTGACTAGTGGGAAAAAGATAGGACAAGAAAAGGCCAATTGGCTGAAAGCCTGCCTTTGTTTTCTTTTATCCTCGCTCAGTGTCACCTTGATGCATTGTGACTGTATATTTTAATCCCATTTCTTTCTTTGAAAGAACTTTTTTTTCTAAATTAATTGAATTAAGAGAAATGTGTGGATACCTCTTCTAAGGCTTTTCATTGTGAAATTATTACAAAACTGCTTTCAGTATAATTTGTGCTTTTTCAAGTTAACTGTATTAAACTACTTGAGGACTTCACATCTTCTGTCAGCATATGCAAGTCCCTCTGTGGAAAGCACTTACCACTGTGAAGCATGTATACCTCCTCATGGATCTGAACACGTTTGCAAAAATAGTAAATGGATTACATTTCTGTTAATTTCCTTTGGAGGACTCTTGGGTCTGGGAATTACAGGGAGAAATTTGCTGATTTCAAACCCCTGATAGAAGGCATTGGGACCCTTGTGTTATTATTTGGCGTTTCTTCAGCATTTGTGGCTAAAATATATACAGTCCAGTATTCTGAATAATAGTGCAGCTACCTAGTCCACTGCTGGATGAAGAAAATTAGGAAAAAAACAACCTCCAAACTGTGATATGAGTAAGTATCAAATTCTGTTTCCCATTGCAGAAGACCTGTCTTTTTCAAGCTCTGTTTTGTTTAGAAGTTCCAAGTCAGAACTGCCAGACCTGAATATGTTAAGTTGGTTGTTTTGCCTTTTTAAATTCTGAATTGGACCTGCAGAGGTACTTGGGCTATTCAAACCACCTTCCCTTCTGGTGAAGACCTCCATTTTGCACATAGAAATATGATCTTGTCATCTCATTCTAGCATCAAAAGCAGTTGCAGAAATTCTTCAGTGATACTTACATGAATGTACTTTCTAATTTACTCCACTTCTATAAATCTCTGGGAGGCAGTATTTTCATTTAAATGCAGATGTCATTAAACCTGAGGTTAAAATGCCTAGAAGTGATGCCTAGGCCCTACCTTGGCAGAAAGTTCTAATTTTTCTTAGCTAGTCAGCTTCTGAATAAATTTCATATTTCAATGAAAGAATTTCTTTTTTTTTTAAAAGAACGGAACTTTGTCTCTTTTGACAAAACTTCAGTCATACAAGATGTTAAAATAAAATTAATCTTTTTCCCATGCACTGATAACTCTACTCTGTTGCCTCAGCAGCTAGAAAAAAAGGATTACCCTTCTTTTCTGTAAGCCTATAAGCCTGACCATATGGTCAATGATCAGAAAATTCACACGAAAAATATATTATGAAATTAATTAGTCAAAATTTTATTACTTTCCAGTTGATTAACTAAGAGACAGCTCCTTGTATTTCATGACTTTGTACCTGTAAATCCTCCCCTAAGCACTGGTGCTCATATTTTCAATTAGTTTTGCTCTGTTTTGTGGTTCCTGATCTCTGTCGTTTTAACACAGTATAATGATTCAGTACAGCATAAACTGCATGAAATATTAGATTAATTGAATGTATGCATATGGACTGTGGACTGTTTAATGTATTTGCAGTAGGCTGGGTTCTTGGGCTTGCTGTTTGTATAGATCACTGTGTAGACCAAGTATATTTATATTGAATTTCCCATGGGCAAGGCAACAGTGAAATGCTACAGCAGAAAAATTGATCCAAGCCACAAGGCCATTCCTGGAGGTCTCCTGTTCCCCCTGAATAGTTATGGTAGTTTTCATAATTCTGCCTCATAATTTTCTCTTTTACCCCAGTCTCTGAACACATACTGAGACGTCAGAATTCTTGCACATTTTGCAGAGTGGTATTATTATTTGTAGTGAGTGTTTTACTCTCAATAATCCAAAGAAATGTCCATTGTGCACTAACATGTTTACTTACACAGTATCATAAAATACTCAGGATTGTTAAAAAAGGCTAAATAGATGTCCACAAAAGAGATTACTCTGTATCATCTCTGCATTTACTGTGAAAAGTTTTGTTATCAGTTTTAGTAATTGAGTGTATATGTGGGCACTAAGAGTAAAGCCATTTTAAAGCACTTTGAAAAGGACTGGTAAGTCATTCTTTCACATTTAAAAAATTATCTAGCACAATAGAAATGCAAGCCAATTCTATTTTATTTTTATTTAAATAATGTATATTTATATTTCGTTTCCAATTTACATGGAATTGGGGGGGTTATGTCTATGTTGGCTATTAAAAGTCATTGAGCTTTGAAAGGGGAATTAGTTTAGATCAGTAGCAAATGTAAGTTTAGGATCAGTACTTCATTTTTTATAGAGAGAAACTAGAGCATGGAGCACTTTGTCAATTTTAAGATGTTTTTCTCACTAGTCTTTCTTCAAAGGGCAAAGTAATGAATCATAAATTTACAAACATTAGGTTGACTAAGGTTTTTTTCTTTTCTTCTCTGTTTCTCCTTTTCTCCTGCATGTCATACTCAGATTGGTTCTCTCCTCTGTTTCGGACTACTTTGCAGCAATGTTCACTAATGATGTAAGGGAAGCAAGACAGGAAGAAATCAAGATGGAAGGTGTGGAGCCAAAGGCATTGTGGGCTCTGGTTCAATATGCATATACAGGTAATTGAAGTGAAAATGGGAATTTCATCTAATGAATTGTCCTCATCTGAGCATTGTATTCCATTACTACATTTCAAATGCTCTTTACAAATTATTCACATTATTTAAATTCTTATAAATAAATAAAAATACGTCATAGAATATCCTGAGTTGGAAGCAACCTACAAGGATTCTCAAAGTCTAACTCCTAACCCTGCCCAGAACACCCCAACAATCACACCATGGGTCCCAGAGTGTATTTCAAGTGCTTCTGGAGCTTTGTCAGGTTTGGACTGCTTCCCTGGGTGCTGTTCCTGTGCCCAGCCACCCTCTGGGGGAAGAATCTTTTCCTAATGTCCAACCTAAGGCCCTGACATAGCTTCAGGCCATTCCCTCAGATCCTGTCTCCAGTCAGCAGAGAGAAGAGATCAGTGCCTTCTCCTCCCTGTCCCTGATGAGGAAGCTGTAGACAGCAATTAGGTCTCATTGCTGTTACCTGAGACAATATGATAGGATAAAGTTTCTGTGATAATTCTATATTCAGTTAGTTAACAAACTATGTGAATCTATTAAATGTATCATGACTGATGAAAAAAGGAAGCTCATTAGGATTCCCTTTCTTTACTTCATTATATATACCAATTTTGAAAACTATTAAATTTCTAATGCTGAGGGTGATGTTTACTAAGCCTTCTATTCTGTCATATAATCTGTAAATAATTCTGTTGCCTTGGGGTTTTAGGGAATTTGTAAGATTATAAGAGCAAATTAATGGGATTTTCTTTTTGATGTTACTAGGTCGCCTTGAATTAAAAGAAGATAATATTGAGTGCCTGTTGTCTACAGCTTGCCTTCTTCAGCTCTCTCAGGTTGTAGAAGCATGCTGTAAATTCCTAATGAAGCAGCTTCACCCATCCAATTGCCTTGGAATCCGATCTTTCGCTGACGCACAGGGTTGCACTGACTTGCACAAGGTGGCTCACAATTACACTATGGTATGTCGTTACACTAACTATCATCTGCTTTATTTAGTAAGGAAAATACAGAATCTTTTCCTAAATATAGTATTTATTTTTTCCCCCAGAAAACCTTCCTAGTTTTCAAACAAGGATGATTGTATATTCCCATGGCAAAAAATGACAAAATAACTGCAAAGTTGCTGGTTAGGAATTGGAAGGAAATACAAAAGCATTAATGGTTCCCTGTAACAAAAATGGGATTGTGGGGTATGCATTTAATAAAATAATTCAAAAGTTGGTTCTTCTTTCTGACAGTCAAAAACTGCAGACATCACAATGGGCAAGCTGCCATCGCCGATTCCAAAATTGCACATTACTAAATGGAAGTGTAAAGTTCCTTTTTTGTAATGAACTGGAGTAATTGGGTTTTAAGTTATACTTGGGGTTTGAATGTAGGCATTCAGCAATATAGATTCTGCATTACCCTTAATAACTTAGCAATGGGATGTCAGGCATCAAAGAATTTAATCTTAGGCTAGGTAAGATGTGACTAAATACAAATTTGCCAATTATTTTTTGAGTTAACTTATAGAAATTCAGAGCTACCAACTTAAGTAAACTTTATCTGCTTAACAGTCATCCTTTTATTTTAATACAAAATGTTCTCTTTTCCCTTCTCATAAGTGTATTTTAATAAGGCTATCAGAAGAAGGCAGGAGAGCTATCTCTGAAGCAACTCAGTTCATCCACTCTTTGCAGTTTTGTGAGATATTTTGCTCACTTACTGATGAAATTTTGCCTAAGTAAGCCCTTGGGATCTGAATAAGGACATGTAGATACTGCATAAGAGATGTGGGAATGAAGATAATACTTAATTTGCTTGTGTGTCATGGCATTACCTTGCCATTAAGAAATTGACTTAGATCCAAGAGTTGTAATTTATGTCTTGTAATTAGTATTAGAAATCCATTGTTCTTCCTCTTGCTGCCTTAGGTTTTGCTGGTTTAAAACAATTTTTTTTAAATTACTTCTATTTGGTTTAAATTAATTTAGTTTAGTATGAATAGCAGTTTAAGATAGTTTTTGGGTTTTTTTCATATACAAAACATGTTCTTCTACAGTGAATGGATCTCACATATTTAATATCATGGACACAAATTTACTGAGGCAGATCAATAAATAATGTGCAGGTTGTAAATTACATGTTTCTATTCTTGGTTTCATTATTGCACAAACAAAAATAAGGAGACTGCAGTTAGGTAGAATGTGCAATGAAACATTAAGTAAATGTGGCTTATGCCTTTGAGGAGTGTTAGAATTTACGTTGAATGAGACCAGTGATAGAAAAAATGAGAAAAGAGAAACTCCCTCCTTTGACCTACTTGTTCTTTCTCAGAATAAGCATATATTTTGGTCTGGGCTATTGTCATGTCCTTTATAAGTGAACTGCCAAGATCTGAATAGTGAGAATCATTAGATCAACGAATCCTTAAAGGGGAATGCTGGCACTCCAGTCTTAGTTCTGACTGGCAATTCATAACTTAGGGCAAATAGGGGCTGTGAACTTCCTAAAAGCCTTTCTTTTGCAGCACCTATCTTTCTTTTGTTCAGACCAGAGGAAAATAGTTCTGTGCCTTTTGGCTGTTGTTTACTTCAGTGGCAAAATTGTTGCTTTTAAGGCTTTGATGTGAATTAAATTCAAATTGGGTGGATTTTAAAAAGCCATTTTCAAAGCTAATTAGTTGTGCTAGATGGATTTTTCCCAAGGCCTCTTTTAATGCTGTTTAGTTCCAACAGAGATATTAAATTGAATTTTAGTAATAATGAGTAATAGAGAAGCAGCTTCTTTATTTTGAAATGAAAGTTGCTATGGAAACTGCATAGAAATGTATAGTGCAATTGAATCTTCAATTAAAATAAATCCCCAAGTAATTTCATTTGTTTAAAAGCTATTTGAAAAAAGAAAATGTTAACACTAGCAAGTGCTAGGTACTTGATGCTTTTTCTGTTAAAAGTATGAGGGTTAAGTACACCTGGCAAAATTCTGTAATTTTGACAGTAATACTGGCAAAATTCCCTTTGTTAAAACAGGGAATTATTTTTATGCTGCATTGGGCTGCATTGCGTTGGATTATGCTGAGTACAGTTTATAATTCTGGTTCTTTTAACATACTTGTAGTGGAAGGTAGTGAATAGTATAAAATACTTAAATCTTAACTTACACAGGTTATTTTCTATGAGTTTTTCTTTGACAGAAAAAAACCCTGACTGCCACTTAATATTTTTACAAGTAAAACAACTTCTCTGTTTTAAAGGTTTTTATGATACATGTAATAAGTTTGTAATCATCTTATGTGCTTCATTAAAATACCTTTTTACAGGAAGATTTGAAATTCAGGTGAAATGAGCATTTTTTTTAACTGGAGAATGAATCAGTGAGTTATCCCATCAGATCTGCCTCTGTTAATAGGGTTCTTCTGTCTGAGTAAAGTACATTAGTCATTGGAAAGCATCAGTGATAAAAAAATAATAAGGATTTGAATGCTTCATTTCTTCATATAACAAATGTATATTATGCTGAAAGGACAGAAGTGTTGCATTACTTTATTGCTTACTGTGTTAACAGTTGATAAGTTGTTTTGACAGAGGGGAACAGTTTATTAAAACTGATCGATTATTGGCATTACAAACTTAAGCTTAAAAAATCCTCACTATACATGAAGTGAAACATGAAATGAAGTGATTAGTAGTGGATTTCATGCTGTATAAAGAACAACTCTGATTTTTACATATCACTGTTCTAAAAGTGAGTTGATGGAATTATGAAATGTATCTGAGTAAAGATATCTTTTGAACAAAGGTTATCCTGTTTTGTTGTGGTTTATATATAGTATTTAGGACATACAATTATAAATTTACAAGTTTTATTAGACTGGCCAATACTATATCTGTTTGCTTTAATGAATTTGTAAAGGCATTTTTGCACAAAATGCCTTCTGCACGTTTTTATTGCTGTCTTTGAAGTCAGAACAAACTCCCCTTTTTGACATCTTGTTTGTTTGAAACAGTTGATAGTATACATTGAGTGAAAACCAATAGTTCCTTTTCCACAAAAAGATAAACAGAAGGGAAGTTAATGCTTTGACATGAGGAAAAGCTAGCCTGTGCTATTTCCATAACATGAAATATCTGTGGTGACTAGTGAGGTGTTCTTAGGTAAGCGTCAGTAGCTTCTTCAGTAGCCAGATTTTAAATTTCTGATTTACAACTAAAAAAGAAAGAGCAGACATTTGAAACTTTGTGTGATAGTGCCTGAGTTAGTCTCTTGTAATCATTGTTACATCTATGAATGCTTAAAGTACAGTGAAAAGTCATTTTGATTTTCATCAGAAGTATTCAGAGAGTACATGAGCCGTGATAGTATTACAACATTCAGATAAAGTTAGTTTTGGAATTTGTGAGATTTCTGAGCCAGCCAATGAATGTATAAAAAGAAAAACTTAACAGAGTAATAGATTGAGTCCAAGCACAGAAACTTTTCAGAAATTTTGCAGAAAAGTTTTGCAGAAGAAGAGGTTTGCTTTCTTTTTAGACTTGCTTTCTCCTGTAAGGCAGTAGTTGGGTAACAAAAAATCATGGAGTTAGGATTTGGAAGAAAGAATTAGAGGGATAATTTTTCTTTTTCTTTTTTTCTTGCAACAGGCAGGACAGATTTTTCTTTTGTTAGTGGAGAGCATGAAGAGAGGAGAAATTTAAATGCTTTTCATTCATAAAGGGCCAGAACCAAAGATTGTGATAGTGCCTAAAACAAGGATTTTACATTCTTGCACCTGAAATTGCAGTCCAAAATATCCTGCTTAGTAACAACTGACTTAGAAAATTCTCATTCACTTTCTTTTCACCTGTGAAAATCCAAGATATTTTTGTCTTTCAAATTCCCTCAGTCCTGCCTAGCACAATAGGTCAATACTGCCTTTTCAGGACTGAATAGGTTTTTGCATGCTACTCAGCCTGTTTTGGAATCCAGAAACAGTGTAATGAGGAGTCAAGTTTACAATATCTGTACTCTAAACAAACCCTGCACACAGTGCTAGTTTTAGGTTGGTTGATTGTTTAACACATCATTCAAATCTGAGTAAAAGATTTTTTAGTAGGTGGTATCTGACAGCTGTTAGACTATTAATAGTTTACCAGGAAGTCAGATAGCTCAGTTCTTAGTGAATTCATACTTCATTGACCAGTGGAATGAAGTAATCAGCAGACAAAGTTACATTTCCTGTTTGCTCTCATTCAGATCCTGTGAGTCAAACACCTCCTGCTTTCTCCTCTCCAAGTTTTCATCTTTCTGACACAGTGTGCAGAGAGACTAACCACTTCACTGCATCCCACTGTAGGGATTAAGTATCATTTAGAAATACACATCGTGACCATTTTTTATGTGCTCCTAATATTTTTTGCTCTGTACCAAGTCCAAGGCAGATCTGTGGTTAAGAGTTTCAGTATTGCTCTGCAGTTGCTGAAGAATGAACTTGAGGTTATGATGTGAACATGCAGTACCCAGCATTGAACATGAGGACTGCATGTCCCTGTCTTGGCTAATGCATAAGCTTCAAGCTACTTATTTGATAAAGTTTCCAAGCTCTTTGAGGAGCTAATTTTGGGGTTGGGAAATTCTGTTTACTTTCAGGACCAGAAAGCAAGAGATTGAAACTGCAGACTGTTTGTTCTCTGAAATATCCTGTTCTTCCACAGAGAGTTCCCATAAGAAGAAGGAAAGAAAAGGCTAATGAGGAGGTTAAGAATGCTAGGAGATACACTGGCTCCTTCTTTTTGTCTTCAGAATCTCTGTCTGTAAATGAAGAGGAATTTTCAGATTCTGATTATAAAAAAACCCAGACATAGGACAAAGAGTGCCTGTATTCCCAGTGGAATGCTTTGATACTCTGCTCAAAGGAGTCTCTGCTTTAAAAATAGAACGGGAGCAAGAGGAAATTGAACTTGTTCCCATCAGAAAGCAATGGTCTGCAAGCAACGAGAAGGAAAATCAGGCTTTTTACACATAACAGCTGTTGAAGTGATGAAATCCAGTTGGAAAAAAGCTTTCCAAAGAGGATCCCTGATTGACTTATGCAAGATCAGCTTGTTGTTACATCCAGAGACAAAAGAACTTTTCATGCAAGTGCTTTCCCCTTCCTCTTCCTGTGATCTGGATAGACAATTTGGGAAGTTTAAGGTAGTAAGTGTTGGTGTTTCTCTTTGTCAGAGCTCACTGCCTGTTCATTCAGCAAAACTAAAAGCACAGCTCCAGCTTGCATACTCTCTAGGAAAAAGAACTAACAGTAAAGCAGCCAGTGGAAAATATGAACTCAGTGGAATATAAATTCCTGTGAACTGCATGTTTAAACTGTGGAAATAATTTTGATCACTTCTCAGATTCAATTTTACTGCCAGGCATTTAATATCAGAGTGAGAGAAATAGCAATGCATGTATAGTGCTTCTGAATATGGGTACAGTCCTTTCACTGCTTTTAATTCATGTATTTGTTCACTTTAACTTTCATTTTGTAATACAAAGAGTTAAATGAATTAAAGAGGAAAAGACAAGTCTATCTCCCTTCTAATCTGCTATATCTTTCACTTGGAAGTACTTTTTTTGTGTATACAGTTGGATCTTTGTTGTAGGAAAGCTTTTCAGATGTTAAATATTTTCAGATATTAAAAGTTTTCTTTCCAAAGTTTATCCACAAGTAGAATTATGTACACCAATAACATTTTCAGTTATTTTCCTGATTTCCAGAATTACCTATGGAGTGGAGTAACTTTGATCTTTCCCCTTACATATCTTATTAGTTTTTTCCTCTTAGCTCAGCTATTTTTTTTTAATAGTCAGTATCTTTGGAGTACTGAGATATACCTTTGAAAGCATTTGACCAAGCAATAAATAAGAAGTATTAACATTTTTGCTTTGTTGTCATGATGCCTATTGTGTGTATAATGCCAAACTCTACTGTAGTTTTTGTTGCCATTTTAAATACTAAATTCAGACCTTTTTTGCAGTGCACCTCTTGCTTCTTCTTGTGTCTCCATTTTTTGACCTAAAAATCCTATTTTTCCAACATGTGCTTCTAATCTACATTTCTTTTTTTTTTTTAATCATTAAACAAGACACTAAGTAAGTAGTTTTCATATTAGGCCCATATAGATTTCTGTGTTTGTGGATCTAACACATTTTGTTCTCCAGGTGTTTCAGAGGTGCATGCGATGGCAGACCTAAACCAGCATTAGCTGGACAGCTTACAATCCACAGTGCATTTAATAAATTATAACACTGGTATCATTTTGAAGTTGCTCTCAGTTTTGAGTGTGAATTTAGCTGAAGATTGAGCTACCAAAATACAAGAATATGTTGTGATTTTACTTTTCTGCTTTTGTGCTGCTTTGCTTTGCTGCCTTCTAAAGGTATATGGGGAGAGAGGATAGACATAACATCACTCTTTTCTGTTACATTCAGGTTTTTCACTGTTAAGTTCATGGTGCTGATTGTGTTTCTACATTCTTCTGTTATTTCAGCCTAAACTGATCAGAATCCTTACAGAATATGCTGCAAGTCCTCATTTTATGAAGTAATTGGGTATCGACATAGAATGTGTTACATATTATGAATTTCTTATTTTGAAGTAAGGATTTGTTGCTGAAAATGACAGGATGAAACTTAGAAGACTGAATCCTATCAGAATAAATATTGTTAGTGTAGCAAGGCATGTGTAATATTGTGCATTCTTTGTATGTTTTGCTCCCCAAACAAATCAGATCAGTTGTATAAAACCTACGAAATAGCAAAATAAACTTAAAATAATCCATTTAAATTCAACAATAAAATTGTTAGTGTTGTTTATTTCCTCTGAGAACTTATTGCCACATTTTCATGTAGCAGTAGGGAAAACAGTTACATGTGCCCAGTTGTTGCATCCTGTTGTGCTCTTTGCTTGACAACAGGAACAAACTGCATCTTTTAAACTGTACTTCAGAAAGTACTTCTTCACTTTGCAGTGCCAAGACACTATTGCTAATTTCTGTCTGTACACTTCTCTCAGCTGTTTCAGCACATCTGTCTGTGAGACTGAATGACTGAGTTGGGGAAATGATCCAGGGTGAAAATAAGTCAGTACTTTAACTTTTTTTTTGGTCTTCCTCCCGGGTCAAGACTCCAGTGGGACAACTGAGAGATGATGTGAAGGGAGGGAAAAGAGAGGAGGATACATCAGGCGTTCTGTAAAACGTCTTCAAAGTATGATGTTGTCTCTATTAAAATACTTTTCTTTTTCAGGAAAACTTCATGGAAGTAATTAGAAATCAGGAATTTCTGTTATTGCCAGCCACTGAAATTGCTAAGCTTTTAGCAAGTGATGACATGAATATTCCTAATGAAGAAACTATACTGAATGCACTACTTACATGGGTTCGACATGATTTGGAACAGAGAAGGAAAGATCTCAGTAAACTCCTGGCTTACATTAGACTGCCTCTGCTTGCTCCACAAGTAAATTGTTCAGTTCCTCTCTAGTTTATACCATGTATAATGTTGACGTGTATAATGTCTACAGCATAAATATATTAATAGTGACAAATCATAAAATTTATAGTGATCTGGATTCTTAGAGCTGCATGTAAGAACTTAGCATGTTGTACAGGCATGATAGTTTGTGTCTGTGAAGTGCAGTATAGTCTGATCCTAGGACATGAGGGGGGAGCTTCTAGAAAAAGTTGTTTTTCTTGCCTATAAAAATGCTTATCAAGGATATCTTAGTCACTAGAAGCTGTATCCTTTTAAAATTTCTTCTGTATGGAACTTGCGCAGTTTATTTGGCTCATTATATTTCCTTCATGTAGAAATATCTGGGAAACGCAATTTGAATTGTTTGGAGCGATTTTTCTTCTATTAACTCTTGATAGGCCATCATTGGGTACTTTTTGTTCTTCCCAGTCAATACTTTTTCTCCTTCTTGGACAGTAACATAAAATGTTGAGGAAGCTTTGAGCTCAGTTTGTTTAAATAGTTGTGAATTACAGCTTTCCTAGTCCCAAGTCCCATCGGAATGACTGTTCTTGTTTGTCTCGTCCTGGCTCACTCAAAGGCAGGGAGGCCCTGCAGATTAGAGAACTGGGCACTCACCAGCTGTACAAAGTTTAACAAGGAAAAGTGCCAGACTCTGCAAATGGCATGGGGCAACCCTGGATGTACAGACTGAGAATGAGATGCTGGAAAGCAGTGACATGGAAAGGGACCTGGGGGTCCTGTCCATGACAAGTTGAACATGAGCCAGCAG
>VZTB01011874.1:281861-295847 GCA_013397245.1 Thryothorus ludovicianus | reverse complement strand
AGGAAAGCTTCCCCCAGAGGGTGTTTGGGCTCTGGAACTGGCTCCCCGGGGAAGTGGCCACAGCACCAAGCCTGACAGAGTTCCAGAAGCATGTGGACAATGCTGTCAGGCACATGCTCTGACCCTTGGGGATGTCCTGTGGGGTGCTGGGAGTTGGAGTTGGTGATCCTTGTGGGTCCCTTTGAACTCCGCTTATTTTGTGATTCTGTGATTCACTACCTGATAGTAAGTTTGTAACCTAGGTTGATTCTCTTTGTTTTCTCCTTTCTTCTCTTTCCTTGCTGGACCTTCTTTAGTAGTGTTTAGAATTTATTATATAGTTAAAGGATTTTCAGTTTGTTTAGTGAGAATTCTCTGATAAATTGAGAAAATAGGATTTTTATGGAACCTGAATAATAAGTAAAATTCATTAATACAAGAAAAATGGAGTTTAATTAATTTATAGTAATAAATCATATGCACTACATTCTGTGTATTACTTCTAATATGATGTCCTCTTGCTGCATTAGTAAGGTTCTCTACCAAGCATTTTAGTATTTATTTCCATACTGCTTATTACATATTCAAAAGCAGGATTTTCTCAGTTGTGGCCTTGACTTTGTCATTCACTTTCTCTAGAAACATAATTCAGTGTAAGGCAATTGACAAGGAGGAAAAAGTTCTTTTGTTGAACATTTAATTAATTGATAACTAAGTAACCCCTGCTGTATTCCTTTTAGTTAATTGGCTGTAATTGAAACATCTTTAGAAATTGAAAGTACAGAATTTATCCCAGAAATATGTACTGAAATCAAATTATGTCCACTCAGTAACTGATTAGAAAAATAGAAAGATGAAATACAAAAGCAAAATTATATTTTACTTATTATTTTATCTTCAACTTTTCATTTCATCTCATCTCCAAATATATACTTATATTTCTAAAACAAGATTTTTCTGTTACTTTTTTTATTTATTACTTTCTTTAACAAATTAAAGTGTTAGAGCTTTGATTTTAATATGGAATCATTCAGTAGATGAGTAAACTTATTGGAAGTGCCCAAAACAGTCTTAATGTTTTTCTTCATGATCATGTTACATTAGGCAATCTGACAGCAAATATAACATAATTAAGCTTTTTAGTTTTATGGTTGATGAGTTAAAGGTATTTGACAGAAATGAAGTTAGAAAATTGAACAACTTGCTGAAACCAAAACCATTGCAAGCAGAGATGCAGATACACTTCAAAAAATCCTCAGGAAATACCATGAAACTGTAGCACTGTAACTTCCAAAAAATTGGAAGTAATTGTTAGTTTAATTGCTTGGTTTTATGCATCTCTGACACATCTCTGGTTAATGCAAGCAGTGTCCTAAATATTTGTACATTTCTTTTTTTTTTCCTAAAGATGAATATTTGTCAGCCTCTTAAGCAGTAAGGTGGCAAATATTACGTCTCTGATAATGAAAAAGGTGATTTAGCAATTTCTGAATTACAAGATGGCTCAGATACCTTTTAGACAGAAACTCTTAATACTTGAGTGTGTGCACTACCTTTCTCCTTATCAGATTTGCAGATACTATGATTTCATGCTAAGATGTAATTTGTTAGAATGTTAGAAATGCTTTTAGAATGTTAGAAATGTCCTTTTAGCAAGGACATATGTAAATAATAAAACTTGGAAAAAATGTACTTTTAGTAAGCCCATGCTAAGCTCTTACAGTGAGGAATAATTATAGTAGTTTTAGTTTCAAGACCTGCAGACTAGATTGCATTTCTTTTTAAATGAAATAAAGTAACATTCAGAAACTGCAACTCTGTGCTGTGAGAAATTCTTTATAGATTGAGTGGGTTAGACACTCTAGAAAATGTAGGTAGCATCTTGTTGCAGAACTCACATTCACACATAGTGTTGCTTTAAATATTATATGCTGTTTGTCCATCAGAAAAATATATTGAAAGTCTGAACTGGTCATATTGTGTACAGGCCTTAGTTTTCATGCATGCATCTCTGACAGTGTCTTATTTAGGACAATATGAATTAATTAATTTCTTTTTTATATATTTTTAAACTGCGTGCAATTCCATAGCATTGCATGCTGGCAGTTAAAAGACAGCTTTTAGTTTATTATTTTATAGTCACAAAGTGTCCCTATGAAGTGATTCAAGTGGTCCTATGGGTCAAAAGAAGAAACAATGGAAGGTGTGAAAGTAAAGAATGAGATTAAGTTCCCCTTACTAATTTATATGAGAACACCTCATTTGCTAATTTAAATAGTGAGAACTTTAGCCACTTAGAGAAATGCTGCAAATCTCAGTTTTCTGAAAATCACTGATGAAGGGCTTTGAAAGGGGTTTTTTCTTCTCTCTGTGGTGGTTAATTATGTTTTCTATCATATTTCATGTTATTTTGTCTGATACTGAGGTGTTCAGGTTTAGCCATCTGTACTTACCTGTATCTCTTCTGGAACCATGGTTATCATATTTGCCACTTTGCAGCCTAAGGCAGCTTTAAGCCAGGGATATTCACACCACATTGTGCACATCTATTTCACAGCAAGTCCCTTTAGTACTTCTGATGACTGATGGCACAGCAGTTTTGTACCTGTTAGTAGTTGGCTGTCAACAGCTCAATAATGACATCTCATTCTGGTTTGTGGATTTGCATGCCTAATATTCACAAGGTGTTTGGATTGTGGCTTTTCAGAGGCATCTGCCTTTTTTTCCTCTCTCTTTTTCTGACAAATGTCCAAGTCTCAGTGGGGCACTTAATTTCTTTTTTCTCTGTTACTCATGCCATGTTGTGCAGCTCAGAAAAATGCCAGTTCCCAGGCTTCTAATAATTAGAACCACTCCAGAATCTTTGAACTTAAAATCTTCTGTTTGCAGTCTTTAGTTGAATTTTGTTTAATTCATATTTAAGATTTAAAAGTTGCCAAATTTGCTTGCAAGTGTGATGTAAAAGTTTTAACAAAGGCTTTTATTAAGTAATACACTGTGATCTTGATCACTGTTAGGGTGAGGAACAGAATATTTATTAAAATATTCAGTGTGTGCTGAAAGGGCTTTTACAGACCTCTATATGGGGTGGATTTGGGAATAAAAGCATGAGATTAAACTGATTTACATACCCAAAACCTGTTTCCATTTTCTTGAATATTTCTGCACAGCACTGGAACTGAAGGTCCTTCCTTTGGACCATTAAGCTTAAATCATCCATTAAGATCAGATGGCCTTTCTCTTTAAATATTTATTTATTTGTTTGATGGTTTTGTTCAAAATGTGAATGTTCTGTTTATTAGAAGTTTAATTTTACCTTAGCCTTTTTTATATGACCATTTTGAAAATACAGAGATTTTAAATCAGGCAGTGGAAGTGTTTGTATAAAATATTGTCTTGATAATCATGGTTTTATTCTTCATGTGTTTTATAGCAATACAGCTTGTTTGATTTTCTTTCTTTTTCACAGTTTCTGGCAGACATGGAGAACAACGCACTCTTTAGGGATGACATTGAATGTCAAAAACTCATTATGGAAGCAATGAAGTACCATCTGTTGCCAGAGAGACGACCTATGCTGCAAAGCCCTCGCACCAAACCTAGAAAATCTACAGTGGGCGTTCTGTTTGCAGTTGGAGGAATGGATGCAACTAAAGGTACTGGCTCATGTAATGTTTAGCTGATGAGCTGGTTTGCTTCCTTTGAAAATAAATGTTTGATAGATTTTTTTTACAACCTGCTAATCTAAAATTAAAGGATTCGGCAGTACAGGACATCTAAAACATCTAAAGTGTATACTTTTTATTAGGTTAAAAAGGCCTATATATCTTTGTGAATAGTGCAAATATTCTGGAATCTAGAGTTCTGATTTGAAATTACCATAGGAATAGCTGATTTCTGTGTGGTGAAGTGTTTAATTGAATACAAACTAATCTTTATTTACTTGAGGGGGCAGTAATTTGGAAAAGGAAGTAAAAGGCTGAAAGGCCATAAAGGTGGTCTGCACATGCTAAAAAAATAGCTATAACAACAAAAATATTTTGACTAGTTGTTAAATAGTTCTGTCACAACTTCTTGCCTTATGTTTTTCACAGAAAAATCCATATTTTTAATGATAATTAGAAGGGATCTAGTAAGTTAGGAAAGCTAGAGCAGAGAAAGTCTTTAATTTATTGTTTTAAAGCAGTTTCTCAGTAGTTCATGTCACATCCCATCAGCTTTTTTGTCTAATATTACAAAACAGTTGATTTCAATATATGACTGCATTCCACACAGTTGGTTTATATTCCTAATATTTCTATTTCTAAAGACTTGATTCTGCAAAGCAGTTACAAAACCTGGTTTTTGTCTTGAAGAGCACCAAGAAAATTGTCCTTTATAATGCTGCAGGTAATTGCTGAGGAAGTCAAAAAAGACTATTTGTCTCCACAGACTTCAGAATATGCTGCAGGATATCATGGTGTCTTGTGAGATCAGCATATTGCTAAAATAAAAACTGTCCTAATACTTCAGAACTTTTATTTCTCCTGTATATAATTTGCCTATATTTTTATTCAGGAGCTACAAGCATTGAAAAGTACGAACTTCGCACCAACACATGGACTCCAGTTGCAAACATGAATGGACGGAGATTACAGTTTGGAGTTGCAGTCTTAGATGATAAATTGTTTGTTGTTGGTGGCAGAGATGGACTGAAAACATTGAATACTGTGGAGTGCTACAACCCTAGATCAAAAACTTGGAGTGTAATGCCACCAATGTCCACTCATCGTCATGGTCTTGGTATGTACAGTTCTGTAAAGGCTGATTGTGTATTTTTTAAAGGTTATCTGTTTTAGGATTAGCAAAAAAAAATCAGAAATAAAGTTTAGGGGGGTGGAAATTTTGTTTCAATGCCAACTTCTTATTCAATGTCCTTTCTCCTTCAGATTATATTGAAGATTGTATTTGGTAGCATCAACTGCCAAAAAGAATTCTTTTTTTTTTTCAGTTTTGTGGTACACACTGGACTCTCACTAAGAAATCTTGATCTTTATTCCTCTTATCCTGAAGGAATTGTTTCTCATATCTCTATTTCAGGAGTAGCTGTATTGGAAGGTCCCATGTATGCTGTGGGAGGACATGATGGCTGGAGCTACCTGAACACAGTAGAAAGATGGGATCCACAGGCTCGTCAGTGGAACTTTGTGGCTAGTATGTCAACCCCCAGGAGCACCGTTGGTGTAGCAATATTAAATGGAAAGTATGTGAAGGAATTTCTGTTTTCAGATTTAAAACCTTGCTATTTTAATGTAATTAAGGGACCATCCTAAATTACTATTAATAATTTCTTTTGCTAGATATCATATAGTTGCATTAAGAGGCAAGTTTCTTCATTCACAGAAAAGATGCTGCCAGGTCAAGCAAGCCTCTCCACAGCGTTACAGCTGTATGTCAAGTATTCTTGTGCCCTCATCATCCTAGTGACCATCAGCTGGACTTGCTCCAGTACAGCAAAATCTTATACCAAGAACCTCTGCTGCATTAGAGTGTGAAATCTGGCAGAAAATAATCCCCCTCTCATTCCAGAGGTCGCCAGATATCAGAGGGGCTGGGTGCAGCTGGGCCTAATTTCTGTTTATAACCAGTTCAGTGCTGTAAATCTGGTTGTCTTCAATACTTTCATAATCACAGATCCACAATGTGATTTTTTTTTTTAAGCTACAGAAATGCAGATTTGGAGCTGCTGCTGATGAATGCACTTACTGCATCAGCACTAAATATACTAAGGCTAACCAACGATTAACCAAGCTAAGTTAGCAATTCAAGATAAATTAACAAATTCAGTCCCTTGCTTCACCCTTATTTAAGCTTAGTTTCACCTGGATATGTGCCTGCACAGTTGGAGATGCAATTCTTACTAAAGAAGTGCCCCTGCTTTGGTAGTGGAGAGAGGAGCAAGCTATGTTTTGCCAGGGTGACTACAGGAATACCACAGCAGACAAAAGCTACTGGTTTACTGAGTAGTATTGTGGTTGTGGCAGAATATTTACACTCTATTGTCCCCAAATTTTCACTTCCTGCCTATGTGCTATCTGATGCATCTTCCTTGAGATTCTTGAATGCTGTCAGGTAAAAAAAAGTTTGTCAAGCTTCTTTAATTTGGGAAGCCTAATGACTGGTAAATTAGTACTGCTGAAAGGCACCTCCAAAGGGTTCTGTAAGATCTGGAATAAGTCCAAGAATGAGTGGAAATACTCACTGCCTACAGGAAGGAGGGATGAACTTGAACAACCAGCAAGCAGAGTGCCTTGGCTGCCTTGGAACTGCAGTCTCAGATGCCTAAGTTAGGTCTTAAGCTTGCTATATATTCAGCAGAGGGTCCCAGATGTGATGAAAAGCACCAGAATTAGAGCCTCACATTTCCCTATTGTTATAAAACATTGCCTAGACTCTTAATGGAGGCAACAGCAAAAGATCACTACAGCTGACAATTTTAAAATGCATGCAGCATTTTAGATGCAGGAGCAGTAACTTCTGCACTTTTCTGTAATGTCTGTCTGTAACTTGGTAAATTTCAGTCATTGGATCAAAACCTTAATATAGAGAAATTAATATGTCTTTCTCCATGTCCAGAATGTGAAATCACTGCATAGGTGATCAAAACTCTCTCATGTTTTGAGGGAAGGTAACATTGGGAGCTTCATAAATGTTATGTTGCATAAAAGATTGAATTTAGGAATTTAGTCACGTACTTTATGAAACTACAACAGTTTTACAGAAACTTTCAGTACATTCCTTACCTTAAACAAGCTGTATTACTAAACAAAGAAACTTCAATGGAATTTTTTTAAGGCATATTAAAATTGTTACTGAGAAGGACTAGATCAACCATATTTACAAGATGTTTGTATTTAAGTTCTTTGGTCAGCATATTTAAAAAACCAAACACTAGTATTGCCCAAACTGAGGACACTTGAACAGTGCTTGATGGTTAACGTTGTTAATTGCTCACACTATCATTATCTACAGTATCTAATGTTTGTTTGATTATTTAACCATTCTTAGGCTCTGAAATTTTTTGAGGTGATCTCTCACTGGATTTTACTTCTGATGCATTGCTTCCTTTTTAGAATGGCTTCTGTGTTCCTACTTTTGCAAATATTAGTGCTGGGCATATCTGCTGCTGTGCCCAGATTGCTCATAAACTCTGTTCATAAGCTCTTTATGAAGTTTGATTATTTGCTTAGTTTTAAAGGTTCATCAGTGATTGAGTCCTCCTAAACCCTTTTTTTTTTTCATTCATTTCAGTCAGCCCTTGCAAATAATTGAAAGCCTTTGTACCAAATGCGAGAAACCTTTTTGTTTTGTTAGGACTAAGCAAATTGGGCCACCTAGTGGATGTGAGGTATTTTAGTCAGCCATGAACTAAACCCCCGGTCCAAAAAAGCCCTTGAATGCCTAAGATTGAGGTAGGGTACAGATGGTGCATGCATAGATCTACTACTGAATTGTCCTTCTGAACCTGCAATTCACATATGTAATTTTGAAATTATTAGCTATAGGCAGAGGTTGGAATATAAATGCTGTGTAAAATATTCCATTTTCTGTAAATTTTTGTTGTCATGCATTGATCGTTACAATAGGAAAAGATTGGAGCACAATCTTGCCTGAGTTTCACTATACTGAAAGTCGAAAGTCTCCTTCTAAACTTCCCTTTTTAACAAACTTTGACTCCTTCATGTTAAACTAGAAACTGTCTTATTCAGACAACATTTATTTTCTTTTTTTTTTTTTTTTTATTTTGTAGGCTTTATGCAGTTGGTGGTCGAGATGGAAGTTCTTGTCTTAAGTCAGTAGAATGTTTTGATCCTCATACAAACAAATGGACTCTCTGTGCTCAGATGTCAAAAAGAAGAGGGGGTGTGGGTGTAACCACCTGGAATGGGTTCTTGTATGCAATAGGTGGGCACGATGCTCCAGCATCCAACTTAACATCCAGGCTGTCAGACTGCGTAGAAAGGTAATATCCTGAAGGAGGCATATCCTGCTAGGGGATTCTAATTGTGCTAGCCTAACAAGTGATTTATGGAAGGAGGTGTAAGTAGAAACCCAATAAAATAGGTGTGTTATTTTTAGCATGAACGGAGGAAACTTGCATATAAAAAAATGCTTTGTAGTCATACTGTGATTCCAAATGTTACCAGGACAGATTATTTAAAGCAAATTCTCCTTAATGTAGTTCAACTAGATTATTTTAACAATCTCATTTAATGAATTATGATTGGTAAGTGAAACAACATGGAATTGAATGCTTTTAAAAATGGAGAAGATCTTTCACACAAGATGTCTGAATCTATTCATATAACTTTCAAAGGAGTTAACAGTAAGGTTTTGTGGATCTTTATATATCAAATTCTTTCTTGTATCCCCTAATGACACTGGGAAAATGGCATGTAATTCAGTCAAGTCCTGGGTTGATATATCTTTCTGTAAAGTGATTACTGAATGTATCACAAATTGCAGAAGCACATGTGATCCATAAAATAATTTTAAAATATAGTAAATGCTTCATAATTCACTACATTAAATCTTCACTGGCATTTTAGGTATTTCTGAACTATGCTTTAATTCTCTCCCTGCTCCCCCACCACCAGCTGTAAAACTTTTCTTCTTTCCTGTCACCTCCCAAAACTTACATTAAGTCTTCATTGCCTATACTCTTCTTTTACTGAATTTATTTGTGCCAGGACATATATTTTACCCTTAACACTCAAAAAATCACAAACAAACAACAAAACACAAACCAAAACAAGAGAACAAAAAAATACACCACAAAAATCCACTGCAAGAGAGTTGTAGTTTTCAAACTTCCAGGGTCCTAGTAGAGCTGAAAATGTGGCCCATAGCCCTTAACCTGTGGAAGCTGCTTTGGAAAGACCCCAGAAAGGTTTGCAGATAGGAAGGTACTTCTTAGCAAATACCAAATTTTTAGGGAAATACAGATAATCAGAAACCCGAGAGAAGCAGAAAATCTGTGTATTTTTCTACATCAGTATTCTCTATAACAAAGTTACAGAACTCGTGACTGTAATAAATAGGAATCATCTTGTAAAGCATTTTGTCCTTGCTCTTTAAGTGAGTTGAAATTGAAGACCATCAAATTCGTGGAACTAGTTCCTTTTAAAAAATTAAAGAATTAAGAAATATTAATTTTAAAAATCAAGCCTTTATAACAATACTAAGCTTCTGAATTATATTTTGCAACAGAATTGCTATTCCCAGAGAATACAATTACTTATAAATTAGAAAATAATTGGAAAAGTAATTTCTACATGTAGCTTACTAATCACCCTCTTCTATTTGCATATGCTGTGCAAATGTTGCAGTGTTTTCATGTTACAGTATGCTTGCATGCATTTGTGTAATACTTTGACTAGAGGACAGCAAATAAAATTGTTAGAGCTCTTTATGTCTATGCTCTTCATGCAAAAAAAATTAAAACTAGTGTCTTTCAATTTGTTTTTAGCAAGTATGATCTTAGCCAAATGCTTACTTTGTTTATACAGTTTTTAGAGCCCTTCAGAGCTCTGTAATTACATTAGATCTGCAATCTTAAAAAAGATTGTCTCAGTCAGATTAAAATATATTCCTTGTCATAAGCATATCATGGAGTCTCCAATGTAGTTCTCAAATTGACTCATAAAGAATGTTGATAATGTTCCAGAGCCACACAATTTTTTTCATTAAACCATCTGCTGTTTACTGTGCTGATACTTCAGATTTCAAAAGTGTTGTAAATTGTCTTAAGAGTTTTTCATTTCCCATATAATTTTCTCAAACCACTTTTGGGGGTCATGTTTTTGAAATTGGTAATCTTATTAATGGTAATCATAGGACCAAACCAAATGTTAGCAGCCTGTGCTTTGACACACAGTTCTTAAAGCAAGCACTTGCTCTGCTGTGGTGTAGCAGCAGAACTGTTTGTGGCATGGTATGTTTAGACGTATGAAATGTAGTTAGAGCAGCTGTATGACTCTTTGGAAAGCAGCACAAAGTAGGTATCTGGCTAGTAGTGTCTGTGTTACCAGATGGCTAAAGAATCAGTTTTAAAGGGAGGGGAAGAGGGGTCCTTTGAAATTAACACCCAGATCTGTACTGTCCTGTTTTCTACTGCCTTGACAGCATGAATTCCAGTACATTTTTTGGTTGTTGTTGAATTTTGGTAACAGTTTTAGAACATAACACAAATTACCTTTCAGGTATGATCCCAAAACAGATATGTGGACTGCTGTGGCCTCTATGAGCATTAGCAGAGATGCAGTGGGAGTGTGTCTTCTTGGTGACAAGTTGTATGCTGTTGGAGGATATGATGGTCAGACATATCTGAATACTGTGGAGTCTTATGATCCCCAGACAAATGAATGGACACAGGTATAGTTTCTGATCAGACCATACACTACTATTAAAGTTGTTATTTCAAATGTGCCTCCTTTTGCAAGGAGAATTCAAATATTTCTTTTCTAAAGAGCAGTTTCTTGCTAGTCTGTTGTCTCTTTTTTTCCTTTGTCTACCATCTTGAGATGACTTATCTTGAACAGGCAGTTGTTAATTTCCAATAAACTGCCCTCCTTTCTTTTGCAAGAGTATAGCTATTTTCTTTGAGAATTTCAGCTACTTTTAATAAAATGTATTGCCACGTTCCCTAAACTGTCATAAAGGATTCTATTTACATGACTTACTTTTCTGAAGGTAAATGATAAATGTAAATTAGTTTTAGCACTAATGTGTCTCTCAACATTGATTTTGTCAAGGTTTTGGTCATTTTTTCATAAATAGTTCCTTCCTGAGGTGAATGCTATGTACAGTGCATGCAGGTTTCAGAAAGCCTTTACCCATTTTTCTTTTTGCAGCTTTAAAATAAAAATAATTCTTCAGTTCATGCTCAGAAACCATTACTGTCAGTCCAGAGCTTGTTGACTTTTATATAGCTGCAGGAATGTGTCTCTCTGTGGGAAGAGCACACACAAGGACATCCTGAGCTGACTGTCTTTTGGTATCTAAAGCCATTTTAGATACCCTAAAGCATTTACATCCACAAAAGGTTGGCAGACACAGCACAGAATCTCTGGGACACCAAGGCCCCCCTGAAGTCCCGTTGCAGACCAGGATGAATGTCCAACATGTAATAGCATCAGACACTAGTATTTAGGCAACTGAATTCTGAACAACTTGAATATGTTATTCTGGTAATAGCCCCAAATTCTTAATTCAAAAAGAGAACTAAACTGTTTATAAAAATCCCTGGAATGCAGAAAACTCAGCTGTCAATTTCCCTCCATTTCATACTGCTCCAAGCTCTTAAAACACAAATCATCAGAGCATGGGGCATTCACTGGTACTGGTCATGATAACCCATGGCATTGTTGGTCCTGCTAAAGGAAAAAAGAAAGCATACCGAAGGAGAGAAACTGTGCTTCTCACCAGAGGAGAGAAACAGGGCTTCTCACCATTGCATCTGAATGAATCTCACCTCTAGGCAGTGACTATCTGAGTGTACCTTTGTATCCTTAGCCTTGACCCTCTGTATCTCACTGAATGCCATATCCCAGTATGTAGGATAGTTTCAAACCCTTCCCAGAGGGATCTGGAAATATTTGTGTACCTTCCTTCTCTCTTGTTATGTCAGTCTGCTAGTTCTTCATCTTCACACAACTCAGGAGAAGGCAGGTAAAGTTTGTCAGAGCCACAGACAGCTCTATAAAAGTCTATTGTTCCTGGGGAAAAAAGAAATAGGGGAGTTGGCATAAATGGCCTTTTTTGTCTTCAGGATAGTCTCTGTACCACTTGGTGTGCTGTTCACATACACTGCAGTACTATGAAGGTTAAAAGGGGAAGAAAATGGGAGTGGTAGAAACTACTGCCCTCTGTTCAAGTCCAGCAGAATGCCAGCAGAAAAGGGTCTTGCCAGAAATAAATTCTGTTTTCAATTAAAGAATAAAGACTGGTAAATTTATTCTGATTTCAAGAACTCTTAACAGGATTTTATCAAATAATCAAGTAAAAAGGAGAGGTTGCCCCTATAATTTTAGGCCTTTTCTGTTTCTGAGAAATGCATTATTTTACCACCCTTTACTTTGTCTGACTGTCTAGCTCAGGTACTGTAACAAAGGTTTCTTTTTCCTGTAATACTGAATAACTGAAATTATCAGTTAGAATTGCTTGATGTCCTTAGGGCTTGCTATTGTTTTCAGAGTGCTTCACTCTGTTATATAAAATATCTTTATCTTTTCTTTGTATTTGTATCCAATTTTGGACTAATTTGTAAGTCATATTAACAGCAGAGGTGATATTGTCATTCTGCTGCAGCCATATTATTAGGGGGAAAATTTACTTAAAGCTGACTGCATTTATCTCATGGATGGTTGTTTTTTTTGTTTGTTTACAGGTTGCACCACTGTGCTTAGGAAGAGCTGGAGCATGTGTTGTGACTGTAAAACTCTGAATTATTTTCTCTGGGAAGGTGACATTTTCCTGTATAGACTGAGAGGATTACTTTTTCCTCAAGGAAACTACGAGTGCACCGACAAACACCAGGTGCAGGATATCTACCACAGCAAAGTGTTTGGTCTGAAGCTGACATGATGTTCTTATGGACCAATCTTAAGCACTTTTTAAAAAACTTATCTTTGTTATGCATATGTTACAAGAATTCAGCTTGTAAGGAAGTCAGCTGCAACCTGCCAGCTGGCAGCAGAGAACTTCTGTTTAGGAAGCGCAAAGAAAATGAGTGAACTTAATATAATAATCAAATGTTATGGTTCCAGGGCCTTGATTTCCCCAAATGCAGATGCTATAAATGGATATACTTTGATATAATTGGGTCTATCTCTGGGTGAAACAAGTTATAGGATTGCACCCCACAGATTTAATTTGCCTGTAATAAACGCAAATATGTGTCTGAGTGACTACAAGGCAGGCTAACAAACCAATGCAAACTATTGGAAATGGCAGGTGTAATGCCTGCCTTGGAAATGAAGTTGTGTACTTGGTGAATCTTTTGCACTTTTTATCATCATTCCTAGTTTAGTAAACTTTTTATTTAACCAAAGCCTTATTTTAAATATTGTCTTATGCTAACAGAAACCTGCTATTTAATAATTTCTGACAGGTATTTTTGACATCCAGTGTACTTTTTGGATTTTAAAAATTGTTATGCAAGATGCAGAACATTGTACCTTTTTCTCTGCTTTGGTTCTTGTATTTACTTTGCTATTTGTATGAGTTATTGGAAGAATTCTAAAGTGTGATTAACAATTAACCAATTTAAGTTTAATATTTGCACTTTAGAATTTTTGAAGCATTCCATTACATCTAGACTAATTACATTTTTAAATGAGGCTTTGCACTACTATCAGAAGTATAATTTTATAAGATGAAGAAATTGTCTGTCTTTCCTGTAAGGTTATTTAAAAATGTAAAGGCCAATCCTGCCAGGTGCTCAGCTGCCTCCATTTAAGCATGTTCAGCATCTTACAGGAGAGTGCCGTGTGCCTCGCACGACTGTATCAAATTAGTTACCTTATTCCTTATTTAACAGTTACCTGATTTTTTCAGATAGTTCATAATTTGCCTTTCTCGAGCCCTCTGCTGTTACACCGAATTGCTTTGAAACGTTTTCGGGAGAAGCCTTTTTGTATTTGCTTTTACGTGCCTTGTCCGTCATGCTCCCCGAACAGCACCGCGCGTGAAAAACGGGAAGATGTGAACTCATTGAATGTTTTGAGTTTGTTCTTTCTTAAAAAAAAAAAAGTTGGAAGTACCCGATACCCAAAGTCCTTTGTACATTTCTAATTTAAAACGTGTGTTTTAAACGCTCTCGGCGAACTATTTATTGTTTCAAAAGAAATCGGGGACACTTTGTGATGGAGTTTGCAGTTGGAATACAGCTGATCTCAAGAGGCTTTGCCGGCGGCTGTGTGCCTTTATTCCGTCGCTTAGAGCCGGTCCTGCGTGCCCGAAGCGCCG
>VZTB01011874.1:221241-276661 GCA_013397245.1 Thryothorus ludovicianus | reverse complement strand
ACTGCCTTACTGCCTCATGAGAGACTTGTGTTACCTTTCTGAAAAAGGATTTGTGTGGTTGTTCATTTGCTAAGTTACTCTTTCTTACCTGCTTAGAGTACCTCTACACAATCCCCAGAAATGTTATGCAAAGAAATGGAAAAACAGGGGCTGTGCTGTTTCATACAAAGTCAAAAGACTTCCATCTGAGGGCAGGTTTCTTGAAAAAATCCTGTTGCTCTGACAGGTTGTTTTGCATTCTGAAAATCTGTGTTTGAGTGACCAAATGGTGTATATTTCCATCACAGATTTTTTTTTTTGGTTGTGTTTGATTTGTGTTGTATAGGTTTCTTTCTTTTTCAGGTAAACACACTAAGAGGATTACTTGTGGCTGTTGGAGTATTGAAAACCTCCTTGCTTTGGGTGGTGAAGACAAAATGATTACTATAAGCAATCAAGAAGGAGATACTATAAGACAGGTAGTAGTTATAATGCACATTTGATTTTAAGGTGTGCATTAATACTCCTGGTTCCCAAGAAAGCTGGGACCTATGGGAGCTCGTGCCTTTTGAATCCCAGTGCTTTCAAGGACAAGGAGCTTTTTTTTCAGTATATCTTAGTCTAATGTGTCCAAACTGAGACCCAAACTGAAGTAATGTTTTCTCCAATGACTTCTTGATTTTGGTACTAAATGCAGTAGCAACTTTCCCTATCTGTCCTTATGCAAAATTATACATCACAGGAATAATGCAATTATTTATCATCAGTATGTGCTACATTAACTGTTGATTCTCAATCTGCACTTCTTTCTTGCAGACCTCAATCAGCTCAGATCCCAGTAACATGCAGTTCTCAGTTATGAAGACTGATGAAAGAGTATCAACCAGGGAAAGCACAGTAAGAAGTCATTACAAAACACTGTAGTTCAAGTGAAAATAATCTAACAGGGTGACTCCATGTGACCTGCTGCCTTTCCTTCTGAGGAAATGGAGCTGACTTCTGTAGGAGAAAGTCTTGAATTGGAGATGTGTGTTCCACTGAGCTTGCATTTAGATTTGTGAACCACTGGCTTACCCAGGAAAATGTCCTGAAAATTTCTTCCACTGTTGAAGAAGATTCAAATTCAGATCCATGGGATTCTTAAGGATTATTCAAATTCCTAAATCCCATCTTTTAGTGAAGAAATAGAGCCTTAGTTTAAAGTCATGCCATTCTTGTCATGTTAATTTTTCTTTTCATTCTTTGGCAGGTAAGTGTAGTGGTTGGCAAGAGGACTCTCTTTCTTTTCAATTTGAATGATCCTGATAACCCAATTGATCTGAAATTTCAGCAGCCTTATGGCAGTATTGTAAGCTACAAATGGTGAGCAGAACTTAATTAATTATTGTAGTAGTAAGAAGCTGAATATTTTCCAAGTAGTTCTGATAAATGCTGGAAACAAAATCATCTATCCCTTGCTCAGACTATTTTTCTTGCTGTATTGTAGACTTCTCAATAATTTTTTTCCAAACACAAGGTTGTCTATATTTTTAACTGTTCTATTTGATGATTCAATAACTATAAAAACAGTATCTTCCAACATAATCATCGTTGGTATGCTCAGCTTTGAATAAAAATATGTTGCTGTCTTAACAGAAGATTAAACTGGAGGGTTTATGGGTTGTTTTCTGTTTGGATAAGTAACTGATGAAAGAGCTAAGGGTGAAGTTGTGTCCTTAGCTAGTTTGTTGGTTTGCAAAGCTGTGCAAAGTTCTCGTAGCCTTCTTATTGTGCAATACCATTGGTAATGTTCCTATGAAGAAAACCTAAATTAGAAGTTTCAGATCTGTGCCAAAAAAGTAGCTATACTATTTCTGTATCTTTGAATCATTGCAGTTTGTCTTTTAATGCCTGTTCAGTCAATGTGGAATTGGCATCCCTTTACACTACAACTCTGAGAAAACCTGAAGCTGTATGCTTCTTAGTTTATGACCATGTATAACAAGGTGTACCTGGGCTGTTTCCCTTGCAATGATTTTTCTTGCAGTTGAGCTGATGAGATACTGTTTGAATTTATCTTTACATACTGTATCTATTTGTGCCTTAACCTCATTACTTCTACTTGACACTATGAAAAGTTAACAGAATATTCACAAATTTGTTGCTTTGGTACTTCCGCTGTGTTTGCAATGCCCTTAAGGGCACAGTGACTGACATTATTGTTTTCACATGGCTTTGATGGGACCACATAGGCCAGAACCTTGAAATGAAAGTTGCTATCTTCTGGGATACTTCTTTCAATGAAGATACCAGAAATCTTTCTCCTGGCATCACTGCCGTGTATGCAGCTTCCTGAAAGTAAAGTGGCACTGTAGAATACAGGAGAGAATAAAGATGACTTACAAGGCATCTGGGCACAGACGTGGTTCTGTCCTTTAAGGACCTTTGCTAATTTTCCCTTAACCTATTTTATGTTATATGGTTCAATATGATTTATATAAATTCCTTTAATTTGTTTATTTTTTCTGTTACTTAGAGGAATTGACCATACTGCAGCAGTCTGAAAGAAAATGCTTTTTGCATATTGTATGAATAGATCTCTTTTCTAAATTGTTGCTTTTTTGTAACAGGTATGGTGATGGCTATATTATGATTGGCTTCTCACAAGGGTGTTTTGTAGTCATTTCTACACACATTCGTGAAATAGGACAAGAAGTCTTTCAAGCTCATAATCATAAGGATAATCTAAGCAGCATTGCAATATCACAGTCACTAAACAAGGCTGCATCGTGTGGAGACAACTGGTAAGTGGTAGTTTTGTGTAGAAAGAATATAATTCATCTCTCAGAGCTAGAGCTACTGGGCATTCACACTATGCTTCCTAAGGCTTCAAGGCTCCCTAAGAAGTGAATTTAGAAAAGGTAAGATGAATTGCTCTGTGGAACTGCTATTCTGCCTAGAGTTAGGAGAAGCTATTATTGACAAAAATCTCTGCAACTGTAATTAATATAATTAATTGCAAACAAAAAAGAAATAAACTTTAGTATATATTACTCCTTTTTATTTATTTTTTTTTCTGTTATGTTTCTTGGCTACAAAAATGTCTGAATTTCTTCACTGAGATTTCTTGATTGAGCATAAACATCCGCTTAACAACAAAAGAAAAATTAATTTAAATCCCTACTGAGTATGTTGATACCTGATATCCTCCTCTCTGGTGTTTGATCTTACCTGCAGTCTAGACAAAACTTGAAAAGTGTGAGCAATTAAGGAAATAAGTAATTAAATACACTGGAGTTTTTCCAAAACGTTTTGTGCATGTGATAGAATAGCTCCTTTAGCTCCTCGTCTGTTACTCCCTGCTTCTGTGATATCTGAATTCTTCAGCAAAAGAGGAATTGTGTCATAGTAGGAGTCAAACTGTTCTGTGTGTCCTGAGCAGCTGCTGATTTATGACCCTCACACATCAAGAGTGGTATAACTGAGCAAAACAGAGCACAACTTCAAGGACTTGAGTTGTTGTACAATAAGAGTTATTTCTTTAAGGAGTGGTTTCTTGCATTGAGTGACATCACAGCATAAGTAAACTCTCACTCTGTCCCAGCAGCAGGATTGAACATATTTTTTGCATCTGTATTTCAAGCCCTGTGTGTCCATCAGTAATGTCTTTTAAATCTAAAATCCTATAGCAGATTAAAAGGGAATAACAGTCTATGTTTCCCAACCCTGAATTATTTCAAATTGGGTTTGTGCCTTTTCCTCAAATTTTAGTTCTCTGAGCAAATATTTTTGTACTGTGATACAGTGATATGCTATTTACAGTGATGGATAATAATGTGTTATTTTTTAGGAAATTGAAGACATTTTGCATTTGTGTTCTACTTTTTGCTCTATTAGGCTGTCTTGATTGGACTGAGTTTCTTCCAGTTAATGATGACTGAGACCTAGGTGGATGGGAATGACTGACTCTTTATTTTGTTTTAGCATCAAAATTCATGATCTGACAGATATGAGAGAAATGTATGCCATAATAAACTTGGATGATGAAAACAAAGGTATGTTAACTTTCTCCAGGGGGATAGAAATACTTACAGATTAAGTAAACTGCAATTTTGACAGTGTCTCTGTTCATGGAGTGAAAGTACTGCTGTTGGAAAAACTGTGTCAATATAGAATTTTTCAAAAACTTCTGCTTTCCCAACTTGTATTTATTAGGTGACCTGTAGCAAAATGGGAGCATATTTTACCTATTCAAATTATAGAGAAGTATAGCTCTCAGAATATTTGATCAGTTAGTGTTGTGCAGTTTTGAATCTGTATTACAATATATTCAGATTATTAAAATAATACACTTAACTGGTTTCTGCTTCTTTCCATGTTGGTTTTTTTTTTTTGGTCCTTTTCAGCATGTCTTGTATTAACATTGATACGTGGTCTGTTTTTGTTCTGATGTACAGGACTTGTGCCTGTGGCTTCCAGAACAGTGTTACAAAACCATTTTCTACCCTTACCTTCTTGTGTAGTGTTTGTAAATGCTTCAGTTATTGTCAAGTAACTGGTTGCCTCCAGCATTTTTGTTTCTAAGAACCTCCCTTTTTTGATTTTTCCTTTTTAAGAAATTTAGGATATTTTCACCACAACACTTTCCTATCTCCCTTGGAATATTGGTATTAGTCAGTTAGAGTATGGTTTTTCTAATTTTCAGACACTGAGAAGCGGGCACCAGTTCTGTGTTTAGTACTTACTGATGTGGCAGCAAGGGGAATAAGACTGAATTCTGCTCAGCTGCTTCCAGTATTATGGCTCACTTTGAATGTGCTGCCTGAACTGTCAGTGTTGAAAAGACAGTTTTATAACAGATCTGGTTTAGTGGAAGGTGGGTTGCCCTTTAAGGTCCCTTCCAACTCAAACCATTCTGTGATTCTGTGAAGTCTTCACTCTCAGGAAAATGCTGTGTTAGTAAATTATGTGTTTGATTTGAGTTATTCTAATTGATCTTAGAATTGTATTAATTGGCTAGCTTTGAGTACATTGATACATATATTCTAGATATTAATTCCTACCATTTTCACAGTTTGGAGCAAAATAATTCCTTGTTGGTTGCAGTAGTCAAAGAAAGGACTGTATTTTTTTACAAAAACTTGTGAATATTTTAGGTGTAGATCAGATGGCTTGGACAGATGATGGACAGCTGTTGGCAGTATCTACACGAAGAGGATCCCTCCATGTTTTCTTGACAAAGCTTCCAATCCTCGGAGATGCTTGCGGTACACGGATTGCATACCTCACTTCTCTTCTTGAAGTCACCATAGCAAATCATGTGGAGAGTGTATGATAACCTCTTCCTTTTAAACTTCATGTAGATGTAATTAAAGTGAGTATTAAAAGTGGATGAAAAGTGTATTATTTTGTTTTGTTTTCTTACAGGAGCTCCCAGTCACAGTCTCTGTTGAAGTAGAGCCCAGTTTTGTCGCTATTGGTGTTTATCATTTGGCTGTAGGAATGAACAATCGGGCTTGGTTTTATGCACTTGGAGAGAATAGTAAGCATAAATTTAGTTCTCTTAAAACTAATGCAGCACTCTGTCTTATTTTACTAATTCAATATTGTGTTTAGCAGTTCTGGACATTCCACATTGTACAATAAAAACTTGAATTGCCATATGGTCCTGCTAGAATGGGATCATAATTTTCACAGGCTGAAGCAGTTATGGCACGGCATTGTAAATAATAGAAATAAAACTTCTCGTTCAAGGTCTTGGTCATGTAATGTAGACTATTGCTTACTTGTTTTTTTCACATCATCTTGTTAAACAATGAAGGACTTCAGGATTTTTAGACATTATATATCTGTGCCTTAAAGTACAAAGTTCAGCAAAGTACCTATAAACTGTGATCAGAGAGTTTCAATTTTCAATTTGGCAGATGTTCATGTTGTTTGTATGGGATAAGGAAAATTTGCTTGTGTTGTGTCCAAATTTTAGATGGTGGATTTAAAAATTCCATGTTTTTCTATGCATCCCCTTTTACCAGTGACAATAAATTAAGTAAAACTTAAGTAATAATACAAGTCAGAGTTGCATAGGAAAAGAGCTTCTCTTGTAGTTTCTAACCAGTTCTCTGACTGCTAAAAAAAGAAAGTCTCTTTATGTGTGACACGTCCCCTCTCTGCTTAGTTGTGAGTTTTTCACATCTCCTTACTCAGGTGCAGATTTAGATAAATGAAGACCTGTCCAAAATCAAAATATTTTTACCTTATCTTTTCTTTTTGGATCCTTTAGATGTTAAAAAGCTGAAAGATGTGGAGTACCTGGGGACAGTAGCAAGTATGCACCTTAATTCTGATTATGCTGCTGCTCTCTTTGAGGGTAAAGTCCAGCTGCATATGGTAAGAGCTTTGGCAATTTGGATTGTCAGTGTTGAACTAATGAGTTGATATAAGCTGAACAAGTTAATGTAATATTAAAAATCAAATAAAGTGGAATGATCTTCAGTTAATGGAGATAAAAATTTAAAATTCTTCAGAATAGTTTTCCTGGCTAAGTAAAATATAGAACTGAATTTCTGTAGACTTAGAAATACAACCTAGACTAGTACAGGTGAAGAAAAATCTTTTCTTGTCAGCAATTTAAGAAGTTTCAGTTTAAAAGTTTCTGGTAATATGACAGAAGCAGATGCTGGGTTCTTAAGGGATGCACATGCAAGGTTTTTTTCATCTAATTTTCTTACAGTTTGATACAAGCAACACTATGATACTGTATTGTTAACAGTGGAGATTTTCAATTCATTCTGTTCTTTATATTTAGATAGAAAGTGAGGGTTTGAGTGCTCAGGAAGAACGAGAAACTCGACTTTTCCCAGCAGATGATGATAAATACCGAATTTTGTGCCATGCTTTAACTAGTGACTTCCTCATATACGGTACAGATGTGAGTATTACTTCTTTTAAAAGATCTTTTTAGATGGAATAGATTTCCGTCTGAATATTTTGGATTACTGCTCATGTTTTTAGCAACACAAAAAGTATATCTGTGAACTTCAGAGTGGATTGTTTTCTATACAGTCAAAATTGCATCCAGCTTCCTTTGCTGTTGCATTTATATGACATGCATTAGGGAAGTTAAGTTTTGCTTTTACTACTGTTTGTTGCAAAACATTGCTTTTAATAGCAGAACTTAATTCTAGTGTGTTAGTGAGACAGTTTACTGAAGCCTTTGTCAAAAGAGAATTTTTTTTACATGTTTCAACAAAGATAGGAATTAAGGAGGGCACTGAAGAAGGATGTGGACATGCTTATGGATTTTTCTGGAGATTTTTTTTTTATGTATGGGGGTAATTTTCTGTCCTTTTTATATTTTCTGGCACTGGGAATGCAGGGCACATTTGGCATTGTAGTATCATGCTCTTTGTGCTATTGACTGATGTATTTACCTTCCAGAGGAAAGGCAGAACCACTATCTCTGGTTTAATAACTAACTGATTTAATAACTTGAGTGGCTTTGTAGCAGATAAGGCCTTTCCCACCTCCTCAGTACCTAAACTGGTACTGGTAAATTTGAAATACTAAGTTTGCAACCAACTAATTTGATGTGAGCAAATTATGCCACTAATGTCAAAAGCCACATTTTAAAAAATATACCTTTAATCACAAATTAGTTTGATTGCTTTTATTCCCTGAGTTAGGTACCTCTCATCTTAAGAATGTGTAGTTCTTCCTTGGAAGAAAATTTTACAGCTTTTTTTGAAGGTTAAGCTTCTCTCAGCAATGAGACAGGTGTTTCATTTATTTAGAGAACTGCACAGTAAACACTTGTCTCCACAAAGCAGAGGAAGATAAATATCAAAACCAACCTCAAAAAAACCTCATCAAGCCTCCCAAATCATTTCTTTGCCCCCAAAAATTTTTCCTCTCTTACCTAAAACAGGATGTGAGAATGAAGCATAAAACCCCCACTTATAAGTACTTTTTTTGAACACTCAGTACGCTAAGATGGACGACACTACAGCCAAATTTATGACCTATTTGTCACTTACTGATGTAATTATTAACATTTTCTATTATTTCTCGTTAGACTGGAGTTATTCATTATTTCTACATTGAAGACTGGCAATATGTGAATGAATATCGACATCCTGTCAGTGTGAGAAAGATTTTTCCAGATCCCAATGGAACCAGAATGGCTTTCATAGATGACAAAAGTGATGGCTTTGTCTATTGTCCAGTAAGTTAGTATGGGAATACTAATGCAATATATTTACAAGCAGGCTCTTCAAATCTATAGTGTTTTTAATAGAAGATGAAGAATATATTTTGTCACTCCAGCATGTATGCTGGAAGAAGAAATTGGCAAGGAAGCTTGAAGATAGTTTAATGGTAATGCAAGGAAATAAAATCCGTCATACTAGATCAGGACAATTTCATTATATTAAGTTATACATTGAAAAATGTATATGCTTGTGTATTTAAATACACATAATTTAGCCAGTTTCACTGCCCCTCTCCATACATTTTTTTAAGAATAGTATCATTTATGTACTGTGTATTTTCTCCACTTCACGTTTAAATTCTTGTGTTATTCAGAATCACTGCTTTTAAGGAATCTTTAAAAAAATTCAGATATCTGCACTATTATTTATTTTAAAAATTTTTAATCACAGCTGGGATTAATATTTTGTTTCTCACCTTAGTCACTTGGTAGTAATTTTACTTTTGCATTACATGTAGGTAAATGATAGAGTATATGAGATTCCAGACTTCTCACCAACCATTAAAGGAATCCTGTGGGAAAACTGGCCAATGGATAAAGGTGTTTTTGTTGCTTTTGATGATGATAAAGTATACACTTACGTTTTTCATAAGGATGCCATTCAAGGTACCATAAGCTCTTTAAAAAGGTTATTCTTAAAGATTATACTATTTTAGTTAATAAAGTAGAGCATGTTCTGAATCTTCATTTATCTTAAATAAAATGCATATAGAAATAAATAGTACTACAGAAGACTTGAAGTGGAACTGATGAATAGAAAACTAGTTACTTTGCAGGTTTCTCTGTAAGGCTTCAAGGCATTTTGGTCTCAACTCCATAAGCTTCTTGCTATTAAAATATTTCATCTGAAAGTTACACATTGTGCTTCAATTGTATTTTGAAGCATTCATGAAAAAAATCTCAGGATCAGAGTGACAAAACTTGCATCAGGGTCATAAAACTTGTATTCATTGTGAGTGTTAAAGTTGTAAACATAGTCATTTCTATATTTGCAAGAGAGAAACATTGAAATTTACCTACAAGCATTTGGAAAAGGACCTTACTGGTTTAGAAGCTTTACATTCTGTGTATTTACTGAAAGATGTATGATTGTGAGGTTGCTGTTGACTGCCAGAATTAGACCTTGAATTAATGCCCTGAAAATATACAAGTTTTCAGCTACTTGTTATACTTTTTACCATGTAGGGATTTTTACAAGATGTCTTTTTTTCTTCCTGATCTTTGAATCTAGGATCAAGGATTATTTTGGCAGGTGGCACGGAAGTCCCCTATTCCCATAAACCTTTGTTGTTGTATAATGGAGAATTAACTTGTCAGACTCAGAGTGGGAAAACAAACAATATCTATTTAAGTACTCACAGTTTCCTTGGCAATTTAAAAGACTTTGGACCTGATATGCTGAGACAAATGCTTACTCAGGCTCTAATGTTGAAAAGGTACATCTGCATTTTAATTATATTGTTTACATTGTTTTCTTCTGTGCTTATAGTTCAATATTGCATATCCTGGTGATTTTAAAGTGTCCTGCTAAATATTGATAAATCAGATTGATGCTTAAATTCACATATCTCTCCAGGCAGACCAAGCAAAGTAAATGACCCAGTGGTGGTTTGGGGTTATTTTTCCCTGTCGAGTAAAAGCATAAAGTAATTTTTTTCAAGACTTATTCGGGGTTTTGTGACAGTGGCTCCTCCAAAACTGGCTGAAGGTGCTTCTGTCGTACTCTCCTCCCACTGTAATGGAGCAATGCAAAATCAGTGTAATGGAAAGAATGCCAGAGTAGGGAAAGCAGATGGTTTCCTGAAAAAGTGTGGTAGAAACAGGAGAAATAGAACTGTAAGGTATGCATTTGTATTTTTCCTTTTGTCCTGATAGATCTCTCTCTCCATGACTTAGAAGTAAATGTTTTTTATGTTTTCTCTAATGGAGAGAAAAAATGTTGAGAGGGAGTTTTGAGTATGAGTAATACCTAAAATTAAAGTAGTTGTAACTGTGTTTTACCTTCTATAGGTTTTCTGAAGCCTGGGAGGTTTGCAGACTTCTGAATGACCAGTCTTGTTGGAATGAGCTGGGCAAGGCTTGTTTGCATCACATGGAGGTGGATTTTGCAATACGTGTTTATCGCACGTCTGGTAATGCTGGGATGGTGATGTCACTAGAGCAAGTAAAGGTAAAATGTAAATCTTACCTAGGAAATGCAGTAATTTAATTCTTCTTTAACAGTTGCTGAATTCTTGGGGGTTTTTGGCCAGGGGGAGGGGTTGTTTTCTGTTCAAACAGAAGTTGAGTTGCTTTCAAGGGATATGGAGGATAAAGTGTCCAAACTACAGACTGCTTGCTTGGTTTTCTCTTGGTTGCACAGTATTTCTTTCTGCATTTGCTTGAGAACAGCAGAATATATTCATGTCTCAGGCATTGAGAGGCTCTTATTTCCTTTTGTTATTTTTGAGAAAATGCCAAAGACTGCTGTTAAAAAAAATCCAGAACAAAACCAGATTGCTTTTACACATCTTAAAGTGAAATTAGTACTTCAGAATAATACTTCTGCAAATGGCTGATTTTAGACAGTGTTAGCTGTAGCAGCACATGAGGGTTTTTTCTGGTTTATAGAATCCAATCCATATCACTGTAAAATGTAAGACTATTTTGTTTTACTATTTTGCTTTATTTTTCTTACTAGATTATGTTATTTATACAGTATTTATTTTCTTTTGGACTACTTCTGCACCTATTATGTCTTTCTACAGGGAATAGAAGACCACAACCTTTTAGCAGGACATCTTGCAATGTTTACTAATGATTTTGATCTGGCTCAGGATTTGTATCTGGCATCCTCCTGTCCTATTGCTGCCCTTGAGGTATTCATTTAAGATGTGTATATTTTCTGCTGGTTTTGTTTCCGGGTTAATACTGGAATATTTTACCTTCTGATAATTTTGGCCTTGTATGGTTTTGATCTTGCCGTTGTGTGACTAGAATCATAGACTATCCTGAATTGGAAGGGAACCACAAGGATCATCAGCTCCAGCTCCTGATCCTGCACAGGACATTCCCAAGGGTCACACCGTGTGCCTGAGAGCATTGTCCAAATGCTTCTGGAACTCTGTCAGGCTGGTGCCATGGCCACTTCCCTGGGGATCCTGTTCCAGTGCTCAACCAGCCTCTGGGTGAAGAACCTTTTCCTGAATGATACCCAATGTAAAACTGCCCTGAGACAGCTTCAGGCTGTTCCTTTGGGTCCTGTATCTGGGCATCACAGAGAAGAGATCAGTGTCTGCCCCTCCTCTTTCCCTCAGGAGGAATTTGTAGACTGTGATGAGGTCTCCTCTCAGTCTCCTTCAGGCTGAACACACCAAGTGCCCTCAGCCACTCCTCACACACCTTCCTCTCAAGGCTCTTCATCATCTTTGTTGCCCTCCTTTGGACACTTTCTAACAGCTTTAGATCGTTTTTATACTGTAGTGCCCAAAACTGCACACAATATTCAAGGTGAGGCCACCCCAGCTCAGAGCAGAGCAGGACAATCCCCTCCCTTGCCTGGCTGTGATGCTGTGCCTGATGCCCCTAGGACAGGGCTGGCCCTCCTGGCTGCCAGGGCACTGCTGGCTCATGTTCAGGTTGTCATGGATGGGACCCTCAGGTCCCTTCCCATGGCACTGCTTTCCAGCATCTCATTCCCAGTCTGTCTGTACATCCAGGGTTGCTCTGTCCCAGGTGCAGAGTCCAGCACTTCCCCTTGTCAAACTTCATACAGCTGGTGAGTGCCCAGCCCTCTAGTTTGGCAAAGTTTCTCTGCAGGGCTTTCCTGTTTTTGAGGGAGTCAAAAGCTCCTTCCAATTTATTATCATCACCAAACTTAGTTATTGTACCTTCAAGTCCTGTGTCCAGGTCATTTATGAAGATGTTGAAGAGCATGGGGCCAAGGATGGAGCCCTGTGGAACCCTGCTAGTGACAGGTCACCACTCTATTGTCACCCCATTCACTGTAACCCTTTGTGCCTGTCTCATGAGCCAGTTGCTCACCCTCCCATGATATGTTTATTCAGCTGTAGGCTTCACATTTTGCATAAGGGGCCATATTCAAAACTTTATCAAAATCCAAAAAGATTACATCAATTGACTGTCCTTCATCAGATAGATGGGTTACTTAATAATAAAAGGAAATTAAGTTTGTCAGGCTGGACTTTACTCTTATGAAGTTGTGCTGGCTGTGACCAGTGACTGCATTGTCCTTCAAGTGTTTTTCAATAACTCTTAGAATATTTTCCATCATTTTACCAGGCACTGAAGTGAGTGGGACTAACAGGCCTGTCATTTCTAGGGTCAGCCTAACAGACCTTCCTTCAGGATGAATATCTCTCAAATTGTCTGATTCTTTCTAGAATATTAACTCAATATTTGTATTTAGAATAATTTAAAGTTCGGAATAGGAGTCCAGATTTGATACTTGCGTCAGAAAATGTTCCTGTTCTTTGTTAATAGATGCGACAGGACTTGCAGCACTGGGACAGAGCACTGCAGCTGGCGAAGTGCCTGGCCCCAGACCAAATCCCTTTCATATCAAAGGAATATGCAGTGCAGCTTGAATTCATGTAAGTTCTCCTGTAAGGCTGTAGTGCAAGAATATGAAACCAATACTCATCAACTCCAACAGAAGAACACAGAATTGAGATATTTCAGATTGCATTGCTGAGAGAAGATACAGTGAGGTCTTGCAGCTATAGTATGAGGAAGAGGAGTTTTGCAAGGAATCTTTCATGCTAGAGACATGCTAGTAAATTATAGTTCCTTTGGACTGATTCTGGTATATGTAGGTTCTTTGCCACTGGTAGGTCCACTATATAATATCATATACTAAAGAAATACTTCAGTGCAGGCAAGTGCTTGGAAAATAGAGAAAGTCCAAATATTTTAACAATTCTTACATTGGATGAAAGCCATGCCTTTTGCCTGTCTTTCTTTATAAGCCTTCATTTTCTTAAATCATTTAGGTAGAAGTGTGTCAGATTTCAAGGCTGCCAATCCCTGAAAGGATTGCCAGCCTTGATAGGATATTAAGCATTTGACATGATTTTAAAGTCTATTTAATAGCTAATTCTTCCCAGATATAACCCTGGTCTGTTTAACATCTAAGTCATGAGGAAAAACTTACGTTCTAATAGTTTGTAGACAACTCTCTCCCACTGGCAGTACACCTGGCATTGAGGGAGGACACTTGCTGGTCACAGAAAGGAAGGAATGGATGCAGTTGAAGCAATGCAACCATTTGAAACTTGTGTTCTGAATATACTCCAGGAAAAAGAATTGCCTTTGATTTTGTGTTGCAAAAATTCTAAATAATTTCAAAGATTGCCTTCACTTGTCTTCCATAAAAGTCTGGAATATAGCTGAGACCACTAAGTTGTATTTTGCAGATAGATTCTTTGCCATTTATGGAGATCTATTGGTCTCTGTCCAATAGAATTGAGAGATGGAATTGCCTCTTTGACTAAGAGCTTGATCAAGTCCATAGCAAGTGCCATGACATTCTGTGTAACTGTCCACCTCTCACATACCTCACAACCTTCTTTGCAGTCCTTATGTCTAAATCAAGACAGATACATGCCTAATGCATGCATAAAGTGGTAGGAAAGCAAACATCACTTCCTGTTAAAAATATTTGTCTGTATAACTTCCAGTTTTCTTTTAGGGGTGATTATGTTAATGCTCTGGCACATTATGAGAAGGGAATCACTGGAAGCAATAAGGTAATTCTTTTTTAATAATAATAGCATTGTACTGTCACAATATACATTAAGGTGTTGTGTTTCAGACTCATTTGAATTCCAATTTTTTAATTCAGCTCTAAATTAAATGTTATTAAGTCTGGAATATTTAGTTAGTTCGTTTCAATACTTGATTACTGTCACTTTTGTGACCTGGTGTTTCTCACGTGTAATCTGTAGTCACTGCTTTTCATTTGATTGCCAATACCAGGAACATGATGAAATTTGCCTTGCTGGAGTGGCTCAAATGTCCATTCGAATGGGAGATGTCCGTCGAGGGGTAACCCAGGCCATGAAACATCCCAGTAGGTTACTAAAAAGAGACTGTGGAGCTATTCTGGAGAATATGAAGGTACTCAAAAGAGTTAATAGAAGTTAAGGCTGAATATGTGATTTCACTGGGTTAGTAATTTATTTCTGATCTTCATTTAGAAATTATGTTTTAATGGTTTCTGATATTGTAGCAATTTTCAGAAGCTGCTCAGCTGTATGAAAAGGGACAATATTATGACAAGGCAGCATCAGTATACATCCGGTGTAAAAACTGGTAAGTACAGGTTTCAGGGAAATGCTCTATTTCAGAGGATTTGCTGGGATACTTGATTCTCTGAAGAACACAAATGCCTCATTATGTTTAATTGATTTTGTTGTTCCAAATTCAAGCTTAAAGATTCTCTCAGAAATTTATGTTGTTTTAATATAGTCTTACTGTAAATGGGAAGTAATTTTTTTTTCCTTTTTTCATGTTACGTTTAAAGTTTCCTGCAGTTTCAAGTCCTTTGTGGATGTGTGCACAAGCACACATCCACACTGAATTTAGTGCACACTGAGTATAGTAATTATATTTCTGTAGTTACTGTTTAATTAATTAGATTTCTTCATTTTATAAAATGCATTGCTGAGACTGAGTATTTGGACAGTTGGAAATTATTCAAGAGCAGCCAGTATCATAATTTTCTTTTATTAAGTTAATTTGATTATTGTGAAGTCTCCATTGGAGAAGTCCAATTTTCTGAGAGATTTAAGGGCTCAGTTCTAACCTAATTCCATTTTATGGACTCCTCACATTAGGAACTAGTGGGACAGTTCAGTAAGAGCCCTTTCATTTGAGTGCTCTTTAGAGTAGGTTGGAATATTATGTGCATTTATTTGAAAACTGGAAATTTTATTGCATCAAAATGAGCCAGGAGAGCGCTTGGTTAAGGGGGGTAGCTTGCATTTAATGATAACCTTGACTAGGGAAGTGAGAGGAACAAGCTTTGTTTACTCTTGCAGAGGGAGGTTCAGTTTGAAGAGTGCCCATCTTTTAGTCAGAGAGATGAGATTTAAGGTCATCCTCTCACAGAGGAGATACTGTTGAGTCTCTCATATCCTTTGTCCTGAAAGGCCCACTGCTTAGTTTGCTGGTTTTTGTAGATCTTTCAGGTTAAAGTTTTAATGCTGTGCTTCTTGCTGCTTCTGTTGGTTAATCCAAGAACACCTGAGGTATGAAAGTCTGGCACTTCTCTAAGGTTTGTCGATATCAGACTTAAAAATTAAGAGAAGACTGTCTTCAAGCCTGTATGCTCATAAAGCTGTCTGTAATTTACAGTTCTTACAAAGTGCAGCTTTTTGAAAATACTGAAATGACTTCAAGCTTATCCATTAAGTTCAATTTCTTATATCAGACCCCTTTTTAGTGTTGGTATAATTATGAAAGTTCTACCAGAGAAAATGTGGAACCAGCTGTATTTCTTAAATAGCTATTATCTTTCTAGGGCAAAGGTTGGTGAACTTCTTCCTCAGGTTTCATCTCCAAAGATTCACCTACAATATGCAAAGGCTAAGGAAGCAGATGGCAGGTACTTTTAAATGCTCTTTTTTAATATAAAACATATTACTGCTGTTGTTGTTATTATACATTAGTGTTTTTGTAAAATAAATTAAAACACATGCTGAAACCTTTGCATAAAATAGTCTTGTAAAAATGGATTCTAAAATACGTAAATTTAAGTTTACACTTAGTGTATTGAAGATTTGAAACATAATCTAAGGACATTCATCTGGTATCAAAGATGTCTTTCTAATTGATTGATTTCCTGTCTAAACATTAATATCTTTCTAACAAAAATCATCTAAGGTTTTTAAGTACTGAATATCATTCCACTTAGCAGAGTATTCAAGTTCAGTTTGTTTCTAACAACTCCTTAGCTGTGATTTTAAAGGTCATTCAAAGAGAGAATAATCATGAAAGAAATTTTTTCATTCTAGAATCAAATTACTAGTACATCTTAATGTCTGTTTTCGCATAATATTGAATAAAGCAAAGTTATTAGCTTAATAGAAAGCCCCAGATAGGTTATATTTAATCACAGAATGTAGTTGCTCCTAGGCCTTACCTGTAAGTAAACGTACTTCAGAATAATGATACTTTAAAATATGAAACAGCACCAGAGTTTGATGTTTGCATTGATGAGACTAGAAAATACTGTTTGTGTCAATTGCATAGTGAGAGAATGAGAAATTCCTTGATCTTACCTGCAGAACAGAAAAGGTCTTATTTTTAAAATTGTACACCTAGCTCTCATGTTTGGTTTTTACTGTTCTCTTGCTCTCAAGGGATTTGATATGGAAGAGATGAACTGGTTTTAATATGTAGCAAAAGAGATGCTGGCAGAGTAGGTCAAAAATAGTATTGTGGTGGTAGACATTTTTCTGCTGCCTCTGCTTTTCTTTCTCCTAAGAGAAAATTAAATGGAAACATAAAAGAATATAGTAAATGCAGAGCGATGCAATTCCATGCAAACTAAAAGGAAGTTACCACAAATAATCTCACAGAAATAAAATACTTTGTTTCCTTCACATGAAATGATAAAGAGTTATTTACAAAGTTAAAACAACTGATGTGGCAGCATTATTTTGCAGGTACACGGAAGCTGTGGTAGCTTATGAACATGCAAAACAATGGGATAGTGTAATTCGACTGTATTTGGATCACCTAAATAATCCTGAAAAGGCTGTCAATATTGTGAGAGAAACACAATCTCTAGAAGGAGCAAAGATGGTGGCCAGGTAACAATCATGTTATGGACATTAAAAAGAAGTCTATATCTGTTGGGAATTTATGAGGCTTGCTAACCTATTAGACTCTGGTTATTGGTAGTTGGCTAGTGTCAATATAATTCAGTTAGTCAATTTAAGTTCTCTAATATTTGGACAACTAAACAGATACTGATTTTTTTGTTGTTGTTGACTTTCTGATTAAAATTATATTAACCTGAAGTAAAAACTTTAGACAATAATAAAAAATTGCCATGCTGTATTATTTATACTAAGTTAATTTTAGGAACCTAATTAAGGCAATCAAGATACAAAATAGATTAGAAGTTTGTCATATTTGTATGTATGTTATGTACTAGATTCCTAAAACGTTTGGTGTATTCATTAAGCTAATTAGTACTAAGGTATTAATTTGTCATTCTGATTAGATTCTTTCTGCAGCTTGGTGACTATGGTTCTGCCATCCAGTTTTTGGTTATGTCCAAGTGTAATAATGAAGCCTTCACATTAGCTCAACAACACAACAAGATGGAGATCTATGCTGATATCATTGGTGAGTATTCCAGGCTCATAGTTTGCTTGCATTATGTTTTGCTGTTCTTTTAGTTGATTTTAACCAATTTGAAATCATAAGACAATGAGTGTTAAGCTTTGTTTCCCATTTCCAGTCATCATGGCCAGACTTGGCAACGTGTGTACTTCAGGCCTACAAACCAGACTTTGCTTTCAGCTTTGCTATATCATTGGTTTTCAAATCTTACCCATCCTACAGGATTTTTTTTTATCCATAGAGATAAAACATTTGTCTATGCTATTTTCTTGTGCCCATTAAGGAATCCCTTTCTTTGACCTTGATACAAAATGGAGCATTTCACTGGTACAGTTCCTGACTTTTTTTCCCTTTTCCTTTTCTCTTGGTTCCAGCTCTTTTCTTACATGTCATTTTTTTATAGTTCCCATTTGTGTGAGGCATCTCTGAAGAGTGCCCTATCAGCTCCACATGTACATCTCCCAAATTCTCGTATTTTCAATTAATCTCTTTGTTTAGACATTGGTTTCTTACTATGAAGGTTATAAAAACTTGGCAACAGTTAGCTTGGAGATGTATGGTTGCAGTTGATTGTCAAGGTGGCCACAATTGCTCTACAGTTCCTTATGCTTTCTTACTTCTGTCCTAAATAAGATGTCTCAAACTGTAATCTAAGTGGGTAGAAAAGGAGTTTTAAAACTAACTTTGGAGCAGTGGCTGTCTTTGTTTTACATGTGTACAGCAGGATGGAGTCTTGGTTAGAACACTTGAGTAGTACTCCCTGCTACCACATGGTTGGATTGGCCCAGATAGCCTCACTTTGTACAAGTATGCTTCCATATTCTGAAACTGTGAAAGCAGTTCAGGTGGTAATCTCATAATCACTTGCCCTACTTTATTGTTGATAAGACACGATGGAAAAATTCATTATCAGATGCCATTTCATTATGATTTTTTAGAAGAGAATGTAGTGACGGGATGAGGGGAAATGGTTTTAAACTAAAGGAGAGTAGATTTAGATTAGATATTGGGAAAAATTCTTTACTGTGAGGGTGGTGAGGTGTTGGAAAAGGTAGCACAGAGAAGTTTTGGATGTCCCATCCCGGAAGGGTTCCAAGGCCAGGCTGGATGGAGCTCTGAGCAAGATGGTCTGTGAACGGTGTCCCCACCCATGGCAGGGGGCTTGGGACTACATGATCTTTAAGATCCCTCCAAACCCAAATCATTCTAGTCTTGTATGATTCTGTGAAAAACAGAAATCACATTATGGTGTAAAACCTGTGAAAACATTTATTTCACTATGTTATTACTTCCTAATGTCTGACATTAGTCTGATTAAATAGGAAGAATGTGTAAGACATAATTTGAGTCTGTCTGGCTTTGGCTTTCTTTAAATGTCAGTAGAAAAACAAAGTAGAATAACAGTACATTCCTTCAGTAGAGTCTTTATCTTATTAAATAAGAATACCCTGCTATCACTCAGCTCTGTCTGTTGCAGGTGCTGAAGGTACTACCAATGAAGATTATCAAAGCATTGCTCTATATTTTGAAGCAGAAAAGAAACATTTTCAGGCGGGGAAATTTTTCTTGCTGTGTGGTCAATACGGACGGGTCAGTACTTAAAGGATAAGCCAGTGAAACTTAAATGTTTATAGAAGCTGTTCAAAATAGAGTCTTCAGGAAAGTTCTTATTAGAAAGTTCATATAGATTTTAAGTGTCTTAACTGATGATGTACTGATATTTTTCTAAAAGGGTAAAAAATATAGTCAAACTATTTATATTTACAGTAATCTAGACAGTGTTCCATGAATGATACATTGCCATGCACATAGGTTTCTCATAGCAGTAGAAGCTTGAGGTGAATCAATTTTATTCTAATTTCAATGAATCTCTGAGCGTCATGATCTGCAGCAGCAATTTATTTACATTTCATTGGCTTGACCAGTGAAGACGTGGTTGCAGAGTAACTAATTCATTTAATTGTTGTAGCATGCCCTAACTGAAAGCTTTGTTTAAAAAAAGAAAATATATTAATTGAAGTATGTTGATTGACACACTTTTGATTAGTTACAAGTCTGTGAACTGATGCTTATTAAATGTTTGACTTTTGCATACTGAACACAAAAAAAAAAGACTGATTTTATGACTGAAAATATGACTGAAAATATGACTGTCATCTACAATTATGGCCATTGTAGATGACAGCTCCTTCAACTGTGGCATGGGGGGGCTCTGTGACATTAAAAACATTATGACATTATTCACATTGTGACATTAGTTACATTTATCATCAATTTGTTGTCACCGTATTGCTGTGAACATCTTTCACAGTTAGTGAAGATGTTGGCAAAGTCTCAGTTGTTTCTTGCATGAGTATCTGTAAGAGCAGCTGCTACCTCTATAGTTGAGATAAGGATTCAGTGTGCCACCTGTCTTATCAAAATGCAGAGAGAGAATACTTGATAAAAATTAGAAAAAAAGAGTTTCACGTGTCTCAATTTTAACTTTTCTCCTATATCATTTTAGGCATTAAGGCACTTCATGCAAAGTTCAAGCACAGAAGATAACTTGGCTATGGAAATGGCAATTGAAACAGTAAGCAACTTTGATAAAACAAAAAATTCTTCATCTTTTTAAGAGTTTTACCTTCAATATTGTGACATTTTCTCAGCATCACTGAGTGTGTTTGGACAGATTGCAAATAGAAGGAAAACTGTATCAGTAAAGATGATACCTAAACATGTCTAAAACTTCTAACTTAACACATTGGAAAATAAACACAAACTGCTGCATGTCAAAGCTGATGAACCAAAGAATCATCTGGTTTGAACATGCAGAACTAAAAAAATCATGTTCTAAATCTGTCTCGTTTCAGTGCTTTATGGAAAGGCTCCTTTACGAGTAATTTATTTTTCCCTTCTTTCATACGATAATTTCTTGTGTCTTTATTTAATAGGTGGGAAGGGCAAAAGATGAAACCCTAACAAACCAGCTGATTGACCATCTTATGGGAGATGGGGATGGCATGCCCCAGGTATTGTATTTTTATCACTGCTATTGTGTTGCATTCCTGTGCTGCAAGATATTTTGAGCTTACTTTGTCCTGAAATTCTTAGTAGGCACAGACTGTGCTTTAGCTTTGGTTAAGGAGCAAGACTTGTATGATCACTCTGAGTCATTCACTCAGTAACTCCAGCTTCAGAAATATAAGAAAGGAAGCAACTATCTTAGATATAATAATTTTTCTTCAGTCATCTTTATGAAAGCAGGTAGTTGGACAGAGGAGTTCCAAATTAATGCTCATGATGAGAGTAAGACAAAACTTAACTTGTCTGGAGACAAGCTACAGCATTGATCTTTTCCTGCAGGAGCAGAATTGGTGTGACTTGCACTGGAAGAAAGTAAGGTACAAAGTAGGAGATGCAGGCCAAAACCCCAAAGCTGACCTGGCTCCGATAGTTCCTGTGTTCAGCATCAGTGTAAAGCATAAAATGTTGCGGACAGATTTTCAAAATTAATAGCTCCCTTTTGATTTCTGAATGGCTTTGATGATAACAGAGCTTGTATATTCAGTCTTATTTGGGCTTGAGTTCATGGAACTAAGTGGCTGAACCACTGGAAGTTTTACTGCCTGTTACAGCAAACCTGAATTGTGAGCTAAGTGGTGAAAGCCAGACCTCAGGTGAGGGTGTTGCAGCCTGCGATCAATTGCTTGGTCAAGGAATTCAGGGTCTCATACAAAGTCAGGGTAAATACAGTCAGGTACAATATGATATATATGGAATAATAAATTATGCCTTGCTGAGGGCAATAAGGTTTGGTAATTATGGAGATAATAGGGGCTCAGTGCAGTAAGTTTATTTCACCCCTAATATTATAGCTGTGGTTTACTTTTCTGTTAGGAAATTGTAAGCTGTCTCTTCCCTCTCTGTATGGATTACGGATTTGAGATTTTAAGACTTTTAGAGACACTCGGCATTTGATGGCCAAGCAAATTTTGCTTTTGTAAAAGGTAAAAGAAAGGACAAAAAACCCCCCTCTATATTGTTTACCTCTTACTTTACCTCTCATATGAAATGTGAACTTCAATAAAATTATAAGAGAAACAAAACACAGCAAAACAAACAGAATTCAACTGCAAGAACCCAAAGGGAATTAAACTGTTGGAGGCACTGGATGAAGAATCTGTGCAGTATCAGTGTCAGCAAGACTTATTTCCTATTTATGCTGGAAGTTAGGTGGAGAGAAATTGTAGCATCCAATCTCTTTTCTCAGAACAGCAGTTTAGCTGCCTCATTCAAAGAAGTCCATGGGACTGGGTAAGGAAAGTGAGCTACAGTATGATCTCCACAGTAAAGAGATTTTAGAAAATACTTGGGAAATTTTTGAATGCCATTATTGCTATATTTAACATTGTTTTGAACTTCAGTGTAGAGCTTTGTTTTCCTTTTTTAAAAGCTCTCTCTTGTTCTTCTGAATGCTTTAATCCAATCTACCATAGTCTCTCTCAGTGAGTAACAAAATTTTACTTTATCAATCATACATATTTGCTTTTAAAACTACTTTAAAAACAATCATTATCTTCATTATGCTGTGGAGACTGTTCTTGAACTTATCAAGCAAGATATTATTGTTTTTAAAAAATAGAAGCTTCTATGTCGTGGCATTTTTGTAAAGATGAAAGTAAGAGTGAATTTAATAGTAGCCATGCAGCAGAAACTTGCTCATTGTTTCAAGCATTGGTCTTCAAACCAGATCATCACTGGCAGCAGGCTGATTGCTTTAAATCTTTCACAGCCAAAATTGTGTGGCATTTTAATGAAGTGCCATATTACCAAAATTATAATGCTCATCAAAATTTTACTACACTATTGTCTGACTAATTATAAACTATTTCTTAGGTGTATAATTATGTCAACGATTATATTTGTTAACTTCAACATACAAAGATTCTTCATTTGTCATGTGTGCTCTTTTGGGGAACATTAACTAGCAAGGTTCTGCTGTTTTCTATGTGCTTATTTTCTGAGTCCATACATTTTAAAAAGAAAAACTAAAATCATTAATATCTAATATTAAATCAGATTGCAATAATAAATATTCCAAAGACCTTAGGAAATGTATTGTATTGGAAAATTCCTTCCTGCATTTTCTGCTTTTTAACTTACTGTCTTTAAAAGTAGGAGTATGAAAGTAAAATATGGGACTAATTTTGGCAAATACCATATAAGACCACTGGTCCATGCTGGAATCCTTTCCTGCTGCAGCAGGAGGAAGGGGAGAAGCAGCCTGGATGGGGAACTAGTGCTGCTTTCTGCTAATCATCAGTGGAATGGCCAACTGTGGCCATTAGGTGATGTCAGAAGTTGGGAAGAATTATGTCATAACCCACTATTTCTATTAATTTTTGGTTTACCCCACTAAGGGAATAGCAAGCTTTCTTTTTAAGGCAGTTTACAGTGGATAAATAATATCTGTTAATATAAGTAGTTGCAATTACTTTATTATCCAGATAACTATTTCATCATTCTTGAGTTACAATTCTTATGATGTTCAGCCTTTTGATCATGTGTTACTTCAAATTCTGCTTCATCATTAGTTTAACAGTAACTACTTTTGGTCACTTAATGTTTTTCCTTGTATTTCAAATTAAAAAGGTGTTGTCTTCTCTGTTTTCTTTCCGTGTGGGATTCTTTCTCTCTTGCTTTCATTTTTATGATTTTTTTTATTTCTTTGTAAATTTTTCTTTACTTCTCAAGTACAAGTTAATCTTTGCAGTCATCTTCTCTACAAGGAAATATCTTTATATCTTCAGTATTTCTGTTCCTTTGGCTTTTTTTTGCTGTATCTGAGACTTACATACAAAACCCACAGAGTACTCGAGAAAGTAAAACAATGTTGATTATTATAATTATTATCATAGTAATTTTTTATAACATTTTAATATAAAATGCATGGTTTAAATGTTTGGATTTGCTACTAATATTGCAGAATTATTTGGTTTAGATTTTTTTGCTAAGCTCTCCATGAAGTTGCTGATGTCTTTTTTTCTTTTTCATTTGTACATTTAAATTGGAGCCATGCCCTTAATATATAATATTTAGCTGAATTTAATCCAAATTTACTAGTTATAAGATTATCATGTACAGGCTTTACTTTTTATTGACCCCATTTTAGAAATCACTGTTAATGATATAAAATAATGATACTTGCTCAATTTTTTTTCACTTAATATTTCCTTCTCAACATAAGCAAGATAGTTTTATTTTGCTCTTTTACTTTTTCTACTTCTTTAATAGCAATAAAGAGAAAAATTTAGTATTTACATTTCCTATTCTTTCTTTTCTATTCCTCTATTTTCTTTTGTATTTTTAGGAATTACCTCTTGAAGATTTTCTCAAAACCAAACCAATTCTTAATTTGTTCTCAAAGACCAGTTCTTCTTTCTCTCATTGGTATTTTCTTTTTACTAGTCTTTTAGACATTTTAGTGCACTTACAGAAACAGAACTTATGTTTCTTTTTCTACAATACTGCCATCTTGGCTTTTAGTTTTGTTTTAAAATTGTTTTATTAATTTGCCTGCTGTTAGATTTCCAGTTTTTGGGTGAGCTGTTTGCTACATTTGCCGTTATTGAGTTATGTAATTATCAAAAGTACCTGGTATAGCAAATTATAAATTTTATGCATCTTATTAGCTGGTTGTCCCCTAATTTTCAATTTTTTAGCTGTCTTAGATGTCTGCCATCTGATCCCAGAACAATACAGTCATTAGGGGCCAGATTTTGTCATCTGCATCCACTCTAAGCAGTGTTTGCATCCAGATCCATAACGCAGTTTAAGCATTTCTGGCAAGACTTCTGTTTCTAAAAGGAGTCCCTGGGTTCTCTTCTGACACCACAAACACCCACACAGCTGGTTGGTTTCCCCTGTCCATCTCTCCATGTGCTGTGGCTTTCTGCATCCCTGCTGCCAGGGCTTGGCCAGCAGCTGCCAGCCGTGGGTGTTCGGTGCCTGGGCAGCAGCCAAACCCTGCAGGTGACTGTGGCATAGCTGAAGCATGTTCATACAAAGAGCTCTTCACAAAGCCAGCTTGTCTGCTTTCTTTGGAGAATGTGGTGGTGGGATGAGCAAGTGGAGAAAGGGAATGCAGCAGTGTGTATTTGGTCAGGATTCATTGCTTTTGTGTGATTTCATTCAGGATGCCAAGTACCTGTTCCGCCTGTACATGGCCATAAAGCAGTACCGAGATGCTGCCAGAACTGCTGTAATAATTGCCAGGGAGGAGCAGTGCTCAGGTGAGTCTGGTTTCTCTGATGTGATGGCATCTCTCATGTACTTCCTTAGGTACCCTGCTTAGGGTGCTGTTGTTTGTGTAGGATTATCCTTAGGGAGGACATGCATCGGTGCTTTTAATTATATTCAAGTTCAGTTTTGAACTTGAAAGTAGACTTGGGGAAAAACCTATGGACTCACACCTATATATTAAATATTGGGGGAAAAAAAAGAAACTTGTGGAAAATATCTGAGTTCTTTATTACATTCAAGTGAACATAGTGATTAAGACAGCCTGTGACTTTACCTTTCTGTCTACAGGTCATAGAATTGCCATTTCTACATAAGGTTTCTGAATTGGTACTGATCCTTTAGTCTTAGCACCTGACTTTTATCAGTGGAAAATGAGCAGAGGAGTTGATTTCTGTTGAAGGACCAGACATATGCTTACTTTAAGCTTGGTTTTCCTTTGTAATGGGTTGCTAAAGTTAGAAAAAGAAAAAATAAGGAGAGGCCTAGAAGTGAAACAGCTCCCACCTCCCATTCTTCCCTCTCCTCTGTAGCCACGGCAACAACCCTACCATAGCACTGCTTGCTTTTCATTTCAATTCTGTGAAAGAAAAATCTGTAAAGGAAAAATAGCAGTCTTGGGAATAACCCAGGCAAATTAACATTTATGGGCTGCTCCTCAGCTGCTCCTCAGCATTGGGCTAAGGAGTGGAAAAAACTCTGAAACCCTTGGCAAGCAAATCACCCAATCCATCATACCAGTGAAAAATGTATTTGTGCTAATTATATAAGCAGAGAATGCAAAGACTCATGGTTTTAAATATTTACTAGCTTCTCTGAATCTGAAAACTTGTATCTAAATGCAGTATCTCATCCTGTGTTTCATATTTCCTAGTAGTATAAATGTGTTCTGCAACAGTGTAATAAGAAGCACAGTGTTTGTCTCATTAAAAGCACCAATCTTGCAGTAGCTGTTTCTTCTGGAGAGGCAGTTTTACATGAGCCCCCTCTTCCTTCAGCAAATTTCAGTGAGCTTGATTCTGAAACTTGCACCAATCCGTCTAATAATAATATTTAAGTCATACTGCTTGGTATTTTTCTTTGGGTATGCCTTTTTAAGTTTTCCTTTAAGTTGTTTCTATGCAACCATGTGATTTTAAGACTGTATTATACTGAGAGTCAGTAATACAATATAAAAGAATAATGTTGTTTTCCAGCAACTAATTCTGAGGTGATATTTAGCTGTCTCACACAAATTTCACAGTTTGATTCAACTGTAGTGTATAACAAAACATTACAAATTGCTCTGTTGAGTAAAAACATCTGCTGATAGCAAAATATAGGGAGGCAAAGGAAAATGTTTGCTGAAATAATTAGAATTTCCATTAAATGCCTTCAGCTGTGAAGACTGTGACTTTCTCAGCCTCTAATAATGCAAAAAAATCCCAAAACACCCCCAAAACAAAACAAGAAAAAACCAACTAGGAATAGACTAATTGCAAAACACTTCTTGATTTCAGCTGCATTGATAATTTAATGAAATCCTGTAGTTTCAGGACAATCCTTGATAGTAACTTTGAAGCAGGATAACCTAGTGAAGTAACATTCAAATTTTAACTATCCCTTGATAGATTTTGTTTGGTTGCAGAAGCAAGGAGTTGCCAAAGCAAATGATCAAGCAAAAGTGTGGTAAATTAACAGTTAATAAATATATTTTGAATATTTGACATTGAAGAACAAAAAAAAATAACATCTTTAAATGCTCTAAAAACATTTTCCACTTTTAAAGTTCACTATATTAAATTGCCATAATATATATTTTGGTACTGTTTAGATTACTTCTAGGGTAATGTTTTTTTTTAACTTCCTGGCTGATATTGTTTAGGATACTGTGGCAAACAACTGCTTGTGGCTTTCCAAAGAAATTGCCATGCAATGGTTTTATTCAAAGGACCAACATGATTTCAGCTTCCATATATGTCATTAGTAAAGATATTGTTATGAAAAATTAAATTTACTCTTTTTTTTTTTTCTTAAGGAAACTATCGAAATGCACGTGATGTTCTTCTCAGTATGTATTCAGAGTTAAAGTCCCAGAAGATTAAAATTTCTTCTGAGATGGCTACAAACCTTATGATTCTACACAGCTATATTTTAGTGAAGGTAAGGAACTGAGAAATTGAATTTATGTGTAAATTGCACAGTGTCTGATTTATTGAACTGTATGTATGGATGCTCTGTGTACATAAATTATATTGTCATATAGAATGTATCACATAATCCAAGTGCATGCTATCAGCAAGCTTCAGGAGAAAAATCCATGGTTGTTTCTGCCTCTTTGAGTAAATATTCTTTTTTTAAAAGCTGAATAATTGAAAATTACATATGGCTTCCTGGTTGGTTTTTTTTGCATTCATTCTTACAAATACTATGCTTCTAGTACAACTATTTATTATTTTTTTGTTGTTGTATTTGAGGTTATTATCTATAAGTAGATCACTGCTTTCCTGTAAATGAAATTAAGCAGGGCCTCAAATGGTTTCTGTTGGTTAAACCATGGATGCCCTTCAGGTGTCCATTCCTACAGGCAGCTTCAGCCTCCCTCTCTGCTAACAGTGAGGCTGCAGGGTGGGCTGCAGGTGGTGGCTGAAGGCCAGAAAGACTGGGGAAGAGCCATGCTCATCCCTTCTGATCATGCTGGTCCCTTCTGTAGTCCAGCTCTGCCCAGTTCCATGGAGGAGCTGTTGGCATGCAGCTCCCAGCAGGATGAAGAGCAGGCTGCAGAATTACTGTGCAGTGGCTGCAGTAAATGTGGTTTGTTTGCTGCATTCCAGATTCACGTGAAACGTGGTGATCACATGAAGGGAGCACGGATGCTTATACGTGTGGCCAACAACATCAGCAAGTTCCCATCACGTAAGTGCTGTGCTCTGCAGGGCAGCTCATGAATCAGCACTGCATTGCAAGGCTCATCCTCCCCCTGTGATCCTGTGGGCAGCTACACAGTGTGCTCTGCATCCTCCTCCAGGCAGCTCTTCCATCCACACAGCCTCCAGGATGGATCCTCAGCAGCACTGCAATCTGTGCTCACTTTACTGCAGTGCACAGTCTCAGGATTGTGTGTAACAAACTGACTGGTTTGGGACTTGGTCACAAAATTTTAATTGATCATTTTTAAAAATTATTTTTGGGTACAAGGAAAATGTAGACTAAAAAGTAGGCTTTAAAGAGGGCAGACCAGGTCTGGGAGAAATGGTTAAAATGAGAACATTCCTGCTCCCATGCTGAGCTTCAGGAGCGTGAAGTAGTGAGAGGTGAAACCATGGTTTTCTTGTATATGGTTCCAGGAATGGCCCAAATTGTGCAACTGTGTACCATGACAAAGAAGAAAAATAGTCTTTTTTCATCAGTACTTTTTTAGCTGTATTAGCTCAAAGGTTTTAAACATTAATATTGGTAAGTAAATATTTGACATCACTGTTTCATTCTATTACAGATATTGTGCCAATCTTGACTTCAGCTGTGATTGAGTGTCACCGAGCAGGACTGAAAAACTCAGCCTTCAATTTTGCTGCTATGTTGATGAGACCTGAATATCGAAGTAAAATAGACCCAAAATACAAAAAGAAAATTGAAACAATGGTCAGGTGAGTGATGTTAATCAAATGCACACAATTTCAAGGTTTTGTTTGCAATGCTGGTTTTGCTCACAAAGCCTGTAGAACTGTTTTCATATTATTTCACACTCTTATATTTGAAAGGCTAAGAACCATTTCCCACCCTTCTCTGGGAATTAAAGACTTTGACTGTGATAAGCCTTAAATGCAATGTGCATTGAAAATGCTTCCTAACCAGCAGTGGCATTTTCCATCCTCTCCATACAGACACAAGTGCAGCCACACAGGTTTAGCTGGTTTCTAGCTGAGAATCCACAGCCAAACTGTTGGCTACTACAGCAGCAGCATTGTGCTCTTCTGTGATTTAGATGACTAAATGGCTAAGATAAAAAAGAATGGGAAGGCAAATTAAATGTATGAATTTGTGATGTTTTCTTCCTTATCTGAAGTTTTGTTTTGATCCTAGTCAGTATTTTCTGCCAGAGGAGGAAGCACAGGTAATTGTAGAAGAGCAGGGTACACATATGTAATACTTTTGTCATTTCCACTAGTCTCTAACCAAGGCTCAGGGACTTGCTGAGCTCATATGGGTGGTTTAGTATTTATTTATTAAAGTCTGTAAGCTCTCCATGAGCTTATCCAATTGCTTCTGCTTGAAGTCATGCAAATACTTAATGACAGTTGACTCCAACAAGTTCCATTGTGTCAAGACTGGTCTCTAGCTAGTTTAAGGTGATGCCTCGTAGTTTTCCTCTTAGGAGAGATCTACCCTTTTCTGTGTCATTTATGATTTTAAACATCTCCATGTTTTATTTACTTCCCTTCTATCAGTTACATCTTTTCAGGACCTGAAGAGTCTCAGCTTAGACAGCTTTTTTTATGGACACTGGTTTTTATGGTGTTTCTCTGAAACTCTTCTTACAGCCTTTGTGGAGGCAGTTAGAAGCTGTATAATACTACCAGATAGCCAGTTTTTTGTTACTCCCATTCTTTGTGGTCCTGCCACAGGAAAACTGAAACAAAGAACCCATAGCTTTATAGTCAATATATACAGACCCTGAGTTTTGAAATCTTATGAAATATTAGGATCTGTTACACCTTTTCAAAGGTGGTGGTGTTTCTAATTAAATGGGAAGTGACCTATATCTGAGTTGACATAATTGTGATGAAGCTTGGGTGATAGTTAAAAGAAGGAGATGATAGAATGTAAAATAGCAGCTGGAAGCTATGCCAACAACTCAAAGGAAAAACACTTGCTGAGTATCAAAGGCATTGTAAAACAGCTTTGCTAAGTTCAAACAGCTTTATTCACAGCTGTATCTGTGTTTTAGACGTCGGGACACAACCGAGACAGAAGAGCCAACAACAGCCTGTCCCTACTGTGCTTTCCAGCTCCCAGAGTGTGAACTCCTGTGTCCCAGCTGTAAAAACAACCTTCCATACTGCATTGCAACTGTGAGTGTCTGCTGTGCTTTCTGCACTGACAGTAAAGGCAGAGCTGCTTTCCCTTCTAAAAATAAGTTCATTTGAACTTCTTCAGTTTGCTAGGGGATCCAACCTAGATACTTTTATGCATTTATGGGTTTTTCTAATCTGTTGCCAAATTTCTTTTTGTCTTTGACTATCATAGAGGGTCCTCACTTGCCACTTACAAGTATTGGGCACTTGAGGGTGCCAGTAAATTCAGAAGTCATTCTGGGAGACTTCAGCTTCCCAAGAAGGCAGGTGCAGCACCAGGAATCCCCAGCACACACATTTGGTGCCATTGGGAGGACAGGCTAATGCTGCTGCTGCCTTCCCAGCTCAGCCATTTGCTCAGGGGCTCTAGTGCTCAGAGAACCAACAGAAGTCCCCCTTTCCTTTTCCATGTACAGGAGGGCAAAGTTCTCCTCCCCAAAGCTACCAAGACTTCAAATTAAAAAAAAAAAATTAAACCAAACCAACTAACTGAACAAAAAAAGCCAAGAAAATTTTAAGCACATCTAATACTAATAGTTCAGGCAGTGACCTCAGCATTTCTTCCATTATTCATCATTACAGAAATGAGAAGTTCTAACATTTTTTGTTTCTTGAGAGCGTACTGAAAATGTAGGGATGGCATACATTCCTGGTGGAAGTTACTGTACAGCTACTGTATAACACAATTTTTACTGTGTTTACAATTTTCAATATGTGAATTGTCATACTAAAATTGCAGGTAAAAAGAGAACTTAATGAACAGGAAACAAATGTTAATTAACATTCTTTATTAAAACTAAAGAAATAAGTCTCACAAAAAATTAAGATCCATTATATGGGGGTCTTTTTGCTCTATTGGTTTAGCAGAATGACAAGTATACTTTAGAAGTAATATCTTTAGGAAAACAAAGAGTTTTGAATAAAACTTTATGAGCCAAGTACAATGTACATGTTAATGCATGTTACACAACATTTATTTAGGCTCCATCTTGGCCACAGTTTATGTCACAGGTGTTTGTAGACATTAGACTATGGCATTTTCAAATATCTAATGAGAGTCAGTGTCAAAACAGTCTGCTGTTGCATATTGTATTAAAGCATAAATCTCTCAGTATAGTTCAAGGTGCTGCTCTGTTTTTATAGTATTGAAAAGGTACATACAAATTCTTCCTATCAAAAGTAAACTGTAGCAAAAAAGAGAAAATGTAAAGAGGCAAAGGCCAGGCAGGCTCACAAACTTGAGTGCTGAATGTGACCTACTGGGTGCAGGTGCTGTGCCTTTGGGGGCATTTTTGGTATGTCATAGACACACCAAAAATGCCAGCAGATTCAGGATGCAGCAGCTCTGGGTACAGATCTACAGACAGCATTCTGGAATTGCCAAACTAAAAGAATTTGTTTATTCTTAGATTTCCATTTTTTAAAGAGGAATGCAAATGATAACACTGCACCTCTGAGATCTCCTTTTTTAGCTACAGAATTGACAGAGTAATCAAGCTACAGTAACACATACATGGGGCTTTTAACTCAAGATCTTAGAACTCAGTTGCTGAGACTTTTCATAACAGGTCCAACAGTAAATGCTCTCTGTAGCTGGGCAGCAGCTGCCCCTGAGTTACCTGCAGTAACCAAGTGTGTAACTGTGTGCAGGGTCGCCACATGGTACGCGATGATTGGACGGTTTGCCCACACTGTGACTTTCCTGCCCTCTACTCAGAATTCCAAAGGTAAGTTGGGATTGTTTTTTCTATTGCAGTATTCAGATGTTTGTTCATATTTTAGCAGCTAATGGATCCTTTGGTACTAAAAACATGTAACAGCTGGGCTGGGTGGAAGAGGAATTCCCCTTACTTGATAATTGCACTGTCAAGACGCTCACAGAACATTGCTTCAAAGTTGACCAAAATGATAGGATATGATAAAGAATTGGGCCAGTAATGCAGGGCTCCAACAGGAACAGTAATGAAGCTGGACGGTGAGCTTGTGTAAGTGCTCAGCTCTGTCCAGGAAGAAGGCCTGATCTGGGGGCAGGGCAGAACACAGAAATGCACAGAGAAATGAGTACAGGCTAAGACAGCAATTATGTCTTGTCCTTGATAATCACATGTGATAACAGGAGGGGATAGCTCTCTTCCAATGTCAAGAACGCTGAAGTTGCTAAAACCTCCTTTGTTACATGTTTCAATGCTGCAAACAGCAACCTTTGTGGTGTGGTGTTAGTTTACAAATGTTGAAAACGTAGACAGAAGCAGCCATTGCTCTGTCCTGGACTTGTTACATAGCACTGGTCAGAACTCTGCTCTAGGCTTTGTGCCTCAGGCCAAACTTCCTCTGAAATTTTCTAGAATTAACTTTTGACCAGTGACCTTTCCTTTAAAACAGCATGTTACAGAGTGAAAATGTGTGTCCTATGTGTTCTGAAAGGATTAACGTTGTTGATCTTAAGAAAATAAACGACTGCACAGAGTACCTCAAACTAGAAGATGAGGACCAGTAAATTCAGGTATGTCCTACAGTCTGTACTTTCTTCTTAACAGGCTTCATTCTACATGACTGGGATTTTTTCCCACTAAAGAATCTTAACTTACAGCCTGGGTCAATGCCTCAGATAATTTGAGACCCAGTTCTATCACCTCTTTGCCCTCAGGCATGCAAACACCAGTAGGTTTTGCTACTGCAGCTAACCCAGGTGTTAAATTGGGCTTTAACTCCGTTATCCCTATGACCACGTTAACATCCACGAGCTCTGCTCTGGAACATGTTCCTGAGCACAGAGAACAGTTTGAAGGGGTCAGCATCCTCCAAACTTCTCCAGATCTTCCAGCATGGGTTTCAGTGTGGGGAGACAGAGCAAGAGAGGTACAAACTGGAAGGAGCAAATCTAAAATGCAGGTTACATGATTTTAACTTGCCTATTTAACAGAATCTATCCCAGGATAACAACGATAAGTATTGGCCTGAAATACTCATATTTCAAAGAATGAGAGCCTAGCTCCTGCTATATCCAGGACTTTGTCTTTTTTTTTTTAAATGGAAACTGAAAATGAGTTAGCAATGTTCCTCAATAACATTAATGATTTCAAGGTAGATTTACTAATGCAAACACCTTATGTGAAAAACTCAGCTGTAGGTTAGAGTAATGCACTAAAGTTCTTTGGGGAGAAATTTTAGTTGATTTTATTTTTCCTGATCTGCTATCAGTGTAGTGTATCTCAGAATATGATTAACCACCTCTGTTTATTTCCAGAACTGCTTGTGTTGGCTGGCAAGCAGCAAAGAAAGCTCTATCACTACATCACACATCTCTTCCCCAGAAAGGCCTAATAGCCACGTAACTTCTATTTTGTGATATCTGTAACTATTTAGCTTTTGATAAATTTTGTACTTTGGTTTATTGTAGTAATAAAACTGATAATTATTACAAACAAAATCTGTATTTTATCTGCACCAAAGACAAACCACGGGGCCATCTTTGAAAGCAAAAACATCTCCTCACTGTTCTCTTTTTACTATCAGTTCTGAATTGTTATATTTTCAATTAAACATTTTTTACTCTTTAAATATTCCTTTCTGGTTTTGATTAAACATATAACTTGTACAAGTACAGGCTACTCAAGTTTTGGAAGTAAATCCCTCACTGCTTTTCTGTGTCCCTAACTGAACCAAAGGGAAACTGTAGGAGAAGAGGAATGCCACCTCATGTATGTGAAAGAAAGACAAAACTGTGGAATAAAGGAGGGAGACAGGACAGAACACTCCACAAACTTAACCAAAGTTTTAAAAGAGTCCTGTGAAACATTTTATTGTAATTTTATATACTGCTTCATTTCTCTAATGTACAAATAGGTCATTTATGTATGGGGTTTTTGCATCATGTGCTATTTACAAGACTTCACCATATAATGTCAGAGGATTTGTGTTAAAAAAAAAAAAAAAGCAGCAGTGAAGTCCTAGGAAGACTCAGCAGAAATGCCAGGTAACTAAGCATGACATTTTCAGCATGGCATGTTCAGGCACCTGGTGTGTTGCACAAGGACAGTTATAGCTTGTAACATGTACCATGTCAGGAGTAAGCACAGCAGGGCATCGGGGAGAGCACAAGAGCCACAGCACCTCTATGAGAGGAGCATTTTCAATGCACTGGTTCTACTTTCCCAGCAGCAGCACTGGATCTGGTTCATGTTCCTGGTAGAAGTCAGATAAGCAAAGCTGTGTCCAAAGCAAGATGTTACTCTAAATGTCTCGTTTTCTCTTTTCTTTTCCCTTCTTTTTTTGCTGTTTCTTCATTTTTCTCTCTTTTTGGCAGCTTGGAAGACTTCACCTTTTTTTGCTACAAACAGAAATATACAGACAGTTTAAAATCCAGCTGCAACCTGACAAAAGTTTAAGTGAAAATGTAGTCAGTGTAAAGGAATAAGCCATCTCTTTCCCTCCTCTTTCAGCTGTGAAGTTTCTAAATGCCATGGGGAGTACAGACTACAATATTCAGTCTTAAGGGCTGACCACAGTTCCCCATTTGGTGATTTGTACCCCAAAGGTACAAAAATATTACTAGAATTGTCATTTCTAATAACCACAGGCACAGGCCTGTGGCAGCTCCTTGCCACTGGCACCATCCTCATCAACACTTGAAATATTACTAAGTTCAGGAATTAGATGCAGAACTCGTAGATTTACAACATAAGACAATGGATGGAAGTAACTTAGACTTTTCCACACTAGCACCAGTTAAAAATTTTAAAGTTAAGAGATTATTTATTTAATAAATATATACTATAATTTTTTTTTTCTTAATTCATTAAGATGATGTTGGAAGTCACAGAAAGGTAACTAAAACAAAAAAGTCCCAACACTTCAGTGGAGTGGTTTAATACTGAGGAAATTAAATCACCTTAATCATTGCATCACTGTCAAGAGTATCCTGCTCATTCTCATCAGATGGGATCTCTTCCACGTTCAAGTCTTCACTCAGATCGAAGGTCCCTGCAGATCCCGACTGCCTTTTGGATGCCTTGACAGAACTCAGTGAATATGGAGTCAGATGTGCCTCCTTGTTGTAGGCACGTGTAAAAGCTGCTTTGACCTGGCAGGGTGGAAGGAAGGAAACTGAGCATCAGTTTAGGAACCAGCTTACTGAGAGATTCCACATCAACTTCCCTTTGGAAAGATGTGACCGAAGATACACAGAAGGTGACATTCTCTCAAAAGGACACAAAGCATTTAAGAGCTGTATGGTGAAGGCTCATTTTAAACAAATCCCACAATCCTCAATACAGTGTTCATCTTCAGATCCTTCTGGCTTAGGCCTACAGTATTTCAGCACAGTCATGCCAGAGCCCCCTTCAGCAGCACTGCAACACTTGCCAGACTAAGCAGCATACTCAGACCAGGGGAGAACACCTGATAGTAGTGTAGGTTTAGTTACCAGCAGGCTCTTCTCTTTCTGTGAGCACCTGAACTGGATGAGGGAGATCATGGTTCAGATCACATCTGCCCAGTTTGTAAAAGCAAGTTGAGCTTAAGCTCACCTTGTACCAGGTGAGGGGCCCAACGAGTGGGGTGCAGTAGCTGGACACTGGAGGAGCAGCACACAAAGCACCTCAGGTCTGGCAGTTCTAACGGGACTGGGAAAGGTGCAAGCTGCAAGGCAGCCTCTGAATGCAGTGCCTGCTCCTTTGCAGGATGGCAAGAAAGGCTGGGCTGTGCTTGAAGGACACAGATCTTACAGCCAGAGCTTGCCTGTAGAAAGGTACCAACTTTTTTTGTCCTTCCTGTGTTCTACTTCTATACACAAGACACAACAGACTCTCAGTAATCCTTTACACCAGGAACAAAAAGTGTAAGGCTCCTGAGTGAAGCACATCTCCATTATCTTTTAGGACTTAGCCCTAAACTTTCAGTGGTGTGTTTGACAGCTGATTCACAAAGACTACTATCAATTATGGCAATGCTGGTGCACCTTCAGCCTTTCTAAAGGATATCCATACCATATCAATTATTCCAGGATTTCCTTTTTAGATACAGAAGAAAACAAAAAAATTCACTGGTGAATTTTACCTTGGGATCCAGCTTTGAAAAGGGACTGGGCTTGCCTCCCCATGTGCTTATTTCCATGATGTTTTCAACATCTTCTTTCATCAAGCAGTAAGAGTCCATAAATGCTACAGCTTGTTGTACACCATCTGCTCCAAAGTCTCTCAAGGGCTGGACAAGTGCATCCCGCAAATACGACAGATATTCCATATTTACTGTCCTCTTGCACGTCTGAGTTCTTTGTCAAATTGAAAATAAAGTACTGAGTAAGTAAATCTGTCCAACCAGTACCACTGACTTCTAAAGAAAAGAACAAATAGGTAAGGAGGCTCTCAGCAAAACAATCAGCTGCCTTAAGAGCAAACTGCAAGTTGTACTGTGCCATTCCTTTTGCCATACGTGCATTAGAGAATGACCAATGCAAGGTATTTGAACACCAGTCTGGGGAAACACCTCTCTAACTGAGAAACAACTTCAGGGGAAAAAAGAAAAATGCAAGGTACTTGTAATTATACTAAAAGTGTTTCCAGTTTGACTTGTTCAAATTAAGCACTGAGAAAAGTGTCACCAATAACAGGAACACATTCACAGAACACATGAAAACATCACTTGTTTGCACCAAACATAGCAAGGAATTGGTGGTAGGTAATGAACTGCACAAGAACAAACTGTCAGAGGAATGTCAGTACTACCTGAGACTCATGTGCATTGCCAGCTCCTGAATGATACGATCATGTTTGCCAGTGGATGAAAACTTCCCCAGCCAGCTGGGAAACACAGGAAACTGGGACATGTAACCCCTCATCAGCTCCCCTGGGAGAACACTTGCATAAATAGCCTGAAAAAGTAACACACATGCCAAACTCAAATCACAGTGAAAGTCTCAGGGACACCACGACACTGCCCTGCACTGCACTGTCCCCAGGGAGGAGGGGGAGTCAACACAGGCCCACAGTAGAAACAGCTTGTTTTAGGAGAACTCTCTCAATTGCTTATTTCTGGTCAATCTCTGCTGGGTTACAGCTTTACCCCTTGTACCACCCTGTTCTTTACTGTGTTCTAAAATACCTGTGAAATTATCTTGGTTTCAAAACTCAAAAAAAAACCAACCCCACCAAAACATGGCCTTTTCTCATGTCCAGTTTAGAGTGCAGTCAGACAAATAGCTGACTTCACTCAAACAAGGTGAAGGAGACATTTCCAAAGAACACTGCAATCTACATCAAGTCAGCTATGCTCCTAAGCAATTCAGCTCTTTGGACCTGTTCTGAGCAGGGGGTGAACTGGATGACCTCCAGAGGTGCCTTCCAATTTCACCCACAATGCATTCTCTGATGCCAGTCATAATCCTTTAAGCACAAGTCTTGTCAGTGTTTCAGGAAGCATTAAAAGAAGTACAGTGACCAAGCTTCTATGCTCTGAAAGAAATCCTGCCCTGGTGAAAGGAAGGATACAGCAGGCTTGTAACAGCCCAAGTGACACACACCACGTGCTTCTATGCTTTGTGACAGTCCAACTTTTACAAATTTCAGAAGACTTCATTTCATGTTACAGCATGGGCTCAACAATATGGATTTGGGAAACTCTTCTGATCACCAGTGGAACAGAACTGTACAGATCATATAATTATACTGAAACACCAATTTCTACCACCTTTAACACTGGACACCCCTTAAAGAATATAAAATGAGTATTAAATGCTCACCTGTGTTGGAAGAAGATTCCAGTTCTGCTTGCTACGAATCTGCCTGTCCACTATATCACCATCACAAATACTATCAGCTGCTCTACTCAAGAGCACCAAGTGCTTTTTTAAATTACCTCTGGAAAAAAAATGAAGTTGACTTTATTACAAAGGAGAAATCTCCAGATGGGTTTTAGTATACTTTGACTCCCTGACACAAAAGCTCATGTCAATTTAGGGTTTAGAGTAACTTACCCAGCAGCAGCTGGTTTCACATGCACATAGTTCTCTTGGACAAAGAGAGGTGCTAGAGAATAATCATGGAAGAAAAGATCTGATTTGTCTATAAGAGACATACGAGCTGCCTCCTCTCCCGCAGCAAAAACCTTCCGGACAACATCGAAAGGGCCCTAAATAAATGACATTTCAAGAAGTCAGTGGCTAGAAGGTCAACACAAAAAGTAAGATACAGCACACTATGAACAAAAGTAGTATCCAGGAGTATCTTGACTCATCAATCCCAGCTCCACGTTCAGTATTTCCACCCTAGAACTTCACCAATTTTAAGAACTGCATTTTGTTTTTGATATTAAGAGAATTATGTCCTAAACAGAGAACAAAGGATGGGAATTATGAGCTTCATAACTGCATCTTACATAAGAGACCAGTATATCAAAATATATACTCAGTCCTTGATATATACTGCTCTTCAACCATTTGTGGCAAATGTGATAGCTCTTGGCACCTAGGCTTTAAACAGTGTTTCAGTTCAAAAGATGCTTATACAGCCTAGTGATTATATCAGAATATGACAGTAAAAGCTAATCCAGTATTTGGCACTTACCAGTTTGATGTCCTTTTTGGCTCTGCTGGCATCTGTTTTAGCCTCATCATAAGTCAGTGATTTGTCTTTTGCACACCACATATTAAGATTATGTAAAACCTAAAGAACAAAATTTACAATTTGATAGCATAATAGAATTTAAATTTAATCAGTAACAGCCTGACCTTTGTATATAAAAATACTGTTCAAATACTTTGAAGTCAGTGTACATAATCTGCTATCTGAATGAGTACTGACCTGTCTGATGTCCTGATTTGCTGCCAGGATTATCTCTTGCATAGCAGGTGGGGGAATTTTTAAACCTTCTTTAAATGCAATAGACATCATGGCACCCTGTAATCACAATCGAGAAACTGTCACTAGAGAACTCCTATGAATTCTTCCTCTTCCCCTAGGAGAACATAGTGACACATCTATGAAAGAGCACTGCATATTCCTCTAAATTCTTAAAGCACATATAGCTCAAATTTTCTCTCATAAACACAAACCATCATTTCCATTGGTGGAAAAAAGAGCATGTTGAGTTGAGGTGTTAGGGCATGTGTTGGACTCAGTGATCTTGGAGGTCTCTTCCAACCTAGTCACTCTGTGATTCTGTGATGTTCTTTTTTAAAAATCCATTTTGGATATATTCTTAAGACAGACATCTAATATCCAAAAGGCTTTGGGAAGAACAACTCAGGGAATTCATCCTGAAAAGCAGTTACTCACTGAGACGATCCTTTAAGCGGTGCATCCAATTCTGAATAAAACTCTGCCACATGAAAACTGAAGTTACTGATGGTAATTAGGGCACTCCATAAAGCCACAGCCTACTTACTTTGATCTGTTCTAGACGAGGTCTCTGGAAGCGAAGATCCAGACAGTAGTGGACCAAGGAGCGCATCTTAGGATGGTTGCGATCGTTGCACATACAAATGATCGGTATCTTCGTGTGTCGGATCAGAGCAATCAACTCCTGTAAGTTAAACATGCTGCAATTCATCAGATAACTTAGATAATAACAGCAATTAGGGTGTTGTACCAAGCTGCATTAGTCCCTGCTTTAAATCAGATCCCTGACAGGTGCCAGGTCTGTATCACTCCTCGTGCTGCAATCCCATTTCCACACCGTGCAAACCTAGCCCCTTGCTGTTCTATTCAGCTGCAAGAGATCTACTGCCCACCCACTTCCACTGTCTACTGTTTGGAACTGCTTTCAAGAAGCAATGAAGACCAACAGCCCAGAGTACAGCTGTCCCCCTGCAGAACTACATTCTCCAAAGGTTACTTTGATCTGGCTTATGCCCAGAGGGAGCACAAAGCTTTCTAGCTGCACCCTGCCACAAAGAATGAAAAAGAAGAAAGTGGAAAGATCAGCTCATCCCTGCTCTAAGAGGCTTCATAATTTTAGGCTTGCCAAAACAAACTTTGCTAGCTCTAATGAAGGTGAAATTGAGTTCAGTTTCATTCCTGCAATGGAAATACCTGCATCTGAGCTAAAACTCTGTATGCCCTTTACCATCAAAGTACTGCACGTGACTATAGGAAATCCTCAGAAGCTAAAACTGGAGCTACTGAAGAGAAAAAGGATGCTCTGCCTATGCCACACATTAGTTACTCAGTGTTACTGCCTATGCAAAGGAGCAACAGTCCCAGATTATGAACCTCCCACTGCAGGGAGATGTCAACTTAGAGAGACCTTAGCACAAGTGTACCTGTTCTAAAGTGCACACTCAAGTTCATCACTCCAGGCTCCTCCTACACAAGTATCCTCTTCTCCCCTCTACCAATGCACAATTCTTACACAAAGACAGGCTTCTAAAACATGTCAGACTGTGCTATGCAGAGAGTTTGTTTATGGACCATGGGTTGAGGACAGTAGAGTGGCTTGACTATTTTGTTCTATGTGGCACACACTCTTGGCAATGGCATTAGCTAGGAACTACAGTGGCTTCACCTGAATCCCTCCTCTGTCTTCATTGCCTGCCATCCCATCCACTTCATCCATGATCAATACATGCTTCCCGCTAACTGATGAAGATGCACCTGAAAATGAATATGGATAAGAAAATGAGATGGGAATAAAGGAGTCTTGCTCAGAGTTTTACCCAATGCTAAATAAGATAACCCCATCCTAAGCAACTGAGGTGGTAGTTCTGCCACTTCATCACATGAATCTATGTTCACAGACCAGACTATAATCTCAAGTCATCTTCTTAGAAACAAGTCTCATGGAACAGAAGAGCAACTGTAGAGTTCTTTGAGCAGTTTCTGTAGATTAACAACTCATTCTACAAAAAGCAGGATTTAATTCTAAACTGAAGAAGAAATGTAACAGCTTCCTACATGAACCCATCACTATTAGAGCCAGGTCACTCCACCTGAAAAGTAAGGTAAATTCCTAACATTGCTGTGTAATAAAGAAGCTCTGTCCTTCCCCTAAGCAGACTCTTAATAAAACAAAAATCTCCTTCAAACAACAGACGCACCAGAATAGAAGTCTTTGATGCTGGTGTTGTTAAGTGACTCAGCAACTACTTCCTTCAGACTGTTCTTGCTGCGAGTGTCGCTGGCATTCAGCTCCACGTAGCTGTATCCCAGTTCCTGGTCCAAACACATAAACCACATGAAAAGTGAGAACACAGATCACTGAAAAATCATACAGCTTTAATTAGTTTCTCCTGTTATACTCCTTTTCTCTAGCAATTAAAAAAAAATTATAATCATGTGTGGAACAGATATGCCCAAAAGAGCTTCTTTTTATTATGTTTTTGTGGTGGGTTTTTTTTTGTTTTTCTTAAATTTGTTTTTTGTTTGGGTTTTTTTTGTTTGTTTTGGGGTTTTTGTTTTGTTTTAATTGAGGGGAATGAGGCAGCATTGGAGTCAGCGGCACATATTAAATTTTGGAAGATTAACAAAACTGTCAGCAGGGATAGAAACAGAGCTGTGAGCCAAGGCTGGCTAAGCTCCATGGTATTTCCAGCTGCATAAAAAAGAAACATACTACATGGCTCTGAAAGCTGCAGGAAAGAGAAGCTTTTAACTGCTTAACCAATAGGAAACACATGACTCCCCCAGCAGCACTAACATGTCCTTCAGTCCCTGACACAACTTAACCCAGCTGCTCCTCTATCACCAAACTCTCCTGACAGAGGCAGCCAGAACACAGCACTGAGCACACACAGCCTTGATCTGTTTTGCTGGCATTTCCTGTGGAGAAATGCTCTGCAGAGTCCTGAGGCAGCTGAGAGCAAGCCAGGCTGGAAATCAGAAACAGAAAAGACCATGCTTTGAGAAAAAAAAATGAGCCCAAGACAGCAAATTCACCTTTTCTAAAGGTCTAGTTCTAGGTGTGGCATCAACTTGCTGGCACAAAGCTCAAAGGCAAGTGCTGGGGGAAGGGGGGGGAAAGAATTAAGAGTTACTCTATACAACAGATTTCTAAATTCAGATTTAGAAATGGACATATAGCCCTGTCAATTTCTCTCATCCTAAAGTAGCATTTCAATTTAGAAGAAATCTGGGAAAGATCTCTGTTAGATATATAAACCTTAGGCTTTCAAAAAGCTTGCCAGAATTTGACTCTCACTAAATTAAGTGCAAATATTCTCCAACTTGCAGAGCAAGTGCTGAATGCTCACAGTTTTGGAAAATCATTTCCAATTGTTCAACATACCATGATATGCTTCCTCTCAATGTAACAGAGGTACCCACTGGTACCTTCTCACCTCAGACCTGACAAAGGTATCTAAACAGCCACACATTTTCACCTGTAACCCTGTTCTGAGAGCAGACCCTGGTCATTCAGAGCACACCCACCTGCACACTGTAGCTGTGTCCAGATACAGAATTAATATCTAACAAGAAAGTGCTGGAAACAACCATTAATCTGAACTCACCTTACAAACCAGAGCAGCTGTAGTAGTTTTACCAACTCCAGGTGGACCAGAAAGTAATGCTGCTTTAAAGCCTGTCCCATCATCTTTGCTTCCAGTTTTACTGGGTTTTGCTAAAAATAAAAATAAAAAATTCAGGTTTTACCTAGGTATGTAATTATAAAACAAACTGCATATCCTAAACATATCATGCATCATTGGAATTTCTCCTCATTAAAGGCCAGATAAAAACATCCAAAGATGCATACACAGCTGCATCCTAACCACTTGGGGAAAAGCAGCTTAAAGTTCATGACTTGCAGTGCTTTTGAACTGATTACATAATTCTGAACACAATACCAGAAAGTGCTATTAATGTAATACAACCATTTCAGCAATTTCCTCACAACCATATCATACACATAATGAAAAACAACAGCACACCCACACACCACCACAAACAAATTAAGCCAAACACCGGACACAAAAACCCCACTATGGCAGAACTAAAACTTAAACCCTCTTTTAAACACAGAAAAATCTGACTGCCTATAGGATGAACTGTCTACTTGACACATGCACTTCTTGCCAGAGCCAGGACCTTGACAATTCATCCCTACATATGACAGCAGCCCTTTACACCTGCTCTTATCCTGCACCTTCACTGTTGGCAGTGCCTAACCTATTTCCTTTTGCTGAGGAAAAAAAATCAATAGGCTCAATGCAAGGCCACTTTTAGATACATCACAGCTAGGGTATTTTGGGTTGTTTTGTAAAAATGAAGACTTGGGGAAATAAAGTCTTTTGAGACACGTTTTTCTGCTCCTTTTTGACATGGGGAGGTGGGTAGTAAATGAACAACTACTTTGCCATAAAAAACTTGGGCTCCATTGCTACTAAAAACACATCTGACTGTAGCCTTATTCCCCAGAGCTGCTCTGCTACCACCCAGGCCCTCACAGGCCCAGGCAACCAAGGAGCATGATTAGCATGAAAGAACACAGAGAAAATTAACCAGACCAGTCACCTTGTCCATCTTCCAAGGTGTTCTTGTGCCAATTTCTGAGCCATCGGAGCAGTTTATTGGCACAGCTTTGCTCACCCTGCTGTCCAATAATTGCCTTAAGAGTTACAGGCTTATATTTATCTACCCATAGCAATTTCTCTGTGCCATTTTCATCAACTTCAGAAGCCAAGTTCCCCTTAGGTTTTGGGGCTTCTTTCTCCTCTACAGTCTGACGTTTAAAGTCTGTAAGCTTTCCAACAGCAGTGGTTTCTTTCTTGAGAGATCTGATGGTATCTCCTTTTTCAGGAGTAGACTTGGGTTTTTTATTATTAGCTTCCCTTTTGTAGGGGCTAAAATTCCTTTTTCCAACTTCAGGTTTCTGTGGTGTTTTGGGTTTTGATTCCACTTTCTTTGCCTTAGGAAAACAAAAAAAAATTAAAAAGAAATTAAAGAAAAAATACAGTAAATAAACAGCATATTTATTTTAAAATTTACAGAAATGCTTAGAAAGAGACAAAGCTTATGTACTGATTAAAAACTTCAAGAGCAGATACAGAAATACTCTCTGAGAAATAAAGCACAGCTAAATACAATGTCATCAGATTCTGTAGTACAACCCACAAAAAGGGGCAGGAAATGTTCTGGTCATTCCAAAAGCAGGCCCCTTACTCACTAAGCCTGGCACATCCTACAATGCTAAACTGTCAGGTTGGAATAAATGGGTCAGACACCCTTGAAGTTCTTGCAGAAGTCGTCCAACCCAAAACAATTCAAAAGNTCAGACACCCTTGAAGTTCTTGCAAAACAACACTTGCAGAAGCTGTTCAACCCAAAACAATTCAAAAAGAGCAAAAGTGAGCAGCTAATAAGCTTAGAGTTGCTTTTCCCTGGGATACAAATGGTATCTTTGCACAAATGAGTCATGTCTGTACTGAATGCATCACATGTTAGAGCTAACAGAGATTTTAATAACATTCTATCAGCTACTACAACCTAAATTTAAATGTGCACAAAAAACTTGTTACCTCTTTTTTGGAACTGCTTATCTTTAATATTCTTAGTTCAAGTACCACATAAAGCAAGATCTGTTATGTATATACACAGTTTATATATTTCTGGAAATATATACCTGTCTAGGTACCATGTGGTATCAGTCACAATTACTTATTCTGAAAAATTAATGAATACTCCTGGTTTCAACCTGATACCATCAAAGGGGATGCAATTACCTGCTCTGTCAGGTAGCTAAAATGCAGAATAATGTCAGAGTGGGAAAATAACCTTTAGCTCCCAAGCAGAGTCCTTTGTCTTAAGGACAAACAAAAAATTTTCACTTTCAACCTAGAAGGTCAAACTGATGATTGTTGTGTTACTATTACTGGAACAGAAGAAAAACTCCTTTCAGTTAAAAACAAACCAAAGCAAAAAAAACTTCTAATCCCCTAAGTGTATTATAAACATACCTCTGTTTCAGCTGCCAGCTCATATTTGGACTTTTTGCCTGGCATGGTTCGAATAAGATCAAACAGACCATCCTCATCGATAACTTTTGTACCTAGAGTTGATGCCTGGAGCAAAAGTGAAGTCAAGTTACATTAGGATTTACACAAATCATTTCAAAGTGTATTTCAGTAAAAAACTATGACTAGGAACACAACAAAAACAGATTTTTTAAATATATATACGTGTGTGTGTGTATGTATGCACAGAAATAAAAATAAAACAAAACTGTAAACCACTTGGCAACTTCTAATTTTAAAAATGCGCTTTATTGTTAGTACTGCTTCCTGTTGGCAGGGATACTGGAAGTTGCCAGTTAGGAGAGGAACAATGCAGTTTCACTTTGGCCAGGCCCAGGAACTCACTGACCTTCTCACACTTGGCCTGGCCGCAGTCTCGCCCTGCCACCAGGTAATTTGTCTTCTTGCTGACATTGCCGGTCACTTTTCCTCCGTAACGCTCAATCAGAGACTTGGCCTCGTCTCTCTCAATACACTCCAGAACACCCGTAATTACAAATGTCAGCCCTTCCAAGCAGTTTTCAGCTCCCTGAGAACCAGAGCATTGCAGAAAATGCCATTACTGGTACAATTCTACCAAACAGCTCTTAACCATCAGCTACTTTAACCCACTACCACGTCAAGTACCGCATGAACTTTACAAATAAGATTTATCATAGCTAGGTAATAGTTCTAGAAGTTCAAATGGGAACAGCTACCAACAAAACTTCACACATTGTTTACTTGACCATACTTGTAGCACTCTGTGCTTCAAGTGTAGCATGTCAGTCAAATGAGTGACAGCAATCTGCAACTTTAAGATCAGTAACTATTTTTGATCATCATGACTTCCTAGACCAAGTTTTGAATACAAACGTTTTGGTACACCTCCTTACATTTAGTCCCTGCTTTGCATAACAATTTACGTTTTTCTAATACATTCTTCCTACTGGGAAAAAATACCAGTCTAAACAGTTAAGCTGATACTTATTAAACCACTTACAGCAGCAGATCTACAAAAACTCCACTCCATATAAAGAATCCTGTAGCCAAGCTCACCTGAGGTATCTCTTTGGAACCCAGTGCTTTCGGACCCTCACGGTTAAGGAAGCTCCGGTAAGCTTGGTAATTGTTTCGCTTCTTTTCAGAGTCCTCTGGACTTACAGACTGGGTCAGGAGAGGGGAAAAAATTAACATACATATTATATACATAAACACAGGAAAATAAACCAAAGCTTCACAGTTTTTAAGGCATTTGCATTACCAAAGGAACAAGTTCTAACACTTGTTTTTAATCCATTAACACACAATACTGAAGCTTGCTGTGCCTTTGGTGCTTGTGTTGAGGTGTTTTTTCTCGTTCCTTTTAAAAATACTTCAAAAATGTGAGTTTAAAAAATATGTACCCATTGTTTATTGTCAGGTTTCTGTAGATTCTGCACATGCACATGCTTCATTTAACTCATACATTGTCACTTTAAATTCACACCCTATTTAACTTCTGACCTATACTTACATAAAAGTAGAAACACTATGAAGTAGACTTTAAGAGACACTTAAGCTTCTTAACCAGTAAACAACTGTTAAAAGCTCACCTCAAAAGGAGGTACAGGCTCTCTCTTCTAATTACAACTATTACTTAATTGTCAAAATGGGGTACTTTATACTGTGTGATTAAAAAGTTCATTTTAAAGTTGCCAATAACTGCCAGTGTTCAACAAATACAGTTATTGAATCAGATAAAATAAACTAAATTCTATCCCTACATCGTATCAATAATAAGAAAAAATAGAAGACTAGGGAGAGAAATATAAATCCCTAAGCAATGCCACCTATCATTCTAACCACAGAACAGATCCCCAAGGTCACCACACTCACATCTGTACATTTTCACCTGCCAAGCAAGCATCAGAATTCCTGCATTCTTTGTTTTCCAGCGAAGTTAAACAAGAGAAAGCACGGAACTGATTTTGCAGTGTATCTGCACACTTTAATGGGCATTAGAGTACCTCAGGTTCATCTGTTTAATTTACACTTTGCCAGATAATTTTTTCCACATAGTTTTACAACTGCTCTAAGGAAGGAACTTACAGTCTTACCAGAATTCAAATCCTTAAAAGCTGCCCAGGAGATTCAAAGTATCAAGTTACAACAGTGACACCTATAATAAATGAAAACTATTCTCCTCCAAACTCCATCAAGACATCTAAATTAATTTTGGTAGCTCCTACCTCAGTCTTCTTGGGAGAAACTTTCTCCTTCTTTGGTGTTGTCTTCTCTTCTTTCCTTGAAGCTTTTTCTCTTGATAGTGCATTTTGAGCACCTCTTTGCTTTTCAGCAATCTCTTCCTTTTTACCACCAGATGACTGTGGGGATGAACGAGAACCTTTCAATTGTTCAGATTTAGTTTGTGGCTCTGCAGAGTAATTCTTGGCTGCACCAGCTGTGTCTGTTGCTTTTACTGGAAAGGAGGCAGAAAGAGGAGAGCTCATATATAAAAATGTATCTCATTAATATAGATTAGCACAATGCTTTTCAGTTTCTGTGTCCTACCTCTGTCTGACTGCTTATATCCTGCTGTGGTATTAGGGCTGCTGTTGATGCTCAGAACTGTTTGCTCTCCTTCTGTATCTTTCCGAGCCTAAATAAACACACAATGCCAAAGTCAGGGATGTGTGTCCCCAGCTACCACTGGGACACAGCAACACCCTTCACTTAATTGTGACTAGAACTTAAACTACCTCCCCAACAGAGGCATCCAGCACACAAGGTCTGATTAGGCAGGACATCTTTACTGAGCAAGGAGAAGCCAAGAGGGAAGTATAAAAAGTGAGTTTGCTATTTCCATGAAAACACTTTCCTATTTTTAATGCATTTGTATGGAAGTGTCAAAACAACAATCACTCCCAGCAATACAATTCCTAAAAGCTTAAGTTTGAAAAGAATTCAACCTTTTTCTTCAGTGGTGTTTCATCCAACATGGCCAGAGTTCTAGCAAATTCTTCATCTTCATGCAGTTGTCTCTCCAGCTGAAATAAAAAAAGAAAAGATTTTTAGGCTAATGCCAAACAAGTTCTAACTCTAATATATTCTTTAAAAACTCTAAGTGAGCTCATAGCTAGAAAAAGGGTGTCCTACAAGAAGAAAATGAAGGTCTGGAAATGGCACTGAAGAATTAGTTTCCTCCAGAAAGACTAGTTAAATCTAGTGAGAAAAATGGATTTGTTGCATAGAAACATTATTATGCCTGTATAAGCTGTTTTCAAAGGAGTTTTTTGTTCATATTTTTTATTTTTGTGTACTCTTTTTTTAAAAGAAATAATCACTTTGAAGGCAGCACCTCATAACAAACAGCCTGCAACAAGATGTAACCTGTTGGCTTTATCAAAAGTAGTCTCAAAAGACAAGTAGTCAAAATTATGTGTGTAAAAAATTATTAGGTCTCCAGAAGGAATGTTTTATTCTCAATTACCACTAAAAACATACATATATATATAAAATTCTGTCCATTTCGGAGAAATTAGCTACTGCCCTTAGCCCTGCTCTTAAATGTCAGTTCTATTTACTTTAGGGAAGCAAATTAACTTTCTACTATTTACACTCATACGGCTGATTTTCTCTGATAGAAGAACCAGAAAGAACAAATAGTGCATAACATCTGTGAAAGTTATTTATTAGTTGTAAAAAAACCCACCAAAGTCAGTTTGGTTTCATTTTTTATCTCACTTAACAACATAAACCTGACATTTCCAGTGATAACTGACCTTTGGTTGCCTTTCCTGTGCAATATGGTGCCTTGGGGAAAACCCTTTCTATTCATGTGCTCATTATTGCCAATAAATACTGACCACTGTTTCAACAAGAGAACAACAAAATTACTTTCATAACTGAAATCCAACATGCCATGCTCTAAGGTCCCAACAGATGACTTTGTAAAACCAGAATGCCACAGGCATTGTTTGTATGAGTCCATAACAGTGAAATCTACCTTCCCTGTGTAGAGTGAGAAAGGGAAAGGGCAGTGACCACCAAATGCAAAGCAGACTGAGGCAGAGATACACCTGATACAAAGTACTCTGATGCACAGGAACTCTGACTGTTACAGATGAAATTAGTCCAAATGAAAGACATCATCTTATCTTTCCTAACAGGCTGTTGAACCTTCTAGTAGGGTAAAGCTGGATTCATTCACTCTCATCCTTACCTTCAGAGGCACAGATTTGTCTGTACAATCTATTTATTTCAAACAATACTCAATATTACAAATACATATACAAATCCAATTTTCCCAAAAGCAAGTACACTTGTACCTTCCCCTCATATTAGTACTGATTCAAATAGGAAAGTTTAAAACATGTAAGGGTCATTCACATTTTTCTCAACTATAAGAAAGCTCAGAAGACAAGTAAAACAGATCATGGATGGCAACAACTTTTAATTTTTCACTCCAGAGAATGAAAAAAATCATAACACCATCAAAACACTACCAAAACCTGAGGAAGCAGAAAGTGAATCCTGTGTGAAAGACAGGATTATTAGAAGCATATCAGCTGCACAGGTGGAGAAAGTCTGGATAGAGAGAAAACAGATTAAGTCATGCATTCTATTTACATAAAACTGAAATAACACCTATAAAAATAACTGTGTGACCAGGCTTGCACATATTGATGAATTTTATTACACTTAGTTATAGCATACCTGGAAAGCCCATCTTAATTTCTCAAGGAAAAACAATGTGAAGTTAAACGAACTGTTCTTGATATAGAGCATTAAATTTGTAGAGCATTTACCTCTGAATCTTCTTCAAGCTGCAGTTGCCTAGCAAAGGCCTCATCATCCAGTGTGCTGTCTCTGCTCTGTGAAGGCTGTATTACAGAAAAAAGACCAACCATTCAGTTACCCCATTACTGTGTCAACTATAAAAATTAAATACGTATAGATTCCTTTTGTGTGCTTCTAGAAAAGGACTGTGAATGAGACATGCAACATTAATTTCTATCTCTATCCTAAACACTATTAAACAAGACTATTTCCAAGAGATTTTATTATTCAAAACAAGACCATGCTACAATGTAAGTATTTCAACTCTTCAAACAATGCTGAACATCTCTGAAGCTATCACAGTTGGCCCACTTGAAAAATACATCAATAACCACACTGGGAATTTTTAAGTTCTTCCATACTTTACTTGGTATATTTACTTGCTTTGTTATTCCATTAATATGTGTGCCATAAAGCCTGGGAAAATGACCTTCTCCCTCTCCTGCCTGCCCTCCACCCTCAAACACAAGCTATCCCTTCCACTCACTAAGCTCAGAAAACTTAATGGATTTCAAGAAAAGTCACTTGAGAAGGGGCAGTAAGAAAATACTGCCTTCAACTTCGTGCTATCTTATCAAACCCAGAAATGCTACTCCAAACTTGTATTTGAGGACTTGATGTGCACACATGGATCATCAGAGCTCCAACTCCACATGAGTGATCCTTACTAAGGAACACAAGGCAGGAGCAGCAGTTAAGTACTGCCTTGCAGTCCAACTGTGCATTTTGAGCTGCCACCAGACACATGAGCAGCCTAAAGGAACATCATCAGGACTCACCTCTTTCCTTTTAGTTGCTACCAGTTTCTTTTCTGACCGTTGGACACTCCTTGTCCCAAAGAAATCAAGTGCAGAGGTGGGAGTCTGTTTCACTGGAGAGAGGGGTTTGCTTTTAGCTTGTGGCTTTACCTCTTCTTTTTTCACATTATTTGTTCCTGGATGACCAATTGCTGATGTCCCATTCTCCTTTGGTTTCAGGGAAATTCCTTTATTGGCAAAATCATCATCTTCATCTAAGCACAAAGAGAATTCCATTACTTCTGGAACATGGAGCTGAAGTTCTAATAACAGAACTGCCAAGAGAACTACTTTGGCACATTACATCAACTTAGATCCTGAAAAAATGCTACAGGCATTCAGAAGTTTTTTTGGAAAAAAGGCTGAGTTGCACAACACAGTTATTTAACAACTTTAATAGCATAATTCGAGTCTGAACAGCTTCAGCACTGAAATAACAACACATTTGTTACTTGTGCTCATACATTACCTCTCAATTAGACAAGTTCACAAGGAATGCCTTTCCTTCTTAAATGGTGAAAATAGTAAACAGAAGATCTAGATCAGTGAAATTTGAACTGTCTCCTTAATTAACGATTGTCAAACTGAACAGAACATTTTGTGTGAAGTACAAAGGCACATTTCTTTTATTATTTTATAGTATTCATCAACAAAGCAGCTGATATAGGCTTTGTAGACATGGATTTTTAAGAATCTCTCCATCTTAAATTACAAACCAAGGGAAAATATCAGAACACTTTTTCTTACAAAAAATAAAAAAAAAAAAAAAGATTCTTGGGTAAGCTTCCTAGTTATTTTTAAAGTATAGCTCATAGTTTATGAATACTTTAGCAAAAGCATTTCAATGCTATTTTTCATTTTTCCCTTTTAGACATTCTATGAACTCCCTACATCTCTGCACTTAAACACACTTTCCTTTCAGTACAGTCAAAACCAACCCAAAGAAATGCAACAATTTTACATAACACAGAAATCAGATGAGGTCAGCAAGACAAAATGGATTTTTCAGTTTGAAAGGAAGAGGAAAAGTAGCATAAACAGTCTTACTAAGAATTAGCCCACAGACCACTGAACAAAATTTTAAATCTCTCCTTTTCAGACTCTTCTTTAATAACCAGCAATGGTCTGCCCAGCAATTAAAAAAAAAGAGGGTTTGATGGCCATTTATTCATTCTGAACCCAAACTCTTCATCCAGTCAATCAATCAACAGAAAATGAATACCAAGGACTTCAAAGAGTTCATGTCATGCTGTGAAGTCTTACTGACAGTAACACAAATGAAATCCTCTCACTGAGGCATACAAAACCCCACATATATCACTGCCATGTGATCAGATTAATACAATAGCACAGAAGACAAACACCACTGGACCAACTTCTGACTAGTAATAAAAGCACCATCCTTGTGAATTCTTCTACAAACACAAAGTGAGCAAATAAATGGAGAGAAAATCCCCAAAATTAATACTAGACACACTAAAAAAAGCAGCAGAAAGACTTGAGAGGAACAGAAACAAAGGCAGTTTTATTTGCATGCCTCTAACTGAAGTCTAGTTTTACTTTTCTCAAAATAGACATGTTTTAGACACTCACCTCAACATATCATGAACACAAACTGTTCTAAACATCTGTTTTTTAACAGAACTTATCACAAAAACATGTTCATTTTCGAGCAACCCCTGATTTAAGTCCTCTTATTTCTTTTCAGACAAAAATTTGTTTTCTTACCACTTCCTAAGTTTAGAAGACATTATATGTCTGTCATCTCTTATTTTTGTTGTATTCTAAACAAAAATGGAGGGAAACAATTATTTTTTGTTTCATCTGTTCCCAACAGATGGCAGTGTTTTAGGCACCAGCTAGAACTTGCTGCTACTGAACACTTACTAGGCAAAATATGAGAACCGAGCAGGATTCCAACTATTGCTGGGAGAGAAAGTTCACAGAGGGAAAAAAATCAACACAAAGATGCCTCTGTAAGGGGGAAAATTGGTCCAGTAGTTAAACTGAGAATGCCTAAAGATAAAAATTTATCCAAGAGAAAGCGGCATTTCAGCAAACTTAATTCACAAAGCAACACATGGAACAGAAAATTCAACCCCAGGCCCTCAGCTGACAGGAGCAACTTTTACACAAAGCTAAAAACTTTACTTTTCTCAAAACAATTTTTATTTTCCTGATGCAGCAGTAAATGTCCTACTGCCATTTAACTCAATCTAACAAACTACGACATACCAGGGAGATTTGGACACTAGATGCTGTAGACTCCTAATTTACGATAGTTTCAAGTCTGAACAGGAGATTGCTTATCTCAAACAATTTCAAGAATATTTTTGGTTCTATTTTTTCAGTTCAACAAAAAAAACATTTTCAGGAGTCAAATTTACTATCACTGTAAATCAGCAGTTAATGTAGATGTAATTACATTTGTCTGAAGATTAAACAAATCCTATTCTGACCCCGTTCCCAGTTTTTCTTAAACTAAGGACTGCTTAATGTAAAAAAAGAATTTTTATTTATCATTACTGCAATCAAATCTGTATGCAATATTGATTTTTTTCATTATTCACTTATAACCACAAATAGCAACAAAACCCAACAGGATATTGCTTTCTCTTAAGTAGAAAGAAGTAAATACAATTAGAGTTTAATTTAAAAATATATGGACTCAAGTAATTTATGAAGCTAATACTACATATTATCAATAGTTAGAACTTGGCTTTCATTATGTTGTTCCAAGAAATGACAGGATTAGAAAGCATTTATTGACTGCAAGCAGTGGCAGAAGACAGACAAGAGACTCACTTATGAACAGTCATTGATAAATGTAAATAGAGAAAAGGGAGAATGAGAACATGGAATTTGTCATTGGGAAACAAAAGCAGCCTGATTCTATTAAGTATCAAAAGAGGCTTTAGGGGACCGACACTCAGGCTACAGTTTCATCCCAGGTTCCAGAAATTCATAAACATATCACAAATTCACCTGATCTCCAGGCACTTCTTTATTTCAATTACTGATAAACACCAACTTTTTCAGCATAACCTTAACTTTCTTCCTCAAAACAAACTGCTCTCACACACCCACTGCCACGGAACTGAACAGCAAAGTTAATCTGCTGCACACTTCCAGTCTCCTTACAAGTATAAAGGCAACTTTATTTACAACTCTGAAAATGCCAAAAGAGTCATACTACTGCTGCTGCACTAATCAGGTCAATGTTTTACAGGTCAAAATGTGACCTGTGAAAGGAAAAAGATGTGTTCTTATTCATACAAGCAAGCCAATAATTTGTGGAAAATACAAGTAAAAACTTGGATTTTAACTTGTAAAAATTGCAGATTAATTGCATTCTTATAGCAATTGCTGGGCAAACTTTGAGATAGCCTTACATGGGGGGCATGGACTGCACCAAGAAATAGGAATCAATTTCATTATTAACTAGATGACTTCTCTGTTGTAAAACTTTTCTATAGCAGAACATGACTATTCCCAGAACAGTATTTCCTGTTTACATCGATCCATTTTTGTGTGCTAAACAATGAAAAAAATATCCTGAACATACACTTCTTAATTTCTTCCAGGATCAGCTCAGAACTACAAACACTGGTAAAAACCTTACATTCCAGTTGAGGCTTCTGGAAATCAAGAACATGTGACAAAGAGAAAGCTAATCATGTGATCAATGGAACACACAGGCAGTGACAATCAGGAGATTGCTTTTAATTATTTTGTGTTCAAACACTACACCTGAAGCAGGGATCTATTATGCCAGGCAATGTAGGAGGACAAACTTCCCTAGCAACAAAAAACTGTCATCCTGGGGTTTTTAAGAGCTGTTCCATGACATTAGAGCACAGCTGGCTTGCATTTTATGTACCGTTCCAGCAGTAGCACAATTATGTTAATAAACCAATGCCAGCAGGTCACCTGTAACTGTTTGTTATTCCTCTTCCTCTTTCCTATCCCCACCCTTTCTCAAGAGTTTCACCTGCTGATTACTGAACAACATCTGTGGTTGACTGAGCCTGATGAAAATTACCTAGGCTGTTTTAAACATAAATTCAAATCCTTTTAAGAGGCTTGGGTGCAGGAATTACCTCAGCCAATCTAAAAAGGGAGTAATCTATTGCAGGCAGGGACAATGGCAACAAGCAGCATAGAACAGACCCTCAGAGGGCCTTGAGAACAATGTATTTTATTAATTTATTATTTCTGTACTGTTGGCTTGCTCATCACCAGAGAATATAATTCCCTGGTTCCTATTCTACTTAGGATAGAAAATATTTGAGACAGGGACAGCTTTTATTATAACGTCATAAAACCAACTTCAAATACAGGCAGAGCTTCTACACATTATAAATAACTTGTACTTATTATTATGCATGTTGGATGGCATTTGTAGACTACTACATAAGGATTTCTGTATGGAGCTAAAGAACATCCTAAAATCATTACATCTACATTACTTGTAAAAATTTATAATATTCTGGACATTTTTCAGTTTCAATGACACCTCTTCTACACAATTACCTAAAACAGTTCCTACAGAATCTGCCATCTTCCAGCAACAGGCATTGCTGTCTAAGCTAAACTGAGGGTGCAGAAAATCAGGTTTCTCTACAGTCCTAGCATTGACTTTATTTACTATTCCTATGCATGGGTCAGCACTCAACACTCCCAACTCTTGGTAGGATTGAGTTTTGTACTCATCTTTTGCCTAAAGTAACTCTTTAAGAAGATTACATTTAAGATAACCACTTCTCAAAAGATCCAGCAAGTCTATTCCAACTCAACTCCTGCAACTCCCTCCAAAGAAGATGCTGTGTATTTTTTTCTCCTCATTTAAAAAAAGCTACTAGTTGTAATCTACATTTAAAAATTTAGATATTATACAATTTTCAAAAAATGACAACTATTTCAAACTATTTCTCAAAAACTGATTTTAGATATACTAAAACAT
>VZTB01011874.1:183014-209170 GCA_013397245.1 Thryothorus ludovicianus | reverse complement strand
CTGAGGGGCGGCCGGGGGCGGCCGGGGGCCGGGGCCATGGTGGGGAACCGGGGACAGCCCGGCTGCGGCCCGAGACAGCCCGGCTGCCTCCCGCCCGGCCCCAGCCCTCTCGCCCCTGGCCGTCCGTGCGCGGGCGGCAGCCGCCGGCGGTTTAACCGCGGCCTCGGGCGCTGCCCCGGCGGGGGCGGGAGCGCTGCAGCAGCAGCGGCTCAAAATGGAGCCGCGTGTGCCAGCGCAGCTCCGGCAGGGCAGGGCAGCCGGCGGGCTGAACTGCGGGGCGAAAACAGACGGAAAGCAGAGCCAGAAAGCAGAGCCAGAAAGCAGAGCCAGGCCTCTCTCATCTCTATAGGGCACCGGGGCACCCGCAGCCCCAGGACAGGCGGGCAGCCGTGCGGGGGCAGCGCGGCCCCGAATGGCGTTTTCAGGTCACGAACACGGCTCGGTCCCGTCCCGCCTGCCTGCCGGAGCCTCGGGCTCTCGTTCCTCTAATGGTGTTTTCTCCCATGCGCTAAGGCTGGGGAGAGCTCGGAACTTAGGAATCCAAGGGAAACGGGAATTAATTAACGCTATGTCTTCTGCTACTGACTGCTTAATTTTCTAATTAATTTCTAATGAAGTCCAATATTTTCTTCCACTGAACACTGGTTGATGAACGCTGGAAGGGAATAAACTTGGCCACGCCAAATAAAAACGATTCCACTCTCAAGTATTGTCTGATGTTTAGATTCTGTCAGCCTAGTGATTTGCTAATTATTGCTGGACTTGCAGAAGAACAGGGAAGACAAACTGAATTTGTGACATTACAAATACTGCCAGGGATTTAGGAGACCCTTCATCAAGAGAAAAAAACAGCCAGAGTGTACCAGCTCAGTATTTGTCTCATACTGCAGTCCCTAATGCTGTCCCCTAATGCTCTTCCCTCTGTGTTCACCTTCTGCTTGGTGGCATGGTCTCATTCCAGGTAGCTGTTAATGAGACCTATTACCATTCCTGTTTAACTCTTGAAATTGGACTCCATGTAATTTTAAGACCGTGTTTGTACAGAAACTGCTACCATGCTTTTATGAACACACGTGATTAGGTGGGCCCGTGTATTTTCAGCCATTAGCATAGCTTGTGAATTTGGGTTTCTGCATAAAGAACACAGTGAGCAAGTAAACACAGACCCATAGCACAGGCTGTGCTTTTTGGCCTGTTTTGCAAGTTATTCCATATGCATTCAACATAATGGCTAAGAAAACAAAACTGATATTTCTTTAGAAAAACATCTCCAGTGATAAGTCTCTATTTACATATTTCATTCTCGTTAGGTAACTTTGAAAGCTGAGCGTATTCCTGATACCAGAACTAAAGATCAGTTAAAATGGCTGGCATTTGTGAGAGCCAAACTGTTCAAATAATGCTAAAAGAGTTATTGCGGGTGGTTATCTCTGTTTGTAGTTGATAAAGCTACCTAGAGTAGCATCCAGCAGAGGAGTATCAGTTTGTGGGTTTGTGACATCTTCGTGTTTCTTGGAAAGCAAGAGTTTAACCCTTTATGGAGACATCAGACTGAGCACCTGAGTGCCTGCAATTCACTCCTGGCTGTGGTGGGGAGACACGGGGTACCTCTGTTCCTGTGTACACACCTGTGGAACCAGTGGAAGTGGAAAAAACTTTGCTCCACCACAGGAAAGAAAATTGAATAATCATTGTATTATGATGTGCTTTGCAAGATAAAATCAAGGAAAAATCCCCTCTGAGTCCATAATTGATCATGGGTCATTTTTTAAAGGTCTATTACCCGACTAAAATTGCAACTTTTTAAAAAGTAGCTAAAGTACACTTGACTTCACCACTCTATTTACAACTATGAAAAATAATTTTTACAAAATTAGTATTGTTTTTCTACCTTTCTGAAACTCACAGACTATTTGGATTTTTATGTTGGTTTATTTTCCAAAATACATTTTAAAAAGTGAAATATTAAATCTTGAACTTGAGTGTTTTTCCCCTATGTAATAAGCCCTGTCCTATTGTTAATATTATTAGTGAAAGCTTTGTCTTGCTTATTGAGAGAGGAAGTTTTTAATAAGAAAATTGCATTTTCTTATATTAAGAAATAAAAAATAGTCTGTTTTCTTTTTGTAAATATCTTCTTTATTTTATTTTTGCATTTTTGTATATTGCTATATTGATACTCTTTTGGGATTGAAACCAAATTTTTAAGTAAAAATTTCGAGGTAAATTCTGGTTTTGTTATAGTAATAATAGGCATTAAAATACTCATTTACTAGATTGTAGTCTCTATTTTGAAAGAATCCAATAAGGAATATTTTTCTTACTAGACTCTCTGATAAAGAAAATGAAAATTTTCTGGTGTTGTAGAAGCAGAAATTAGCATTTTGTTACAGATGAAAAATTCCAAAGATTCTTCATAAAGCTGTAGTGCAGTTTCTATTTACATTAGGCTTTCCATAGTATCCATCACAATTATGTGTCTTTAGAAAAGACTTGATCCCAGCTCAAACAATTTTTGCTGTATAAGATAAAGATAAGGGATTTGCATGATGCTCTTGGGGGCAATTACATAAACTGTGCTTCTCTGAGCACCTAACACTAGTAGATCTGAGCAGCTGATGTTAATGTAAACATTACACTTCTTCTGAGTGAACTTTGTCTTTAGGTCTTTTTCTTCATTTTCATATCTAGGCAGAATGAATGTGTCAACTCAGATACTCAGTGTAGCATTCAAAACTCTATCCTTTCCACTGATGTGTTCGGTATTTCTGTAGGTCAAACCCCAGATTCTCAAGGCAAACCCCAAAACAAGGAGAGTACATATTCAAGAGTCAAGTGAAAAATTTTCTTCATTTGAATCACATGCCTTGACAAAGGTAAAGAAGAAAAGGAAAACTGAAAAGTAAGAATTGAACTGAATAATCATTAGGCTCCCTGACTTCTGAATCTGTATCAGCAAGTGCCCTGGAAATTTCAGTTTCAGTTGATTCATTCTGAAACCAGGTTGGTTAGGTGTGTGGACAGAGGCAGGAAATCCCACTGTGCAGTATCATACTGTATGATGTCCTTGTACAGCATTAGGGTTGGAGCCTGTCCTGATTCTGCCACTTGAGCCAGTGGAATCATTAATTCTCTTCCCCCCCTTTTCACACTCTCACTTCCCAACAGCCCCTGATTACATCTCACTCTTCTGTGCTGATTGCTTTCCAAATTAACAGTCACAGTATTTCCTTTCCCCAAGTCTTTGCTCAGGTAATGAAATCCTCCTTCCAAATTCAAGCCACTATATGATTCTCATCAGTTAAACCGCTTCCTGTTTAATTTCATGACGTTAAATTACAGCCCAAACAGTTAAATATGACCAAGCAGTAAGAAACGGGATTTACAGAGGCTTGAAACATTGAAACACTTCCAAACCATGTTTATAGCATGCTCCCAATCATGTCAATAATAAAGATAGAAGTAGCCCTTCCAGCCATCCAATTACACAGATGGGATAAATCTCCTTTAAACTGGTGATTACATAGTGTGAATTGTATTAATGTTTTCTCGAAATACAGCTCCACAAGAAACAAAGGATGTGATAGCTTTAGACCCTCTGTCACCTTTATTATCCCACCTGAATGACTGACCTTCAAATGATGGTAAATTTATTCCTAGCATTTCTGTTGTTCAGGCAGCCTGCAGTAAGAAGCCAGGTAGGTGTCTCAGTGGTCATACAGAGGCCACCTCCCTATAAATTACACCATTCTCTGACCTGTTCTACGTCTCACAGTTCAGGCTAATCATTGACAGGCCTTTTACAATCACAAGCTTTTAGTGAAGCTTTGATAAGACACGCCAGCAGCTTGTGGCAAATGAAGACGGTCTGCACGGCGTGCACTCCAGCAAAAGAATGGAATTTTTTCAGCATCAGTACAAGAAATCTGATTTTTAACACTAGCACTATAAACTGGCATAATGTGTGGCCAGCGACTGGAGAAGATTGTTGCTTTTTGGACATTTGCTTTCATAAGGATAGCTACTGGGCTTGCTGGAGAGGGAAGATCTGTGTGGAAAAAGGACTCCCACTTCAGCCTCGTGAGTGAAACACAGATGTTTTTATATGACACTTTCCCCAAAGAGTTTCTCTGGGGCGTAGGGACAGGAGCTTTCCAGGTGGAAGGCAGCTGGAGGAAGGACGGGAAAGGCTCCTCCATCTGGGACCACTTCACCCATTCGGAGTTCAGGGATGCTGACAGCACAGGCACCTCCAGTGACAGTTATATCTTGCTGGACAAAGATTTGTCTGCTCTGGATTTTTTGGGGGTTACTTTTTACCAGTTTTCAATTTCATGGTCAAGGCTTTTCCCCACTGGAGTGGTAGCAGCTCCCAATGAAAAAGGACTTCAGTATTATAACACCCTTATTGACTCTCTACTATACAGAAATATTGACCCCGTGGTTACACTGTACCACTGGGACCTGCCCTTGAAGCTGCAAGAAAAATACGGGGGATGGAAAAATGAATCTATGATTGATATCTTCAATGATTATGCCACGTTTTGCTTCCAGACCTTTGGGGATCGCGTTAAGTATTGGATTACAATCCACAATCCGTATTTAGTTGCTTGGCATGGGTATGGCACAGGTATTCATGCTCCAGGAGAGAGAGGGAGAATAAGAACTGTCTACTCAGTAGGACACAATTTGATCAAGGTACAGTATAATAAGATTTTACAAATTGATCTTTCACTGCCGTGGGAAATAATAGGAGGAATTGGTCCTGTGATCAATGTTTTAAAAAAATATCACCTACTGTGAAAGCACCAAGAAATAGCCTTTAGCTAAGGCACTCTTCCTGTTAATCATCACTTTGATCTTATTGCTTGTCACAACAGATGACTCAGTAGTTATTTGTTTTAAAGTGGTTGTTTATTATTTTATTTAAATTAGCTTTTACATACAAATCCTTAATATTAAAGAGCATTCTTTCTTCTTTACATTTCGTTAAACAGATCTGGCCATACTGAAATGACTATTATATTAGTGTAAAGGGAAATTCATTTGTATTTGCATATTGAATCAATTTTACTGGCCACAGAGTATGTATATGTAAATGTAATTGGTTCCAGCTAAGTAAGATCATATTGCAAAATGTTTGCTTCTAAACCGGTAAGGTTGGCACTTCTTGGATTCAGAAGAAAAAAATGTCCTCTTCACTACTTGAAAGTTTCAAATTATTTCCATGATGCTCAGTATTTTTTGCATCTGCTGTGCTCAAAATACTTTACAGAGTATTTTGTATACCCATCTCTGCAGACAGTATAATTCCCCCTGCTGAGACTATCCTTAACTGTCACAAAGAGAATTTTTCTACAACTTGCCATACATTATACATGTAATTAACGCATGTAATTGTATTTTCTTCTAGCCTTGAACCTTTAGAACATAATTTTTCAAAAAATTCACTCCGCAGTCAATAGAAGTTATACACACAGAAAAGCTGTCAAGCATCCTGAGTCACTAAATAATTTCAGACTTAGCAGAAGAATGGTTTAATTATAAAGATTTGTGAAGCATCTCAAAGAAAACAGATGCCAAATCATCCTTTTTATTTTCAAGTGCTGTTTTCTATAATGCATGTAAAAGATACCATATAAGTTTGCAGTATTTCTTGCCTTCATTTCTGAGTGGCACAATCAAATGTGGAGTACCAACGAGGCAGTCTCTGCACTTTCTGTAAAATCCATGTAAGCAGCACCCCACACATAGGAGGCAAAACTCCTCTGCCAGAGAATCAATTGGATTTTCCAGGAAGCCAAGCACAGCTGGGTCTGCTACACACATTGCTGACCTAATTTTCTTCATCAATATTATTTGTCTCTCAGACTTGATTTGATAGCTGCTTCCTGTTCTAGAGTATAAAATAAATCATTTGGATGAAAGAGTAAGCTTTCAGCAGCACACAATCCTTTAACTACTGTTTTCTTATTCTTGGGCAGAAATTATTTTCCTATGGTACCCTTCTTACAACCCCATGAACATTACCTAAATATTAACAGTTCTCTACTGTACCACTGTAAAATTTCTGAAGATTTTAGATTTGAGATCAATGAAAATCTCAAATTTGTAGTAAGGTATTTGAGGAACAGGAGTTTTCTGGTTGGGGTTAGAGACGGAATGGAAACTCTTGAGGTACCAGTCAATATCAGCCAACTCCTCTTATCTTTAGATATAATTATTTATTTCTCTTAATAAACTGTAATGACAGACAGCCATTCCACAGAAATCACAGCTGGTACTATATGTTCCAACCCAACTAGCCCGAATCTTTCTCAAAGATTTTTGTGCAACTTTAAATGTTTGGTTGATTTTGCATTGTTGACAATACAGTATTAATAGAATGTACTGATGCACAATCAGGATTCATGTGTTGTGAAATACCTCTCCTTTGAGAATCAAGAAAAGTTACAAGATTCTCTCTTTAAAGAGATTTCACATGAGTTTTTATTTCATGACCGGCATATACTGGTCTGCTTCTCAGACATTGTATTATGGTTACTTTTTGATTTCCCATTGCAAACAACAAACATTATCCCAAAAATAAAAGATCAACCAAAAATGGCAGGTTTTGGCAGCATGAGGCAAAGCCTGTTAAAACTCTTGAAAAGATTTCCACTTATGTCATCAGCTTTAGGAAGAACTACATTCTTGTCCATGTCAAAGCTTCATTTTTTGGACTGGCTGTTGACAGACAGTCCTCAATGCCACCCTGTGCACAAACCATTATATATACAGAGCAGGAAAAACAGCTCTGTAATGCTGAAATGAAGCTAATCTGGCCACCACACTGTTACACAGCAACTTGCTGAAAGTCATTCTCAAGCCTTTTCATATCTTTGAAGAAATTAAATGAAGCTCTCGCGTGATCCTACTTTTAGTTTTATTTCCTTGTGTATTGTTGCAGTCATGGTGTTATCAGAATTAATCACTGTTTATATAAAGGAATGCTTTTATGTAATATATCAATCATAACCTGAAGCTAAGTTTAATAGCATCACAAAAACAATATAACAAACCATAAACCTCTTCCTTTTTGGATTTTGTATGATTTTATTGTAAGAACAATTTGAAAGTTCCTGGAGATCTTTGTGTCCCTAGAAAAGGGCTGAAGAAATTCCTCTAAGTTTTTAAATTTCTCCATCAATTTTATTGCTTTCAAAAGCAATGCAAAGTCTTAAAACGCAAATAATTGGCTGGAATATGGGAAAGTTCATAGAATACAAGGTTGGAAGAGGACCTCAAGGATCATCTCCATGATTAGATGCATTTTAGAACTGATTAAAAAATTACCTTCTTGCATGAATGAATTCTTGTAGGTAACTAGGCAGATAATGATCTTATTAAGGCTTTCCAACAGACATGGGGTTGGTCTGTCTTCATGCAGCCCCAGAATGCCCCAGACACATCTGCTTAAGAGACAGCTCTGCCTTTTACATGGGCCTTGACACTCAAGATCTGTGAAGAGAGGGAGTGAATGCAGAATCAGAGGCTGCTAAACAGGGTGCTTAGGAGAAAATAATCCAGACGAAGAATTTCAAATTTCAGTTTAAAAAAATTTCAATTTTAAAAACATATTTGCTTGTTATTATGTGCTCTATTCATACACAGAGGGGAATCATTGCTACTGACCATTTCAAAGAACTCAATACTCCCTCTATGGAAATTAATAGGGAATTTGAACTTTGATGCTTATTGATTATAAATTGCTAAGGGACTCTCTTAGATAAATCTCTCTTCAATTGTATGGTCATTGTGAGTAATAAAGGGAGCATGTGGAATCTTACACCAGATGGAGACTGGCCATCAAAGCTGTATTTCTGTTCTTCATTAAAGGAGACTGCATAAAGGCAACATCAGAAAACAATGATAACAGGTAACTTGCTATGCAACATTTGAAAGACACACCAAAGAAAATAAAAAACCTATGAGCTTGCTCCTGAGGCAGATCTCATACCGAAGCAGAGAAGAAAAAATGACACACAAAAAAATTATTTGGATTTTTTTGATTTATCAGTAAATAAATCAGGCAAGAAGCAAGAAAATACAAAGCAGATGAATCATTGTGGCTGGACCTATGTGAGATGTATAACTGATATATTATTACCATTTTCTATATATCTAGTTATGTTCTTTCCTATTTGGATTGAGGTTTGTGAATATCACAAGGGCAGACCAACCTGTCTTGTTTTCCTCCTCTGTATCAGTGCCTTCCAAGAAGTTCTGCCTTTTCTAGTAGGCAGAAAGGGGCTCTTTTCTTTTTATTTCCTGTTAAAGATTATTCACACTCCTTTCCATCTGGCAGAAAAGCCCAGGAGAGAAATGTCATAATGAGGTCTCCCTAAAAAATACTTGGAAATCACATACTTAGAAAAAGTAATGAATTCACTTTCAAGCCTGGTGTCTCCCTACAGGTCCACTGCAGATCAGGTTCTCTTCTGTGCCCAGCTGCATTACTGCAGCCTTTTCATAGATCTCACTATGCCAGGATCTCTTCATGGACATTGTTGACTTTGGGATCTGTGGATGAGTGACCCAGGAAAGTCCTATAATTCATCTCCTTAAAAAAAATTTCTACTTTGTGAGTAGAAAATAATTATTACCTCTATGTCCTACCAGACACTTTCTTCCCTTCCCCCAAAAAAGACTCCTTTTCTCAGGATGAAGAAAGATGAAATTACACCAGCACTTGTATTTCTTACAGGAGAAGGGAAACCTGTCTCCCTCAAGTATGGCTCTAGGGTGGACACCAGACTCATCTATGCTTGTAAATGTTTGTGCTGAAAGATTTTTCAAATCAGCTGTCAGTGATGATGTAAAATTCAGCACTGATTCATGTTTTTTTGATGATTTGTTATTTTCAGGTTAGCTGTCTTAGATTCCTTGGTAATCATTAGGGAAAACACAATCCAAATGCAGGACAGTTAACACACAACATATTTGACAGTAAAGCCTCAGTCCTTCATAACACCCTCTCAGGAAGTGTAGTTGCATCTCGATATGCAGGCAATCCTTCACAAGGATTGAAACTCAGTTTGCAAAGAAAGGGTTTTGTTCTACTTTAGCTCTACTGACTATGGGGCAGCTTTACCATAGACCAAAAAGGTTTTGAATGGAAATATACTCTCCAAATAAACCGCACACCCCTGCTCTTCTTCTGAAGTGTAAAATCACCTTCATCAGACTCTATATTCTAATTCTTCATGGTTTAAACACCAAACAAGTAAACAAAAAGCCCAAATAATTTTATTAGCAATTTTTCAATTACAGTTTTCCTAAATGTTCTTGATTTCCAGCACACTAAAATAACTCCATATAACCCCTGACATTGTTTTGTACTCATTGCTGTCCAAAGAAAAATTGCTTGACTAAAGTATCTTAAGAATTTGAAGGTATTGCCCTTTGTATTGAAAGCTCTTTGCATATACATATGTTAAATTACAGGATCAGAATTTGAAGGAGTATGAGAATATTTCAAATAGAGAGAAGAACAATACTGTTGTCTTCAGTTTGTTAAGTTGACTTTTCTAGCCTTTTTACAGGGCTACTACTAACTGACATAGCACTCTCTGTCACTTTCAAGACTAGGGAATATTTTCTACATTAATACCAGGAAAATATGCTGAAATTAATGAGTCATACGTATCTAGAATAAATACCCAATATTGATCCTACTTTAACTGTGTATTTAGCCTTGACATTTGTCCTTGCTCTAACAAGGAAAGTGAAAGATTAGGGATTAAACTCTAACTGAAAAAAGATTAGTAAAGACTTACTGAAAATACCCAATTTTAAAAGCTGTATGACAAGGCTTCTAAACTGATGTTTGTTTCATATCTGGTCTTAAAAAACAAATTACATAAATCAGCTGATTCCATCAAAAATAGTTTTCATTTAGCAAACATTTTCTATCTGAGAATGTTAACCTTTTTTACAGATAGTTAACAACTCAAACCAGTATTATAGGCAAGCAAATTACACTGTGTCTTCTTATGTCTGTAAAACCCTCACTATAGACAGTGATGAGTTTTTTAAAGTAAGAGTTAATCCTCAGAATTAAGTCATCAGTGACACATACAAATCTGGATATGAGGATTCTATCTTGACTCATATTAAATGTACTTATTAATTCTTAAGGTTTACTTCTCTAGAATTACACCTGCGGCTGTATTCTCTACTATACACATTATTTTTAATAGTAACTTTATTTTCTTTAATCACCTCATGAAGATGTGTATGAATACGAGTTATCCTTGATTGGCTGTTACATGTCAATATCATATTCTAGTTAGTTGTTTTTTTGGCAAACCCATTTTTCTCCACTTCACCTAGAAAAGTGTGATTGCTGTGATTTACCTGGTGCTACTGTCATGGTGCTTGGCACGGTGCATTCTACAGCTGAGTGCAGTGGGGGCTTTCTTGTTAAGCCAATGCAGCCATATGCCTCTTGTTCAACAGTGGTCTTTGTGGGCTGTGTCTGGAGCAAAACTGTACAAACCAGGTGAGAAAACTGCTAGAGACAGAGCCCAGAGCAAGCCTGTGGGCTTAGCTCAGGGCAGTGAGGGCAACTGAGATGGCACTGGCCACTTCAAATTTTCTGATGAGGCTGCTAAGAAATCCATTTTATAATACTTTATCTTGCAATTTGCCTCCATTTTTGTTGGCTTCCCTCCTCAGCTACAAAACCTGCATTTCAAAGGTTAGTGTCACTTTATCAGTATTTTCAAAGACAGACCTTGAACAAATGTTACAAGCGTGACCTTAGAAACCATAAACAACTGACACACAAAATTTCACAAACTGTAATTCTTTGGTACTCCCCCGCCTAAACAAATACCTACCTGACATCAGGCCTTTTGGAGATTTTTTAAACTGTCAAGGCTGTGTGTTTCTAGATAAATTAACTGAAATTATTGTCAAAGGTAAGCAATGCTGTTTGGCTTAGTAATGATGGCAATCTAACTCAGCACTCAGTGTTTCACAATGCTCCTAATGTTTTTTTTCTGGGTGCAAACTATTATTTTCTTTCCAGCTTAAGAGTATAAAGCCACACTACAGGCATAAGGTAAACCCTGAGTTACTTGACAACTCTTCAGCTGGGAGAGGTCATCTCCTGTCCCCAGTGTCAGGTCACCTGATGTGATTCATGCTGCAGTCCAGAGTCACTCTTCTCTGACCTACTTGTCCTGTTTCCTTATAGGACTTTGACAATGCTAGTGGTTCCTCAGTCTCCCATGTATTTCTGGTTTTGTGTAAGTTTTGTCTGCTGTATGCCCTTATTTAAGTAATTAATAATGTGACATTTGAAGCTGATTGTGATGTGTGATAATGCTAGGCTTTCTAAAACATGATGATAATCAGAAAAGTGGTATTAAGATGTGATACAGTGCAGTGGCCATTTCAAAGAAGAAATTAACTAAAATCCTGAACAAAATTCTCACTCAGAACTGTGAAAGTTGGCATTTGGGTTCAAACTTCACAGCTTTGCCTAAGTTTTTACATTTAGGGATTGTGCAAATATCAAAACTTGAACACTTACTCATGTAACTAGGCCAAAATAAAACAACTAAGTCCCAAGAACAGGGATGGGTTGGATGTGCTTTGATCAGAATAAGTCGAGGTAACCCCTGGAGCACAGAGCAGTTAGTAGCACAGAGTGACCACTGACAAATGAAATATCATATGAGATGCATAATTGATGGAATAATTGTAAAGAGACTTTGAAATTTTAACTATATCAGGAATCACCTTTGACAGAGAAAGACTCAGATGGAACTGGCTAGATCACAGAGTTCATATCCCACTGTTAGAACTGCTCCAAAATGTCCATGTAACAGCTATTCTCATCCCTGCTGGGATCTCTCCTGAAATTTAGATGTAGGTTAAAAGGCAAAAAGCCAAAGCCCTAGGAACAGCATGTGAGTTACTGAGCATTGCCCCCATCCCAAGGAACCTTGCAGGGTAACAGTGATTGCCCATTAAACTGTGCAGGGTAATTCATGTGCCTAAGCTGATACTTCCATACAAGCCTGCAGTGACTCAGATGGAGCTACCTGCCTCTCTGGCTGCCAACGCACACAGACTTTATTAGAGTTACAATTCATGCTATCTTTCTCTCATCAGGCTCATGCAAAAGTTTGGCATACCTACAAAGAACACTTTGAACCCTATCAGAAGGGGATGATATCCATAGTATTGGGATCCCACTGGATTGAACCCAACAAACTGGAAGATGAGTCGGACATTTCTAAATGTCAGAAGTCTATGGAGAGGGTACTTGGATGGTTTGCTAAACCTATCCACGGGGATGGGGATTATCCAGAAGAACTGAAAAATGAATTCTTGTTTTTGCCACACTTTACTGAAGATGAAAAGAACTACATAAAAGGAACAGCTGACTTCTTTGCATTTTCCTTTGGTCCTAGTAACTTCAAACCTCCAAACACTCTACCAAAAATGGGACAAAATTTGTCACTCAATTTGAGGGAAGTACTGAACTGGATTAAACTGGAATACAACAGCCCTCGAATCTTAATTGCAGAGAATGGCTGGTTCACTGACAGCCATGTGAAAACAGATGACACCACAGCCATCTACATGATGAAAAACTTCATTAATAAGGTTTTACAAGGTTTGTACAGAAATTATTTGTTGGATTTTTCAGAGAGCGCGTTTGATCATTTGCTATTTAGCTCTGTAGTAATTTAATCTTTTTTTTTTTAAGAGATAATGGCAACAAAGTTAATCATTAATTATTTATACTGCATGAGTACAAGTCATGGATCAGGATCTACTGGTGCTAGATGTTGTACAAACAGAAAAAACCCACAGTCCCTGTCCCAGAAAGCTAAAGTCCAACATCATTGGGTTAGGGTTGGTTAGGGTTAGGGTTCCCACACTGAAACTATTACTCCTGCAGGACTCCAAGATTCCACCTATAGTAGGTACAGAAAAGCCTTGAGATCTCCTTCTGTGAATATCACCTCTGGTGACACAAGGAGCTTAATTAACTTCTGACCTTTCCTAGCTCCAGCTCCTTGTTTCTGCCCTGAACATTCCCCTTGTTTTTCAGGAGGTTTTTCTTATCCTCACTCTAACAGTCAGGATCCTGACCTGTTTCTGCCCTCTCCTTTCACTGTCCCTGCAGGCAATGCTACATACTCTCACTCTGATTCACTAGATCTCTACCTATCATCTGCCTAACTTTTTAATTTTCTTTACCATAAATTATACGTAAAATTGTTCTTTTTTCCCCTATCCATTTAAAAAGCCACAAAATCTCAGCATGCACCATCTCAAGTACCACAGCATCTTTTGCTCTGACAATTAAACTTACCCCATCTATTCAGTATGCTTCTACAAACAAAAATGTTCTCAGTTGTCACTTATTCTGTCCCTAGATATCTGCTCCCATTTGTTCAACCTTTCTCATTGCACGCATCTTTACCTGCAAGGCCATTCTAGCTTATCTCTTTATCCTCTACATCATTCTCTGCATTTTGCAATGGGTATTTTCAGACATTTTTGTACTTTCTCCCATGGTTTCCCTAATTTAAAAGTTGCTTTCTTTGAAAATACACACCATTGTATTGCTTTGTTACATTTCCTTATCTCTTTTCCAGTATTCTGGCCTTGTCTATCAGCTTCTTATATACTCACATTGCAAGCTCTTGGGCTTTCTGATTTCATGTGGCAACTAGGAAAGCATCCAGCTGGACTATGCTCGTGCTGCTGGGTACCTTGGAACTCTGCTGCATCAATACATGCACTGTGCAAAACTGCTTTCTGCTCAAGTTACAGCCTGGTGTGACTAGGACAAGGAAGTTCAGTGGAAATACAGTATGATACGAAATGTCCTGAGAAAATGAGGCTGAACAATATTGGGAAAGAATAAACCAGAAAAGTTCATCTTTATTCCTTGGCTTACTGGTGTGGTTGACAACCACAGGTAAAATATGGCCTGTCCACCTTGTCTGTCAAAATCCTCAGCAACTCTACATGGTCAGTGCTGTGCCTTGGGTGTTCCAGCCCTTATAAGGTTAATGTGAGGAGTTATCTCATGTTATTTCCTAGCTTAAAGCTGGCAACAGGCAGTGAACATGACTGACCGTGGAGTTTGGACTTTTTCTTCCAGGCTGCCAGCTGGCACGAGCCTACATGGGTAAAAAACATTGTGGTTAGTTGGTGTCTGCTGAGAAGCTGCCTTGCAGGTTCTGCTGCCCTTCCTGAAGAATCAGGTTCCACATCTGAGAAAGCAGTTGTGTTGTCATCTTTCTCATATATTATAAGATCCTATCTAGACTCCTTTGCAAGAAGGATGCTAAGATTGCCTGAAGAAATCAGCATGCACTGCACCCATTCTGTAACTGAATCAGTCTCTACATTGGTCAACCCAACTTCTGTAAAGTCATTAACATGCCAACAAAGCAAATTTTTCAATTTACAAGCTGAGTAGACATTCACAAATATTTGAGCTTGCAGACATCTTTCTAATAAAGGTAGAGAGTTTTAGCTTTATGACAAGTTGCTCCCTTTATTTTTACTCATGATTCTAATTTTACTGGTATTATTTTACTGGCAAATTGTCAAATGCAACTTCAAACCTGGATATGGTATTTCTTGTTTGCTCAGAGCAGAAATAAAGCATCCTACAATAATTTGATTTCTTAAGGAATTAGTGACACTTTTATTTTAGTAAAGACTAAGCTATATATATATATGTCAATTTTGCAATGAATTACAGTGGGTCAATAACCCTACAAATGTTGAGAAGAAACTCAAGATTTTCAAAGTAAATAGCTCTTTCTCATAAATATGCCCTATATATGTCAGAGTACTAAATACAAGACTCATGGATGTCACCTTCTCTTACGCAGCTATTAAATATGACAACATAGATGTGTTTGGTTACACAGCCTGGTCCCTCCTTGATGGCTTCGAATGGCAACATGCTTATAACATCAGGCGTGGATTATTTTATGTAGATTTCAAAAGCAAAAGAAAGGAAAGGATTCCCAAGTCATCTGCACTTTATTATAAACAAATCATACAAGAAAATGGCTTCTTCCCAAAGGATTCTACCCCAAACTTGCAAGCTCAGTTTTCCTGTGACTTCTCCTGGGGTATCACTGAGTCTGTTCTCAAGGTAAGTAAAGACTAAGCTATATATATATGGAAATAATCAGTAATTGCTGATCATTGGAAATTATCAGAAATTGCAATCAGCAATCTCAACTTTGTGAATAAATGACCGTATATGGCACCTTGCATTCAAGAATTCCCATGCACACTGCCAACAGACCCTGCTGCAGGAGCCTTTCCAGGCACAGCTCTCCCCCTGCTTGTGTCTCAACGTGGCAGACCAGATGTGGAAGTTTCAGACCAAGAAGTTGAGCCAACCAATTGCTACTGGGTTATTTTTCAACCAGGGGTTTCCAAATCCAGTTTGCAGTGAGGCCATAGGGATGCTTGTGATCGCCTGATGGAGAGGGTGACAAAGGGCAGGGACAAGGTGACTCTGCTGGTGGCAGCAGAGCGATCTGCAGGCTCCAGGTCTTGTCTACAGCAGAAACACATTCCTGGGTTAGGCCGGGCTCCAAGTACCACTTAGGTGGGTAAGAAACCATTCTTTAAAAAGACAAATAGCTTAGGTGAAGATAACCAACCTTGAGGTTCTACCATCTGAGCTTACGTTAGAAAACAGATCATACAACCTTTTGTCCAAACTGGCTCCTATAGGACCTATTTATATTTTATTTTTCTTCTATTTTTGCTTTAAACTTAGTAAATAAGCTAACTGTATATATGGCCAGAATTGGGATACTCTTCTTGTTGCACACACAGTTCCACGACAAATATCAGCCTCAAAAAATAACAGCAAAATCCCATAATTTAACCTATTCATTCACTGACAACCATAGGGGGGAAAAAAATAAGCTTCTATATATCTTGTTAACATGCAGCACAAAAAAGTAAATTCTCTTTAAAAAAAAACCTGATCTAAATATTTTAAACCCCACTATAGTGTACTTTGGAACCTACAAAAAGCATTTTAAAATTGGAATATAAAAAAATATGCTATTCAGAACCCTTTCAACTAGTAGCAGATAGAAAAGATATAACTAAATGCTACAAGCTGTTTGTGTCAGATAACTGTGCCTCAGTTTCACAAGGCTGATCACAGCAGCAGTGCCAAAATAACCTGTGCCTGCCTGTACAGCCCCTGGTGCTCATTCTCAGCACCCACTGTCCCAGCAGCTGCCTGAGAACTGCTGTGTGCATGACCAGAGAACCCCATCAGGGAGAGCTATCTGTATGAAAACGTCATCTAGGCTGGTGCCAGGGCCAATGCCCATGTGTAATCAGAAAGAAAAAAGTCCACAATTTTGATGTTTTTCAAAGGGAAAGTAACACAATGATAAGATGACCACTAGCACAAAGCCCATATAGGTGAGTAGGTTATCCTCTTCCCCCTGGAGCATCTAAGCAACAACCAGCACTAATCAACAGCTAAACACGGGCAGAAATGCAGACCACAAGCAGGTATTACGTTAATTTAATTAAAACCCATTGTAACATATTTTTATTTTCACAGGCAGAATCAGCAGCTTCCTCCCCACAGTTCTGCGATTCCAGCTTGTACCTCTGGAATGTCACAGGAGATGGGCTTCTGCACAAAGTAGAAGGGGTAAAGCTAAAAACCCGACCAGCACAGTGCACAGATTTTGTCAGTATTAAAAAGCAACTGGATCTCCTGGAAAAATTGAAAGTCACCCATTACAGATTTGCACTTGACTGGTCACTAATTTTACCCAATGGAGATTTGTCAGTGGTCAACAGGCAAGTTCTTAGGTATTACAGGTGTGTGATTAGTGAAGTCCTGAAACTCAACGTTCAATCCATGGTCACCTTGTATTATCCAACTCACACCTACCTGGGCCTGCCAGGTCCTTTGCTGCAGACAGGAGGATGGTTGAACCAATCCACTGCCTACGCTTTTCAAGACTACGCAGCTTTGTGTTTCAGGGAGCTCGGCGATTTGGTTAAACTTTGGATTACCATAAATGAGCCTAACCAGCTAAGCAATGTCTACAACAGGAGCAGCAATGACACCTATCGGGCAGCACACAATTTATTAATAGCACATGCCATGGCCTGGAGAATATACGATGAGCAGTACCGGTCCTCCCAGGATGGCAAAGTGTCCCTGTCCCTGCATTCGGACTGGGCTGAGCCTGCCAACCCCTTCTTTGAATCTCATTCAAAAGCTGCCAACAGGTTTCTTCAATTTGAAATAGGTTGGTTTGCCAATCCCATATTTAAGACTGGGGACTATCCAGCTACTATGAGGGAATACATCACCTTTAAAAACAGAAAGGACCTCTCATACACTTTGTTGCCATCTTTCACAAGTGAGGAAAAGCAGCTTGTCAAAGGTGCAGCTGACTTTTATGCACTCAATCATTTCACCACCAGATTTGTGATTCATGAACCTCAGAATGGAAGCCAGTATGAATTTGACCATGACATTCAATTTCTGCAGGATATCACCTGCCTGAGCTCCCCTTCTCGTTTGGCAGTGGTGCCTTGGGGAATGCGCAAAGTTCTCAGGTGGATCAAAAAAACTTATGGTGACATTGACATTTATATCACAGCAAATGGAATAGATGACCCATCCTTAGACAACGATGAACTTCGGAATTATTATTTGGGAAAATATATACAAGAGGTTTTAAAAGGTGAGTACATGACAGATTCAAGTCCCCCAGAGCCATCTCCATGGCTCAGACCCAGGCACGGCTATGTCTTAGCACAAACAGAGCGAGCAGTCCAGGTTCAGATGCAGGTTCAGATGCAGGAGCCAGCAGCACTGAGCCCCCTCAGGGACCCAACTCTGCAGTCACACCCATGGCAGCCACAACACAAAGGAATGGCATCAAGTGCCTTGCACAAAATGCAGCTATAGCCACGTTTAAACCATGTGAGAAGCTCTCTGCGCATGCACATACAGCAGAATAGTTACTCAGAAGTCATTAGGAGTTGCCACTTCAGCCCAACAACTCCCAAGACAATTAAAATTTCTGCTCTCCAAAGAAAGGCAAGAGCCTCCTTGCTTGCTGATCTAGTCATTGGACAGGAAAATGCAAGCAAGTCCACAGAGACTTGGAGGGACATACAGAAGAAATACAGTAGGGCACCAGCAGCACTAGCTGCTGTTGAAGGGAGAGTCCAACCCTAGTTCTTGTTCCACTACTTGTTTTCTCCAGGGCACATATGGAAATCCACTTCACTTTAGAGAAAAAGTAAGGGTTATGGAGGTAGAGGACAAAAGCATTCAAGGCAATATCTTCAGCAACAGCTTATTGTATGAGAAATGCTGCAGGGACCTCACCCCTCCCCAACCAATCATTAAAGAAAACCAGTGAGACACAGGCTACAAGCAAGGCCTTAGTACCTGAACCATACAAAGTGAGATGTGCACCAATCCCTGCCCTCACTGCTCCCTACTGGTGAGCCTTAGTGAGATCCTGAACAGGACACAGGGGCTTCAAAAGCTCTTCTGAGGCAGCTGACATTAAACACAGTCTGGGTATCCTGGTTTCTCCTCTCTAGTAGTTAAAAATGAGACAAATTTTACTCATGGCTAAGCATGGCTTCAGATTACTTTTAGACAAAGAAACAAAACATTCTCTCTCCAGGGCTTAGCTTTCTCAGTTACTACAGGACTAACGAGCATTTGCTGATTCATTTTCCATGCTAATTTCACACTGCAAACAAAAGAACAATACATTATTAAAGGAAGTAAGTTATTAAATATAAAGGTTGTTTAAAGGGCACTTCATTACAATATTCCAATTTTAATTTTTAGAGAGCATGACACTTTACAGTACTCACAAAAAGATCCCCCAATTTACATGTTCTTAATGTGGGGCACGTTCCCAACTATGCTCGCTGGTTGCACATGAGTTCAAGGCCTGCTGTTTGTATTTTCACCCAGTGCTTGGGTGCAGCAGTGTAACAGAGCCATGCACGCTGCAGGGATGAGCAGAGTTTGGAGCAGGGCAGGAATTCTCGGAAAGCTGCTCCTGAGCCACTGCAGCTGGCTTCAGTTAAGAGCAGCATCTGGCTTTTTCCATGAAAACAAACTCCCAGCTTCAGTCCTGTCCAAATTCAGTTTTCATGGGGTAGGTCCAAAAATTCCCAAATCACAAAGATTTTTTAAAAACAGTAAGGCACTGTTCCTAGGTAATTGAAACAACTGAGTATTAGAAGCAGTAAATATTTTATGATGTAGTTACACTTTTTAAATTGATAACAATTTAAAATCTGAACTCCTTACCAGAAGGTCTGCAGGTTTTACTTGAAATTTGTTTTTATTAACACTTTGTTTTGGTTTCTTTTCCTTCTCAGCCTACTACATTGACAAAGTCAAGATTAAAGGCTACTATGCGTTTAAGCTGACTGAAGAAAAATCTAAGCCCAGATTTGGATTCTTCACTTCAGATTCAAAAGGAAAGCCTTCAATAAAATTTTACAATAGCCTGATAAGCAACAATGGCTTTCCTGCTGACTACTCAGTCTGTGGCCCCTCTGCCCAGGAGAAGTGTAGCTTCTGCTTGTTTATTTCTCAGAAGAAGCCGTTAATATTCTTTGCCTGCTGCCTTTTCTCTACGCTCATTTTGCTTTTAGCTATTATTTTTTTTCACAAAAGAAAAAGAAGGAAATGTTTTAAGGCAAAAAGCATCAAGTGCACCTGTGTCTCATTTTAAAAGGGAGCACAAGCCCACTTTCAGTGAGATCCAACACTGCATTCTACAGTGGACAATGCCACTCAGATAACTCTGGAAAAGCACTGAGTCACTCCAGTCACACACACCAAGCATTTCATTCAAAAACAAAGCAATCACATCCACAGGAAGAAGAGCCATGACACTTGCTTCTGGTGAAATTACTTTCATCCACCTTATGTCTACATATGAAGACAACTTCATCTATTTAAAAATAAAAAAAGAAAAATAATTATGACTCTCCAGTGCCTTGGAAAAACCTTTAAAAAGCTTTACTTGCAAAGAGCAACTTTTGAGAACTGATATGCACTTTTGTATGAATAAATGTGTCTTGTGATGCGTATTCATGTTATAAGTGTTGTTGAGCATGAAACTGCAGCTGTTAGGGTTTAGAAAGTGTTATTAAACCTCACAAACCTTCAAGTAAGTACAACACCAGGAATGAAATGTGCAGGGCCAGCCTCTGCAGATACCCCTAAAAGAACAAAACCAAGTTTACTCCATAACTGACCAACAGACATCCCTTACAGATTGGGTGAAGTAGTTTTAAGCAAATATAACTGGAGACAAAACCATATACAATAACTATTTTTCATTTCCAAAATGGGGCAGCCATAAAAATTTTTACTAGCAGAGAACATCTAAATAAATAGTAACTATAAACCCACTGAGAAGAGTGATGACTGTAAATTGTACTTGTCATTATACAAGTGGATCACTGGGAAATTTTTTGAATATTTTAACATACGTGGGATGCTTTAGTAACTTGTTGCCAAGTATGTTCTGCACTATCCTAGTGTTTTATATATTTTATCCAAATTGAATGGAGCAAGTGACAATGTAGATTGTACTATGGCACAGAAATAGTACAACCTCAGTTAGATGTTGCTACATGGCAAGATTTAGTAGTGAAAAACCAAAGCTGTATCCCCAGACAACATGATTCACTGCTGGTGAAACTCAGCAATACACTCTGAGCTTTGAGGTCAAGTCCTTTGTTTTCCTAATTGAGCAATAAAAATAAAGCATCATATTTTCCAACTAATGCTTCTATCTATGTATTTAGTATAAATGGTCTTACAAATCTAGTTATCTAGTTCTACTGATTTCAGTTTTGTTTTTCATCTACTTCAGATTCTGTCATCGCAAGTCTGAGGCTTGAGAAAAGATGTGGAAGAACATTGGTCTCCTCTCTGTGAGAACAATGCTTTTATTATTTCTTAATGCTATGACTCAAAAATGCCACCTCATGACCTTGTTGCAGAAAGATCCAGCAGCATGGCCTACACATGGCCCTACGAGTCTCTGACCACATTCATTCAGTCTGAGTGAAGTCTGATGGTTTGAAAACTTTGGTAGTGTGGACCCAGTGTGCAATCTGCTTCTCCAAAAGCTATCAGCTTCATGCAATCACTGTTTGGTTCTTTTAAAAAAAACAACAAAAAAATCCAACAAACCCAAGATATGAAATATGGTTTATTTTATTAAACCTCTCGTGGTGTTTTAGGTTTTGTACCAGCTGGCATTGCTGATATTATGTCTCATGGTAGTTTCTATCAGGATCCAGACAACTGTAAATAAAACATTAAGAGCTTTTAGAACAGTTTTAGCAGTGCAAATGTGAAACTTAAAGTTCATAACCATTCAATGTTAATTAATCTGATGATTTTAATGCAAGACAGATATTAACAACTCAAAGAATTTGTCTGATTTTACACAGACAAGATTACTTAAAGATGCCTTCAAACACAACAGTTCAACTGTTCAACAAATGTAGTAAGTTGTTCCATCTCTCAAGGCATCTGGTACAGCACTAAAAGTTAATTTTTTAGGAAGCTTGCAACTGTTTGGTATCTGAAGGATGATTTTAAAAAAATGGGTTTATGAAACTCACTTCATCTACATCCTGCCTCAAGCTTAGGTTCTGAAGGCACACAACATAGAATTTATTTGCAAGTCAGACTGTCTAATCCTGCACAGGTGTTTTGTACTGTGCATGGAATCACTCACAGCTGAAACACATCAAATTCCTTTAGCAGTTAAAATTCCTAAATTATCCTCAAATCCTTGTATGCAACTTCAGTAACAAATGCTCAGAGACAATGTAAGTAATTGTCCTTGTTAAACTGACCTGTTTACCAGCATTTACATCCTAACTGCTCACAAGACCTTTATATACAAATTGGGTGCTGCCCACTATTTTAGCAAGGGCAGTGTCCAACCAGGAGGAACTTTAGTCTGAGGTATTTTCTGTAAATAACTGTAAACCAGTCTGTCAGGCCAGGTCAGCTGATTTTAAATTCTCAGCCAGCAGGGCAGCTTGCATTCACAGTGCAGAGTACAGCACTGGACAGGTTTTTTCCATACAGTAGCAAAATGCCAAGTTGATGAAAGATGGAAACTGCTGTTGAAAAGACATAGCAAAATTCAAGTTTTATGATGCACCTTATAACACCTTCTACAAACACAATTTCATCCCTGTTGGGAACCTGCTTAACCATGGCCTTGCTGAAGCACACAAACCTTGCCAAGCCCCCATCTCTACAAAGAAGATGCACAATGTGTATTAAGATGATACCAACCTATGAGTTTTACTCATCTGCCTGCTGCACTGTCCCTTTCTCGGAGACATAGATACCATCCAAGAATTTCCTGATATCCTTGTTCTTGACTGTGGTGGCTTGCTGGATCAAGGCAGCTGCAGACAAAGTGAGACCATTAGCACAAAGCCAAAAGGTCCAAGCCAGCTTGTAGCCTTTGCTTATGCTCCAATATTTCAACTAACAAACAGTACTGTCATCTAGAGACAGGAATTACCAATTTTAAATCCTGTAATCTAATGAAAATAGGATGCATTTCACTGAGCTCATCTTGGTAACTCGGGGCAGTGGCACTTCCATTACTGCACACATGTATAACTGAAAAGCTGAAAAGATAGGTGCCAAAAAGGCCATAAGCACTGACTTGAAGGTTCTGAGGACTTTTTAAAAACATCTTTAAGTTTAGAAACAGAGTAAGGAACTATGAAAAGGAATTACAGTAAGTAGAGCAAAAAAAAACCTAGGCTGCAGTTTACCTCAGAATTTGAGGTAAAGAGTTTGCTAAGCTGACATCTTCAATAAAAGTTCCCATATAGTTTTCCACACATCTACTTTTACAAACCTGAATTGGAGACCAACTCAATATCATTCCCTTCAAGGATCAGCTCATCTTTCTGGGCTTGAGATACTGCACAAGTAACACCTATGGAAAGGCAAACACATAATCCACATTGATGAAGGTGTTAAGTGTATTAAAGAAACAATATTGATGTCCTGCCCCAATTCACATATCTAGACACTAGTATTCAAGACAATAATTAGCTTCCATGACTTTGTTAAAGAGAGTCCCTCAAATCCATTCCAGGGTTGTCCTCCCTCACAGAGTTTCAAAATGTAAAGATTAGTGCAAGTCATGCTCTGGAGGGAAAGCCACTCAAGTGATACTCCTGCTTAACCTTTATGACACAGAGCACCAATCACCAGCACTGTGTGCCAGCCAGGGCTTTTGCCAGCACGACTCTGTCAGCCAGGTGGTGCCATTTCCCACAGCCCTGTGCTCAAGGAGCCAAAACTGGAGTCACCCACTCAAAAGCCATTAACAACTACCTGCCTCCTGTCATGTCATGTACTGTGCTTACACTAGCAATGCTGCAAATACAAATGCAAAAAGAGTGAAGAGCATTCGAGAATCTAACATGAAATTTGAAACTGTGAGGAGAGTAACAGCAGTTTTTACAGTTTGATCTATTTAATCAACAGGCATCAGATTTTAAGCCAGCCTTTTACTAACAGTAAATGCTGACTTAAAAAAAATTCAAATACAAGAATCAAACCCACCCTTAATATACCACAGTAAATCAAAACCCCTGTAACTCTGCACTGTTATCTATCAGTGTTTTGGGACAAGTCTGATGCATTACTCTACAGTCACCCCAAAACATCATCACATTAAATGTCCTTATCCATACTCTCATCAGAAGTGGAATTAGAAAAAGCCAAATGGATAAGGGAAGTCTTTCCTATAGTCTTTATTGAACTGTTTATGACATGTTTTGTTGTCTCCTGTCAGAAGTTTAACAAGCTCCATCAGTGCCTGCTTTTCTGTTAGACATTTTACTGAAACTCCAAGTGTGCAAGATGTAAAAATAGCTAGTAAGATGATAATTTCTAAGTTTATTGTGCATACTCCTAGCCAATCAGCAAATTCAAACTAGAACACCTTCAAGACCAAAACTGTGATGTGGTATGAAACAAGTTCATGTATAATGTTTTAAAACAGAAACACAAACCTAACACTCAGCACCTGCAGGTTACCAACTATAAAAACTGTTAAGATGTCCCAGTGATTGAATCCTGGACACCTTGTATTACAGTAACTAACTACAGCCTGGTTATTAGCTAACTCTTGCTAGTCAAGATAAATTACAAAGGCACTATCAATAATAAACCTAAACAGCGGCAATGGTATCATAAGAAGATGACATAAATTCAGACAAGCACATGCTGGTCCAACAATTATCCATCCTTTCACATTCTCAGTGGCTAAAGAACAGCTTGGAAAGCCTGGCTAAAAGCAGAATACAGCCCCAGGAAGGCTCACCTGGCCTCATGCGCACTCTGCGGATGTACTTCTCTCCCAGGAAGTTGCGGATCTCCACGAGCGAGCCGTTGTCCTGTATGACCACATTGATTGGGAAGTGAGCGTACACCGACCTCATCTTGTAGCGAAAGCCCTGGGACAACGGATAACTGGATATTGAAAGCAGAACACGCCCAGAAGGCAGAACACTTGCACCAAGCTCACAGGAGAAACTAAAGCCAGGGTGTATCAGCAGCTTCTGCAAAAGGGAAGGACACCCAGCCCAAGAGACATTCGTGCCTTCCTCCACCAGCAGAACTTGCTTGACAGCAAAGGCAAAACAAAAAGCAAAAGGAGAAAGAAGCTGCACCTTGGATGCTTAAAAATGTTCACCCTTCATAAAGTAAAATAAAAGGCTCTCACTGCAAGTAACAACAAGGGCAGCAGTCAGCCTGGTTCCAAACACAACTCACCAGAGTGACCCCCTTGATCATGTTCTGTACATGGCTGCAAATCGTGCGAACTGTCGCCAGCTCCTTCCTGTTGCCCCACCACTTGTCAACACGCAGCTGCATCAAAAAACACATTAACAAAGCTTTCAGCTACACCTCAAAACCAGCAACAATATAATTTTGGGACAAATGAGGAGCAAAGCTTTCAGACAAGCTACTTAAAGCCCACCAAACGAAACCACAGAACTATTTTGTTTTTTTGACAAACTACTGAAAACCCACCTGGTTCCTGTCTTTTAAACCCTAACCCTCAGACATGTGAGAAACTTTTGTTTTCTTCAGGTCTTTAGTAACAAGGCTTCAAAAGAGCTGAGGCAGATAAATATATCAGCAACTGCTAAGCATACTGTTGGCAAGATTGCCTCCTAAGCATAATCAACTCAAATTAAACACTGTGTGGACCCACTGTTTTAATGAAACATTCGATTTTTGTGGAACAGTAGCTGAAATCAGTCACTCTTTATACTGTCTTATGCTTTTTGAGACAATATGAAAAGTCATACATTTATTTATAGAACATCTGCTCTCCTAATGTAACTTGCATTTTCTGGAAATCCAATAAACTGATGTTTACCCTCTAAAAGAACCAGTTTGTAGAACAGCATACAATGATCAACCCCTTTTCCTGCAGCTGTCACTACAGAGGAATGCAATCAACATGCTCACTCCCACAGTGCCCGATGAGGCCCATGCCTCCACCAGAGCAACCTCTCTCAGAAAACACAAGAATAAGCAAAACCTACCAAACCACACACCCGCAGCTGAACATTTTCTACACCACCAAGAAGTTTTTAAGCCAACAGTAAAGCTCCTCTCTGTCTCCGGGCAGCGAAACGGACAGTGCAGCACTCACCTTCTTGCGCTTCTTTCCCAGGAGGGACAGCTCCACGTTGATGTGGTTAAAATCCCTCTTCAAGGTTCCTCGGGGCCCCTTCACAATGACCGTCCGGCCCTTCAGCGAAACCCCCACTGCGAACCAAAGGCGGACACGCGTTACGGGCTGCGGGGCCGGCACCGCCGGGCGCCTCCGAACGCGGACTCACCTTGCTCGGGGATGTCCACGGTCTGGTTGCTGAGGATGGTCTTCATCCTGCGGGACACAACGAGAAAGGCTGGAGGCTCCCTCGGCCTTGCGCCCACGGGGACCCCGCCCGCTCCTCCCCGGCGCGACCCGACGCTGCCCTCGGGCTCCGCT
>VZTB01011874.1:155447-177408 GCA_013397245.1 Thryothorus ludovicianus | reverse complement strand
GTGCCCTGCCCTGCTGAACCTCTGCCAGGTCCAGCCTCTGCCTTGCCGATCCCCTGCCGTGCCCAACCCCTGCCCTGCCCCAACCCCTGCCCTGCCCAACCCCTGCCCTGCCCCAACTCCTGCCCTGCCCAACCTCTGTTCTCCCCAGCCTCTGTTCTGGCCACTCGGCAGAAGTTGGCAGAACGCGCCTGTCCGGGCGTCTCTAACTCCTGTGTGCCCTTCCACGTGTTTCTCCCCCTTGTGCTGGAAATGTGCGAAGGAAGGTCCGTGACCCTCGAGCCAACTTTGAGCAGTCTGTCCGTGTGCTGAAACACGCCAAAGAGGTCCAGCCTGACGTCATTTCCAAAACCTCCATTATGCTGGGGCTTGGCGAGACAGACGAGCAAATATATTCCACAATGAAATGTAAGTTGGTGTTGAAATAGATGCCAGAATTCACAGGTATGAATTTTACTGTGTTGGAGAGCAATTGTAAGCATCTTTACCTCTGCATGCAAATGAGTTTGCTGGTGCAGGAAATGTTTTCCAGGTTTAATTGAAAAATAAAAATTTGGTTAAACAAGATAGAATTTCTGAAATATTTTGTCTTCTTGCAGCTTACAGAATCAATTTGACAGGTAAATCCGTGATTTCCCTTGCGATCCTTCTGCCGTTAACAAGGAATTTTGTTTTTACAGTGTTGCGGGAAGCAGGCGTAGATTGTTTGACCCTAGGACAGTATATGCAACCAACAAAACGTCACCTAAAGGTAAAAGTGCCTTTAATTTACAGGTAGAGTTATGGTCTGTGCTTTGCACAGTCATCCTTACTCTAATTGCAGATATTGGGAAAAATTTCCTTCCTCATTTAGCCTGACAATGATTATCCGTTAGGGGCTCTTAACTAAAAATGACCTCAGCCATCTAACCACTTCCATCTTTCGCAAACTTCCCAGTTCTAGTTTCCATTGTTGGCCAGGGAGACAGCTGGAGCTGAAGCATAATTCTGGAAAACAAGAGCTTCAGTGTATGTCTCAAACATAATTGCTCAAGCCACCACCCCTTTACTATCTTACAGGCTCTTCCTTATGGGTGCCACTTCAGCTGGGAAATTTATCATTTTCTGCTGCTGCAGTCTGTCCAGAAATTTGCTCTTTGTTCTGTTCTTGTGTTTCACTGAGTTAACTATTGGTGAAGAGATTTGTAGGACTATTGTGGTTTTTCACTAACTTGGACAGAAAAGGTTTGCTCCAAAGGACCATTCAAAAACAGAATGAAGAAAATTAAATAGCAACAACTTGAAATTAAATTCTGAACTTTTCAGCTAAACATGTAAAGCAAATAAAATACATTTGTTTGGCAGAAAGCAGAGCAAAAATACAGTTTGTGACTTTACTGATGAAAGTGTTGGAGTGAAAAATTTTGAACATGCAATATAACTGTGTTTCAATTCACTGTAGGGTAGCTATGGCCATTTCCTTTGCATTAATACCTGAGCAAAATTAATTCTTTTCCCCCAGGTCGAGGAGTACATAACTCCTGAGAAGTTTAAGTACTGGGAAAAAGTAGGAAATGATCTTGGATTCCATTACACTGCTAGCGGGCCTTTAGTGCGATCCTCCTATAAAGCAGGTAAATTACTGAAAGGCGTTGGATTATTTAGCATGTAACATTTTATCACACAAAACTAACACAGTGAAGTAATGTGCAACAAAGCTCATCTTAGCTCAAGGATACCTCATATAGTTATCTGTATTTTTAAAATTATTTACATGATTTCCTATAGGTATGACAGTAATTAGTATTTGTACAATTGCAGTGCTGCTTAACCATTTTTTTTTTTCTAAACCTATTCTGTACTATACTTAATATATAAGGCAGGATAAAGGGTACCAAATTTTCAAGTTTTCCTTCACATTCTGTCTCCTGGATGCTTCTGGGTTCAATGAGGTCCTCGGTTGTTTGTGATGCAATTTTGTTGCTTTAGGCAGAATTTATTTACAGTGCTTTAAAAATAATTAGAGACAGTTAGAGCAGTGCTTTTTCCTAAGGAAGGAGCAGAGAATACTCATCTGGGGTACTGTGCTGCTCAGTCTGTTTTAATGCCAGCTCAAACAAGATTTATGGCAGGTTTCACTATAACTTGCTGATACTTTATGAAACAGGAATTAAATTTTAATTAAATCAATTCACTTTTGCCTGTTGTAATGCACAAAGCAACAGAGCTATTTCATAAACCTGGACAGGAGGAAGATCAGGATTTCAGGAGTGGAGGGGTTGTGTGTTGGCTTATAGTTTTGAGGGTTTTTTAGATCTCTGCTGTATGTATTGGAAATGCTGTTATATAGAATTGAATTCCTATAAAATAACTGGTGAAAACAATTGTATTGTAGAATAGAACACTCACGTTAAATATGAATGTATTCTGTTGCCTTATTTTATTGAAATACCTAAAAATCATTTTGGTGTTTATTTTTTTCCTTTCAATTAGGTGAATTCTTCTTGAAGAACTTAGTAGAAAAAAGAAAGACAAAAGCCATCTGAAAATGAGAGTGAACCTATTTAAAGCAGACAATTTTAAGAATCCTTTTTTCAGTGCATAATTATACTCAGTTCCAGAAATGCAGAAGAACAGATGGTGGCTATATGAATAAACTTACTGTCTTTCCAGAACAATTTTTTTCTCATCAAAACACATTATTTTACCTCATTTCTCCTGGCAAGGCTACAACAACAGAGTACTTCTAGTGCTCAGCAAAAAGACAGAAGATAGAACCGATTTTGAAAGAGTGATGAAACTGAGGGGGAAGAAATAAACGTAAGCTGGGAACAAAGATTGGGCAGATTTATAGGTCTGCTACAGTCAGCATTGCTGCAGTTAATGCCTGTGAAGATGCTGATTGTAATTTGAAAGGTACTGGTACTTTGGTGTATCTGTTATGTAACATGAGCTTGCAGGAGCTCTGGGAACTACAGGAGTTCTAAAGAAAGACTCCATACACAATAGTGCACCAGATTAGGGCTTTCAGGAACTGCACCCAAGGAGAAAGTGTAGTGAGACTCCTTCAGAAGATGGTATCTCTTACCTGCATCCAAGAAAATCTGCTGTGCTATTCTGATAGCTAAAGCTTTTCCAGAGCTTGCATGTCTCAAGTGTGAGCATTGGTATATACGAGGTATCAAGCTAAAGAAAACAAAATGTCCTTTCTAGCAAGACAATTAACCTTGTGCATAGGTACCATTGATTTTAAGCCATTTGGAAAATCAGAGTTGGTGTAGGAGCATAAATGGAGCTACCCCTAATTTATGTACATGACTGTAACAAACCCCAGTGAGCTGCACAGATGCTTCTTTAGTATTGAGTATGCAGAACTGCTGCTATTCTGTACTGTGCTCCTATTGCATGGCTATTGTCTTGTCATTAAAGGAAAGTTTAAACCCCAGTGGTTGTGTTTTGGTAGGTCTGGTTACCTGCCCCTTGAGGCTTGGTCTGGCTGCTAAATCTGAAGGCAGAGAAGTGAACCACAGTGTGGGTAAAACATGAAATCCACTGCATATCACACTAAGCTGAAGCAGAAATAAAAACGTGGCATATGGTACATTAACAGCTCTACTTGCCTCTCTTTACAGCAATAATACTGATGATTGTCCCTAATGCTCAGCTATGAACATTAAATACCATCTCTGAACTAACTTCACCTGTATCTTTGTGAGGTTTTTTGGGAAACATCCCAGGACTTTGCTATCTGATCCCAAACTCTCATCATGCAAGTAGTTCTGTGACTGGCTCTGGACCCTGCACACCCACAACAGAAGGAAGACAGCTACCTGGCAAGATAATGTATAGGAGAAACTTGTATGAACATAGTATTATGAGGCCAGTGATGCACAGCTGACACTTCACAAAATGAAGTACAGCAATATAAAAGCATTATGAAGATAAACTTTAACCAAGAAGGAATGTTCTAATTCACCATTGTAACAGGAAGAGAAATGTGAGCCATGAGGAACAAAGGGCAAGAAGGGATAAACAAAAGAATAGCTGTACTTTGTAAGGGCAAAGAAACAGGCAAGGCTGCTTTTTTTTTTTTTTTAATAAACAAGATTATTAATAAATTTAATTAAAAGGTCTGATTGCTAGTCAGATTGATGGAAAGCCCAGGTATATTTTGAGCCAAAAATACCCTTCTTCAGTTAAAGTACACTTGAGCAGGGAAAGGTTGTCAACCATTGCAAGGAAATTCAACATTCCCTCCACTGCAGCAGACAGGGCTGCAGCATCAACTCCAGGATACCCACACATGTAACAGCTGCCAGCCTTTATTAGAGGTCCTACTGTAAATAATGGTTTTGACTTGCCTACAGAGCAGATTTAACAGAATATGATTAGCTTCTGCCAAGTTACTGCTCTTTCAGCATATCAACACTAGAAATAGAGAAAAAAAGGAGCTCTGAGCCATACAGCCATTATCAAACTCAAGAGAACATTGCACAGTGACTTTACAGAGAAAAATAATGCTTCTTGAAACAGTCCAGTATTGATTGCACTACCTTAAAATTATCTTGTGAGTTGCTGCTGGGTTGTTCAGATAATCACATGCTCTTACACACCTGTCTGGCACCAAGTGTCAGAAGCTACACAAGCTTTTCTAGCTGCATGTTTTGCTGTGGATTCTAGAGAAAGTCATACCTCAGCTTCATAGATTGGAGAGGGTCTTTGCCTATTTTTTTTTAACAACATTGGGGACAAGCGCCAGAGTTCTTTTCCTAATTATAAATTGCTGCTTGCACAGGCATCTGACTTCCCCTTCAGTTTTTCCATAACTGTGTTAAAGCACCAAACTCTCACAAACATCCTTTTTGTAATTTGGCACAGGTTTCATGGCTCTGTTTAGTTGAAGTTTCGTGTTTGGTGACATTTTTGTTTTGTATGTTATGTCAATCACATCATTCTGTCAGTTTGTTTCACAAAGCAGCTATAAAATATTTTAAGAAACATTAATCATCCTTGCAACCGTGAAAACATTAAACTGAGTTTTGGGAATAGAGTTGACACAGACACTTTAAAGAATGAATAGTCTTTTTGGCATCATGACATCAATCTACTACACTGTCTGAAACATAATTAAATGTTATTCATAGAAAATTGTTGTATCTTCCAGTAACTTCAAGTCCTTAGGTGAACTGAACACTGGCTTTGTCAATTTAAGAAGTTTTAAATTTTTTCCTACTTGATGAGTAATTAATATTGGTGTCCTCTCCATTAAAAAAGTGTCAAGTATTTATGCTTCTTTACTACAATATGTGGTTACTTATAGCAGGTATTCAACTTGGAGCAGAAATTTTAGCTTGAGTCCAGCATTCCTTAATCAGATCTGTTATGCCCTCCTGTATTCTTTAACAATTAAATTTCAAGTTTAGCTGTTGAACAAGATTATAGCAGTACAAGAACTTCAAATAAGAAGTGTAAACTTTTTGGCCAGTACAAAATCTCACCCATAACTGCTCCTATAATAACCAGACTTGGTGAAAAATGTGTGTTCTATTCACTTAGAATATTCTTGGCTATTGTATTCCTGCAACCAGACTAGTCTGAGCTGCACAAAAACATGAACACACATACTCAAAACAAAAACATTACATCTTGCTTGGCACTTACAATTTGTCTGTGTACATCTTGGGCGAGATCCAAGTTATGCATTCTGTATCATACTACTTCTAGAATCGTATTAAATCCTGATTTTCTTCAGCTGTTGTATTCACATTTTTGCAGTGTAAAGCAGTGTTACCATGGGATTGCATTGTAAGAACCCTGCAAAGAGAATTTCCGAGCACAGGAGTCTGTGGGTCACGTTACACAATTCTCATCCAGAATGAGATGCTGTAACATCCATACACAAAGACTCAGTAGCATTAAACCCCATCTCTTACATGCACTACTCAAGCTTTTGTAGCAGGAACACAGGTCATCTCCAGTTCTCATTTCCCAGATAACTGTACTCTGGAGACAATGGCTTATGATTCATGGTGCTGCACAAGCTTCTGAAGCTCTTCCTTTCGGCCTGTGGTAAGGTCCTCTGGCATACATAGAAGGTGTGTATTGCTGTGTCCTGAGGGAATGCCCCACTGCATTCATCCCCCAATCCCAGTTCTCCCACTAAAACAATGTAGCCACCAAGAAACTAAGTTAACTCTTAAGAAATCAAGGGAAATGCCAGTACTAGTTTTACCTCTTATTGCTCTCGAGAAAGGATCTGCTGCTCCCCCTTTGCTAAGAGAAGGAAGTGAGAGTGATCCCACTGTAATGAACTTGGCCATTCTTTAATATCTTTATGGCAAACCCACAAGTCACAATGCAGGCTTTGACTAATTCTGCAGGAGCAGCAGGGTAGCAATAGGGGTAACAACTCTTAGTTTTTCCATCTCTTTGGGATGGCTTGTGGAAAGCCACTGGAATCTCGGGAACATTTGCACATTCCTAAAAGGAACAATACTTCACACAAGAGTAACAGTTCATCATCTGCTTCATACTGATGAAGACAGGTCCCATACAGAGGCATTACTATTACAGGTGTGTGCAAGTTTCAGAAAGGCATCCAGATTTTCTGACTCCTCTACTCACCCTCCTGATTAAGATGGGCCCTGAAGCAGTGCTGTGTTAACCTGAACAGTCAAGGACTCAAGAAGAGTACAACCTGTCAGCACCCTCTTCTTAATCCCAAAGGAGCAGTGAGCAGCCTGCCTCTGGGGTGCTACAGGGCCAGAGACAAGAGAACACTCACCTGCAAATCCAGGGTGATGTGCCTTTTGGATCACAGTGCTTACCATTGCAACCCCTGCTGCACCACAGGGCTGTTCCATGAATGCAGCACTAGTCAGCAGGGAGGAGGAAATGGCATGATTAAAGATGACAGCTTGATTTTAAGCCCCCATAATCACCACTCACTTTGAGTGGCTTTTGATATGTGAAAAATCTTACAGGACAAAAAGCCTCAGGCATATTTGCCCAAAGTGCCAGATGATTGCTGTAGAATAAGTCCCTATGTGGAAGCCATTAACATGCAGACTCTGGAAGCATCTGGTTCAAGGACACTGCTATTTCACTCAGATAAGTGTCTGGTATTGTTTATCCAAATTGTGACACAAATTCCTTAAATCTTCAAGTAACTGTCCCAAAGCTTAAACTGTATCTACATTTCTGTGGGTAAACAGTTTCAGTAATAGCACTCATTACCAAGTAAGATCATTACTGCTCTTACCTCCAGTTTAACTATTGATAAACCATGCTTGAAGGCACACCAGTTGAATACTTCTTTGACCAGTTGCAGGGTAATTCTCTACTATCCCAACACTTTATTATTCAACTAAGATGTCTACACCTTCTAGTATGAAACCTGTTTGTGGTCATCCTTCTCTATCTTCCCCTCCATTTCACAACCCCATGCAACAAGCCAAACACTGACAAACACTGTCATCTCAAGGATTTTAATAGCACTGGCCAATTGAGAATAATAAAAAACAAGTAGAAACAAAGTAACTGTAAAGGCAAAAATAGCAAGAGAACATTGGAAGTATTCATTCCTGCTAGTCAAATGAGGTAGGAAGCTGATTTATGGGGCTGAATTTATTTTTAATAATTTCTTCACAGCAGAGATTATTTTTTGCAGATTTATTAAAAAGACTGCTTTCAGATGGAGTATGTAATGAAGGAAAAAGATAACTATCAGGCAACATTGAAGCCAGTATTTGTTTTCTACTTGGGCTGATACCAAATTTAAGTAATTCTCCTTAAATTCCATGTTCAAACAAGCAGGATACTCCTCTGCTGAAGACAGGTTGTGTTGCTGTAACTTAAGGAATACTTGCCCCAGGAATCTGATTAAATCAAAAATGTGTGGCTGCACATGGAATGTAGGCAAGACAACCAAAGAATGAAAACTGAAGATCTGCCAGTGGATCAGCTTGCAACTGCTGTCCACTGGCACTAATTACAGGACTGATGCCTGCAGAACTATCTGGGCTGCCAACAGATGCACTCCAGACTGCACCAGCGCCAGTGAATCCCAGCCAGGACTGGGCATTGAAGCCAGCTCCACCTTAGGGCTGGACCTAAACCCTACCAATTTACTTAGAAATGATCTTTTGACTTCAATGCCAGTTAGAGCACAAAGAAATCACCCCAAAGGAAAATAAAAAAATTGGTGAGACCAAAGTTCCAGTCTATAGATCACAGTTTATATAGACTGATTACAGTCTATAACTGGACTAAGGTGAAAAGAGATTCTATTTCTTTTATTTTCATATAATTTGAAATATTTAAAGTGCTGTTTAGGAACATTTTCAGAAGCAGAAATCTGACATTTGAAGGTAACTTTTTTGCTTAAAAGATGATTCATTATTGAAAACAGGTTTGTACCATCTTCAGTAATCAAAAAAAATTGCTATAAAAATAGAGATTTGAAAATAGACTGAATTCACATGTACCAGGTACCATTTCTAGTGTAAAATTGGTTTAGTTTATGAAAAATATATTTCCCTAAAAAAAGCATAGGCTTACAGTATTATCACTAAGAAGGTACACATAATTCCTTCAGTATCTATTAAACATTATACTCTAGGCTTTTTGACAGGTGGATCCTGCAGGCTGAATTTAGGAATTTCACATGAAGAAGCAAAAGGAATTCTTTTGGCTGACACCTTCTTCCCAATTGTTTCAATCTGGAAAAGAAAACACATTTAACAAGTGAGTGCAGCAAGCTAACAATCAACCTATAAGCAATCTAAAAAGAACACATTTTATAAACATTAGAATAAAACAAGACACAAAGCACAGTGTGCCCAAGTATGGTTCCTGTGACTGGAGCTGGAAAGAGTTTGTTTAAAAACCAAAACAACCAATCAGCCTTTTGCAGTTGGCTTGCTTTGCCCACCTAAAACTTCATCTTGACAATGTCTTCAAACTTCATCTGCCTCACCTTCCATAGGACTACGAATATAAACACCAGAAAATATTTTTGGGTATTCATAAAATGGGGGTTCAGACTTTTTTTCCTAAAAAAGTTTACTAAATTAGCACAGAAAAAGCTTTTCCCCTCCGTAATGCAGTAGGCTGTTTTTGAAGCAACACAACTCTGAAAGGCTAAAGGCAGCCAACACGACAAGTGAAAGCCTGTAACAAAGCCAACACACACAAGGCAGGTATGGCAAAATTCAAAGAGCAAGGCAAATTCCCCTGATTTCTAGGTCAGACTAATGTGAATCACTAAGGACAGAGCTTGCAGAAGACAAAACACAGCTAGGTAAGACAGTTCAGACACTCAGCAAACAAGCAGAACTGTAGCTTTCCTCTTAAGCAATGCAGGTCAAATGCAAAGCTCCAAAAGACAAAATACTTCAACTACTCCATTTTAACAAAATTTTGATGAATATATTCTAGGCAGACATCTCAGTTAGCATTGAAGAACATTGTTTAGAATAGTCAGGAGAGCTGTATGTTATGTATTTGCCCTTTTACAGCTTCAACTGCCTGGTTAAATGGATTTATAAGAGCTGGTTCACAAACAGGGCACATACCTATAGCTTAAACAGGGAAAAACTATCAAGAGAGAAATCCTGTAGCCATTATGAGAGTAAGCACAGTACTCAGGGGTACAGGGAATAAAAATGACTGAAATATGCATCAGATCTGGCTTACAGATATTGTTCTTATGGTGTCTGGCTGAGATGCTTCTATCAGATTATTCTGGGATTTGGTGATTTTAGTATTAGTCAAATTCTGTCTATGCTGAAAGTGCTTCAAGCCCTTCAATCAAGGCTTACTCTGCTTTCCCTGCTTGAGACCTGAGCAGACTTTTTTCTCAAATCAGAAACTACTCTGCCTAGAATCACAGAGCTTCCCATTCCTATTTCCTGAATTAAGCTTCAACTGTGTAAACAGGTTATAATTTAAATGGTAGGTGTGTTTTAAATTATTTAAACTCCAGTATGAGAAAAAAAATTATTTAAATTCATAGATGTGGATTATATACAATGGAATTGCTATTAGCATCAGATTGTCTAATGCAGCAGTTTTTAACAAGGGAAGTTCAAAGACTAGGGCCCTAAAAACTTAAACTTTGGGATTGTCCATTTAAGACAAAATCCTTTTTATTATTTTATGCAGAAAATATAAGTCAGTTGTTAAATGCCTTTGCAATGATATTCTGGGTGAAAAATTTGATAATAAACCTGAATGACTAATTGCATTCTGGATGACAAACTCACAAATAGGTTAAAAATTCAATCAGAATTTCATAGAAGAAATACAAAAGTACAGTCTCTGATCTATAAAGTCTTTAAGCCACAGAAGACTTCTGAAGAGAAATTCCTAGGAGAAATATCACATAGATTAGAATTTGGTATAGAATTTGCTAGTAGCTTAGCAAAATACTTAGTTAAAAACTTAAGCTTCTGAGTCCTCTCACTGGTATAAACAAACACCATTGTTTGGATCTTCCAGCTGATCTTAATCAAACACAAAGGACTAAAAGGACTAATCAGTCATCTCCTCCAGCCTCTCGTGTAATAATTGAGCATTTCACTGACTTTCTTCAGATACATCTTGGCATTCACTGCTTTCACCTCCAGTATCAGCCAGCTCTGTTATGCAAACCTCAGGGAGAAGACTCCAAAATTTCCCTTAATAGTTGGTCCAAGTGAAGATCTCACTGGCTGATAAACATTTATTACCTGCATTACATCCTGTCCAGTGTTTAAGTCTCATGTCTCCAGAAAACCTGTTTATGCCTTTTGTGAGGAGCAAAAATGGTACTTAGGCTTACATCTACTTCTGCAGGAAGTGTGTTTTGCTATCCTGCTACTGTCAATTTCAAAAGCTTTTGTTGTTTTTTGTGATATTAAAATAAGATTCCAAGTAGGGCTATGGCATAGGTTGTAACACACAAACTCAAGCCCTTCTGGGTGGTAGCAGCAAAGACGGCAGGTCTGAAAGAAACAGTGAAGGGGCTGGTTTTGGAGTCAAGTATCATGCCTAGAATAAATTTCAGCATGAGATGTAGCAGTTTTTCACATTTATCTCCCAACTGTCCATTATTTCCCTGCTGCAAAGAAGAGCAGAGCAGCATTCAGATGTTAGATTTATGGTTGCACTCTATGAGCTCAGATGTGTTTTCCAACCTGAATGATTCTAAGGCAGGCTTACACTGCAGAATGTTGATGGCATAGTCTCAACTTTAAAAGCACATCAGTCTCTGAAAGTAGGAAGATAGTGAAGGAGACAGTACTAATGAACACTTAAAAACAGACAGGTTTACATTTAAATCCTCAACTCTAGAGGCTTTTTTTCCCCTTGCTATTCAGTCACTGAAGAGGGAGAGCAACAGGGAAGAGCAGGAGGAAAGAAACATAAGAAGCATCACTCAGATGATTACCTGAAAGCCAATGACTTGTAGCTCATTGTGAAGATCATCTAGAACTCTCCTACCATCAAAGATAAATGCAGGCTTAAGCATTTTCTTATGAATACGTTCATAATCCAACTCCTGCAAAGAGTAATTAAAGCAGACAGAATAAATAAATAGCATAACACTCTTTATCTTTAGTTTAAATTAAAAACAACATTTACCTTAAACATGTCCCATTCAGTGCAAATTACAAGGGCATGAGCTCCATCACAGGCTTCATAGGGATCTTTACTGATAGTCACTAATCGAGACACTGTAACAAAAAGAAAATAATTTTATTCTGCATGCCTTTAGCATCAATCTGACACATTCCTGGCAAAAGAGTCTTCTTTCTTGCCCTGCACACAAGTGGTTTCAAGTCACTCACCTAGAGATATTTTCTACCAAGATACTTAATATTTTGATTTTACTTATTTAAATGAAAGCAGGTTGTATCTGGCATCTCTGTAGTCAGAGCATTTAAATGTTTGAAGTCAAGCATTCAAATTTGATGTAATCAGTCAAGAATATCTCTAGAATTTGAAGGTACTATGGAGAGCTCAAATGCCAAGTCTCACAAAGGTCATTGTCTGTACAACAGCAGCACATCACAGTTCCTATTTAACACTCAGTTCACACTAGAGAAGAGACACACGTGGCTCCCCAGGGGCTGCCTGAGCAGCTGCCTAGAGGAAAGCCTCCCCTTTCCCTCTAATTCAAGGGCAGTCTAATACTGTACACCCTTCATTCTTCATCACAGCTCAATTTGCTCCATTCTCTTCACCTCCACAAGCCTCACCTATTCTCCCCATCTATCAGCTCCATTCCCCCTCTCCTCATTAAGAAAACCCAAGTCCCAAATACCCCTCACCTCTGTAATCATAGCTGATTATATTTTAAAGTTTTCTTGAATGTAAGGGAACAAAGTAATTTGGAAGTGATATGAGAATGGAGAATGCCCAAAAGTGCATTCTGGAATCACTTCTTCCTTTCTATTTTAGATATGTAAGAAAGATATAAGATAGAACTTGGGGCACAAAGGAACTGTCAGAACTAGTCTGTCCTTCTTGACATTCTTCTTTCTTTTCCTTTTAATTATTCAGAGATAAAATTCTAGGCATCTATTATAATGAGTGTTTATTGAAAGAAAAATATACAATAGTTGAGAATTAGCATTTATCTACAAAAGCTACAGGGAAAGGAAGAAGAATCAGAGTTATCCTCTGAGCTATAACAATTTTCTAGTAAGTGCAACCAACAGCACAATGATGTCATGCTGAAAATGAATTTATATTATTTAAACAGATACATGTATATTGAGAATAGAGTGGGAAGAGGGGAATAAACTTTATATGAGAACTCCTACCTTGGTTATCTTCTGAGACACCCAGATGTGAGAGATCTAAGATGATTTGCTCCTTGGGTACTTTAGGGTCATAGATATGCAGCTTTGCTCCTTCATCCATTAAATACTTGCTAATGTAGATACTGGATGACTCTCTAGGGAAGAGAATCAATCAGTTAAAGAACCAGGTGGCATGTTCCAAGTAATGAAAGTTTTCAAGTATGATATGCGATGCCAGAGTTTTTATATCATTTTTTCATTAAATATCTTAATGGTAACCATGCCACCAGGAAACCTGTAATCTGGATAGACACTGAGGAGAATAATATGAAAAGGTTTGTATCTCTCTTGCTGAATTGTCCAAGAAAGATAAGTCTGATGACTCCTGGTGACCAAAACTATAAAGGCCCAGAGCTTATAAGCTTTCCCCACAAACTGCAGGTGAAGAGTTTTGTCAAGTTTATAAGAGAACAGAATTAACCACTTCAGGAAATCAAGCTGAAACTTTGATTTCACAAAGCAACTTAGAACCAGCTGCAAAATTGCAATCTTTTCTGTGGAGAATGGAAGGAGTCTGTCAGAATCTATGTTTGCTTGTGCAAGTTAATAAGGACTAGAATTATCTGCAACTTCTGCATGATTCAGGTCTGTTGTAGAGGTGAAGAATCAGTTCTCATACATTTAGGAAAGACTGATCCTTGTTACAAACCAATTCAGTCACAAGAAAAAAGGATCCCTGTCGCTGTGAGAGACACAAGGACACCTTCTCTTGAGAAAGTGAGAAAACTATTTATTAAAACATCTGACTCCAATATTTATAGCATTTTCACACAGACCAGAGATTGGAGAAGAAGGCTGACACCTCTCCTATCTCATTAGTAACGACAATTGTCCATCAGTTGTTTTCCTCACAAGAAAAGAATGAATAACAACTTCGTCTTATCAAACTTCTGATAAAGACCCTTCCAACCGTGAGAAAGAAGCTAGTTACAGTGAAAACAACCAGTTAGAAACTGCATTAAGAAAAGCCTGAAAAATCAGGGTGACAGATCCCATATTCAGCTATTAATTCAACTCAGTGTGGGCATTAGCTGGGTGGCTGGTGACAGCTCGTGGCTGGTGAACTGTGCTTACCTTGTGTCCCCAGTATCCTTTTTGAAAGCAAACCCTAAAATAGCAATCTTCTTGTCAGTGACAGTATTAAACAAGCTGTCAATAATGCGGGAAGCAAATCTTCTTCTCTGATAATCATTCATGTCTATGACCTGGAATTATACAAGCCATGATGGTACAGAAGGGAGCCATTTTAAACTATAAACAGATTCTATTAACAATCAAGCTGAACTACTCACATATAAATTTAATAGAGCTTTTAAAGAGAAAGCTAAACATTTTTACTAAGTATCATAAGCAATCCAAAGATAAATTTAGTTAATTTATCAAATTCTGAGATAAATCCTACTTAATGAGTGAATAATGATGCACATATATACATCTTAACATGCATTATCTAGTTTAAAGGCTAGGATTTTTTTCCAGATTGCTTTTTAAAAAAAATAAAACTTACTGCTTGCCATGTCTCTGCCTAGAACACCATTTCACTGTTAGGGCACTTGCTTTCATATGGACATCCCATTGCCAGCCCTACACTTTTTTACATGTCATGTGTAACAACTGTGAGAATATTTTTAGTCTTTTTAATCCACACTAACAGATGCCAATACACAAAACCTGCGTAATTCAATCACACTTAAATGCCTCACTTTTGTTGTTACATGCAAGTGTTCCGATTGTTCCTGGTATGGAGAAGAGTGAAGGGAAAAAAGGCTAAACAAAATGAAGATCAAAAAAAGCAAAGCTGCTAGTAAGGCAGGCAAAGTCATGTACTTGGTATTCTGGGGGCATCTGCATGGCAGCCTTATATGAGACCACCACAGACAAATCAGGACAGTAAACCAAAGAGGGTTTTTGACCATCCACACATCTCAAAGCTTCTTGGTCAGGACTAGGAAGGAGGGTGAGGTGCTTTCACTGGTTAATAGGGAAATGCTTGCTGGTACAGACTAGGCATCATTGCTGCATTGGAGCTAGGCCTGAGAGCATCCATATCCTCCCAACCATTGCTAACACTAAACCACGGAACAACAGCAACCATGTTTATTTTAAAAAACACCAAGATCTACTGAGTTCTTTCAGAACTGTAAAAGCAGACCCTGAGGAAAAGATCACAAGTTCTGAATTCAAAGTGGACAGATATCCAACTGCAAAATACATGCTTGTATTTCACATCTTCTAGTGCTGCTTCTAGATAGCTTCTCAATCCCTTTGACCCAAGTAACTTAATTACCCCCAAAAAAAGCCCAAGCACCCCAAGTACCAAATGGCAGTGTTAGGCCAAGGACTCTTGAAATGTAAAGGTGATCAGCACTAAGGTATCTGCTCCTTGGAGCTGAAACAAAGTTTGTGTGGACAATACTTAAAAGCTCAATGCCTGGAAGCTGAGCGCTGAAGAAACACTACCCTCTGAAAAAACTGAAGGACTTGTACCTGTTGCCAGTAGCGAGCTACCTCAGGTAAGTTCAGTGCCTCACAGAGGTACACTAAATTCAAGACATCCTTCTGAAAACAGCTACCTCCAAACCCTGTAAGAAAAAGCAGTTATTTTACAGGTGACAAAGGTATCAATCCAAGCCAATCTGTGGAACCGAGTAGTTTTTGCCAATCACTGACATAAATCAGCATTGCAATTTTTCCCAGTATTTTACTGCTACCAAATGAAAAACCCTAATCTCTTAAAATCCAACTCCTGGACTTACTTTGTCAGTTAGAGAAGGCTTAACTAAGCTTCAGGTTCCACTGAAATCAATGGAAGTTTTAACACAGAAACCTGAACCTGTAAGAGAAAAAGCAACTATGGGCCATTATTAAAAGTAGCTAGACAAGCTCCTGGGCCTGTTCTCCCCCCACCTCAAGATTTAGACTAATATTTCTCAAAACAAGTGTGTTAGGATTAGGTTCCCTCCTCTTGCAACTCCCAAATGGATATCTAATCATTGCCAAGAACCAAAGATCACCAGCTGACCAAGGGAGAACTGAGATAGAGGGATCCTTGAATCTAGAACTTTGCTCAGCAAGCAGAGTCCCAGAAACAACACAACGTAGAAGGAATTACAACAACCTAGTAGTAATTTTTGGTAATGCATTTGCCATCTACCTATCACTCTTGCATAGACTCTAGGATAGGTTATATATAATAAGGTTATTTTAAAGTCACACTTTCTAGCATGAAACCATACAGAGAGGCTCTAGTTGTGTTCTGAAGTTTGCTGCACCAATCACCACTTCATCACATTTTACTCTCTCATCAATCAAATCCAGAAATGACTGCATATAGCATTTAGTGCCATGGCCTAGTTGACAAGGTGGGGATTGGTCAAAGGTTGGACTCAGTCTTGGAGGTCTTTTCCAACCTTATGATCCTATGAATTCATCCTACAAATCAGAAGCTGTCATCACACATTCAGAGCTAGAGGTGTTCTCTCCCTCAGGCCACTGGCAGCAATTCCCAAACAAACTGCAGCAGATAAAATTGGGAGGACATCTTAGACAGCACTGCTGCAAGTGATGCTTCAGAAAAATGAAGTCACAGCTTTTCTTTCCAGTGTCACAGGCAGGGTAAACCGTGCACTCTGAATTCTCCAGTTTCAGGTTGCTGGGTCTGGAGCAACCTCAGTTCTATATATTTTACCAGAAAATGGATTTATTTATACTAGTATTCTACAGTATTTTCATACATTAAGCACTTCTAATGCTGTAGAAAATTTTAGAGAATCAGATTACTCATTTCAAAACACTACTACTGCACTATTAAACAGAAGCCCAGTGGGGAAAAAGGAAGAATTTTTCATTTACCAACACTGGCTTTGAGAAATTTATTTCCAATTCTTTGGTCTGTTCCAATAGCTCTTGCTACTTCTTCAACATCTGCTCCTGTAGCTTCACACAGAGCACTGATTGAGTTAATGCTGCTGATTCTTTGGGCAAGGAAAGCGTTAGCTGCCTGCGAACAAAAAGCATAGTGAAGAACTTCATTTTTCCAGAAACCAAGATGTCCACAGACCAAAGGGAGTTGCTACTGAAAGGATTACTTTAGTATCTATGCAACTTCATTAACACACAAAAGGGTAACATAGTGAGTTTAATATATAGATGCCAGTTAATTGGATTTAAGCAAAACAAGATAATGCTTAACTATCAGAGTATGAACCACTTTATGACAGTAATCTGTTTCTGCATCACTGGAGGTTTGCTCTTGGTAATAACTAACAGCAATAAAAGTGAGAACAGGACTTCATAGAAAGCTGGAATCATCTATCAACCAGGTCACCTGAGAACTGGAAAAGATCAATATCCTCTGACATACGCACTGGGTCCCTCCCAACCTCACTTGTCTTTCCTGGCTGCATCTCTCAGTGTCAACAAAATTCTGCTTCTGAGCTTTGTCTCACACCCCTTGCTCATTGCAGACCACAGCAGGGAGCAACACTAACCAGTTTAGAAAGTTCTGATGACCAGGTATTGGTTGTGAGGATTTTTTCTTTGGGCACCCAGTGCTCATAAACAGCACACAGAGCACGGACAGCTTTCTGTCCCTCTGGAGAGTCATCCCCACCGATGAGCACCCTGTCCGGGTTCTTCAGGTCCTTGATGGCTGTTCCTTCAGCAAGGAACTCCGGGTTAGACAGCACCTACAGGCACAGGAGAAAGAGAACAAGTGAGAGCCAAAAGCAACAGCCAGCCTTTAAATACACAACTCAAAGATTATGTTTACCTGCAAATCCAAGTTAGGCTTGGTATTCGCATCAAATATTCGACGAATGCTCTCTGCAGCACGTACTGGAACTGTGCTTTTCTCAGTGACAATTTTATAGCCATTTGAATTCTGTACAATTCTTCTAGCACAAGCTTCAATGTATTTCAGATCAGCTGCTCGGCCTTTTCCCATTCCATAGGTCTTTGTTGGTGTATTAACCTAAGGACAAATATGTGAAAGGGGAAGAAATGTTACAGATCAGTACCTCTTCTTTTAAGAGGCAAGGTGAAATAGTTAAGGCTGATGGACATTTTCCTTCTCAGAGGAAGGAAAATGCTTCTAACCCCAGAATTATTCTGGTTACCACATCAGATGAAGAGGTATTAGCTGTCTCAATTACCCATTTTATTTTCTACAGAAAGCTCACTGGTCTCTATTCAAATAGGATTTAAACAAGAGCAATTCATAGCAGCTCTGCAGGCTTTGGTGAAACAATCCTTATTCTGGAAACATCAGTAATTTTTTCACAATTATGGCCAGTCACTTTTTGTTACCTGTCTCACACTAGGAGTGCAAAGACTCATATGAGAATCTTGTGGCCAGTGAGGCAACTATAGTGTGAACTCACTTTGCAATGAAAGTAGGGCTGATGAAAATCAGTATACTGATGTACACAGAAAAGGCAACATGAGGGAAAGCACGTTGTTTAGATTAAGACAGAGGGTCCTTTTCACTGCAAATGGAAAGAAGACATGGCAACAATGTGCAAAACACAACAGCTTGTTTTGAACCAAGGACAGGTGGCAATATATGAGCTGTGTTAGTGGCTGTCATCCAGCCACACAGCATTCATTTTAGACTAAATGAATAAAGAAAAATACTGTCAGAAAGGGAGCTCCATACTACAGTGCCCTAACAAAGAGGAGACCTCAAGACAAAAGGACTTTAACAAAAAACTTAACTGTGGCCTACCAAAGCAAATAGCTATCAGTTCTTTTGGATTATGCATTAGTAACAACCTCTAGATTTCAAAAGGTTCTTCTTTGACTGAATCATCTTTCTAGTGGTCTCAATAGCTCTGAGATATTAAAGCCACTCCTGCTTCTATTAATACACTATTCTGAAAAACTTCAGGAAACAGGTCATCTTTGTAACTGAATAACCAGCATAGGATTTTGCATATCTGTCTAAGAGTTTATCATTACTATCAAGGTCCTACAGATTTCATCAGTACACTGCAATGACAAAGCTGCACTACATTCTGCTCTCACTCCATACACCTAACCAAGTTAAACATCAACAATACCATTTTGACTTCGAACCTGTTCATTTGTCAAAGGTCCTACTGGCTATAAGAAAAACAAATACAGTGCTTACTTAACACTTTTCCCACAGTACACAGAAAGACAAGGAGAAATTTGTGACACAATAACATGATAGTACTAACTGAAACTACACGACAAAACAAAGACAACTGCCTAAAAGAAAAGCAACACAATGATTTGATAAGAAAGAAAAAAAAAGGGGGGAAAAAAGATAAGCATAACCACCTTCTTCACCTAAACTTACAGAAATAAATACAAGATCAGCTTCTCTAATGGCATCATCAATACTGGTGGAAAAGAAGAGGTTTCTTCCTCGACAGGATTCTACTACTTCTTGTAACCCTGGCTGAAAAAGAAGCAGAAAAAAATCAGTTAAGATTAATGCAGTTAGAAGAATAGCAAGCTCTACGCCAAAACAGCATATAATTTCAGATACAGAAAGATTTTCATTTTTTCCCATATCACTGCATGTTTTCAGTCTGGCAGAAGTAAAGCTTCTAAGATTTACACAGTAAAAACATTAAGGTCTTTCTTATTCAAAAGACCCACAAAACTGCTGTGAAACTTTCAGCCACACAGAATTGCTTATTTTCACAGCCAGATTTTAGCTTTCAGTTATTCCCATGCTCAGTTTTACTACCATGAGAAGCAATTAAAGAAATACCTAGTGTAGAGTGATAAATAGATTCAGGAAGTCTTACAATATTCCCTAACCTGCAAACAAAGAAGGTGGCTCCAATTCTCCTTTTCCCTCTTTCTATGAACCCTTCAATATCAGATCTAAAACTGCTTCAGCACAAAAAACACCCCACAAAGCCTTCCAACAAGTAAGAAAGCCCAGACCCAGTGAAAGAAAGGAGGCTGAGACACACAGGAAATCAAGACCACTCCTTTCAGCAACCACCCAAGTCTGGGCCAGATTAAACTTATCATGGCACCACTCCTACACTGTGGAAGAATCACAACAGCCATAATATGATGAAATTCTTTCCAGAGACACATGAGGTGCTGTAACACTTTCCCTTCTCTTAACACTTCCACTCAGACAAGAGGAGTCACATATAAATGAGCAACCCTCAGTACTAGAATGGTCTTTAAAAAATTTTTATCCATTGTCACAGATAAAAGAAGTTTTTACTTTTTGTTTGAATAGTCAGTCATGCACTTTTACGTGGCAGTCATATCTCCAACTTGAGACAACCTATCACAACATTAGATATTTAAGTAAATGCCAGAAAGGCAAAGGTTCACTGGATAGAGAGAAGAAAACAAAGCAGAAGCTTTCTCATTCAAGACATCTTTACTGTCTCATTTCATATCAAATATCACCCACTTAGAAGAAAAACAAAGGTCAGAACAGGCAAAATAACATGTCTTACAACCCATCAAATATTCTAGCTATGGTCTTACAATGGGATGCAAATAGAAAGGCAGCTCACTAGACATTTTGTGACAATGAAAAGAAACAACCCAACCCAAAAACACACAAAAACCTCACTGTGCAATGACTCAACTTTACAACTGTCTGACCTAACTCTTGGCAGTTTTTGTAGATTCTTTATAAGCAAAGGACACCATTCCAGGAAACAGATGTTACAAGTTTGGGGTTTTTTTAAAAAAAAAACACGCCAAGGCAAGCTCTACTTTAGCTCATTCAGTCTAAGTGTTAAGAGAAAGCAAAGTACTTGCTTTCAAAAACTTTATTCATGTCTCACTTGCTAATCTGAATATTATAAACAGTTTCTTTTGAATTTATATGACAAAGGAAGCCTATTCATCTTGAGTTAGTCACAGGATGGCTCTGGTTTTATGAGGGAAGAAGACTTCTTATAGCAAAAGAACAACTGTTAGTACTAGTCAGATGCCTTTGAGAGATGAGTGAAGGTAAGTTTTGACTCCTATTAAAGAACTCAAATCTATAAAAACTGTATTTCATGAAAGAATGAAGGACAGAAAAAGAGACCTACTCTTTATGATGAAAAAGAGTGAAAAACAACAAATGCTAGAAGAAGCAAAATAGAAAAATGCATGATGTGTTTTCAATTTAAAGTAATTCTGTAATGAAGGAGTGACAGTGTGGTACATTTATTTGGCCTAGTCTCCCCAAGCCAGATTGAATACTCATGGTACAACTAAATCAGAAACATGACTGTCCCCATCTTTCCACATAGTTAAAGTTGGACAGCACAGATTGGATTTTGGCAGTATTCAGAGTGTGAATAAAGCTTACAGTTCAGTATTACACATTTATACTGTGCTACAACACAGCAGGTAATATCTCTGATTGAGCAAGAGAACTATATTATGATCAAATCAGGTCCCAAAAGAAATTCAGCATGATTTAGCACAATTCACTATATACAGAATTACTTTTTCCTTATTAGGCCCTTCATATAATCACTAATACACATCTGCATTAGCTGCATTAAGTCATTTCCAAAATGTGGTTTAATGAGCAGTAGTGACAAGCAGGTGTTCCAGAACACTCTTTTTGAAGGACATCACTGATGTGCTAAGCTTGACAAGCTTCAGAAATGGGCTATGGGGAAATGCCAGGTAGTGGGGGACAAGCAAAAGCAACACTGGCTGGAAGAAAAGACAATAGTAATGGTTACCTCGTAAATTGGGAGCGTGTCTGAATTCCAGGCATTGATTCTGGCCTCATTGACATCCACAACAGTAACTTTGATATTGGGGCACATTTGTGCAATAACACTACAGGTTGGCCCACCAACATAACCAGCACCAATGCAGCAAATCTTCTTGATTTCAAACATGGCTGCTCTAGTAAAAGGAGGGGACAATGGAAAATCAGGAGGTACAAATCAACACCGACCAACAATTCAAGGAAAACAAAGAGTATCAGCGATTTCAGGTTTTATTATGCTGCGGCCCTCAAAAGCGTTTTCTTACGGCTAGTCTCCCGAAATGAACTGCTACTCCTCTCTCCATTCCGGGAAGGTTTTGGAGCCGCCCCTCCCCGCAGCTCCAGCATCCACAGCCCGCCAAGGAAGCGTTTCTGTGGCCGCCGCGGGCCGTGACACCGCGCCCGGCCCCTC
>VZTB01011874.1:132530-155045 GCA_013397245.1 Thryothorus ludovicianus | reverse complement strand
CCCGCCCGCCCCGCGCTCCCCGCCCGCCGCGGGGCTGGCGAATGGCCGCGGACGCCGCGGGCGGAGGGGCCGCAGGGCCCCCGGGCACGGCTGGAGCCGCACGACTGCTCCTGCCTCGGCGGGTTTTTGTAAGAGAACTTAATTGCGGTGGCTGAATGATTTTTTGTCCTCCAGCTATGGTTCCTGTGAAGTAAAGAAGGCGGTGTTCATTCTCTTTCCTGTACCGTAGCACCGTCTCAACAAAGAGAAGTGAAGGGAAACGTAGATAGGTTGCAGTAAAGTTCAGTGTTTGAAGTCCACGCGGTGTACGTTGCACAGAAGAAAGAAATAAAACGAGCTTGCACTCTTGCCCTTGTGACCTGGGCACAGCCCAGGGACCTCTTGCCTAGCAGTGTTAAAGTTCTCAGATTCTGCTCCTGCCTTTTATGTAAACATGGTACGGTACTATACCACATCTGACTTTGGGAGCAGAAAGATTGTGAGAAATATGCTATCTTTTCTTCTCCAGTACATTTAAGTTCACTTACGCTGCCTCTCCTAGAAGCTACATGTGGTACTTTGCTCCATCTGCATTGTTGTACTGATTTAGACTTTAAACAGATTACAATTTCTATGTTAAAGGTTGTCAGGGTGGATAATACAAGCGTGTTCTTATCAAAGCGACTAAAGAATTGCCTTGTTCTTACATGGCATTTTCATCCATAGCTCTTAATACATATTTTCAAAAATTGAATCATTATTTCTCTTTTATATTTTATCCTATTACTACTTTGAAGGATCTGGTCTTTTCCTAGAAGAATCTCTAGCTATTTGAGTGAGTACATACTGTAATCACAGGTCCTTTAGAAATGCCTGTAAAATACGTGTGTTTCTACTGAAAGAGCCTACTGAGGTTTGCAGTCAGTGCAGGATCCTGGCAGATTCAGCGTGGTCAGCCAAAGAACTGCCTGGCAAAGGCACAGGGTTCACTGTGTTTATTCTGAGGCAAAAACAAGTCATACCTTTTCTCATTGCTTACTGGCACAGATAGCTCAGTTTTAAACACATCTAGGGGTTTTTTTCTTTTCCAGGGAAACCTAAGCACAGTAAATAGAAGCTCAGTGAGTGACTCAGAAGTCAGTCTCACCCATACCATCCTCTTCAAACCCATCCTTAGGTCTCAGAACAGCCATGGATGCATACACTTGTACTGCAAGAATTCTATCTGGTCCCTCTGTACCAGCCCGAGCCAAAACCACTTCAGTTCCTTAACATGGTCCCCTGGGGGCATTGGTAAGTGTGCTTAGTGTGTGCCTGGCACACGAGGAATGGATTTTCTAGAAACAGGAAGGGCACAGTGGTTGTGTGCAAGGCCAAGTGTGTGTGACAAGGGCTTCCCTCTGCCCCCGGTGATTGTGTGGATAGTTAGTAGTTTATTAGAGTCAGCTGATACCTCCCCATTACTGAGTTTTCTAAGAATGAGCTTCAGAGCCTTCCTCGGCTGGGGGATTCAGGCATGCTTACCTCAAGAGAGTGCTGTGTCCTGAGGATTATAAAAAACATGTGGAGCTAACTTTCCACCTGCATCTATACTACTTGCCAAGGAGCTTCAAAAGGGATATTTTTTGTATCTGGTCCTTTCCTGGGAAGAGAAAGGTCTGGGTTGTTGTCTGTTATTTGAGAGCTGTTTCAAATGTCTGAAGATCCCTTGAAACAGGCAATGGACCTCAAGTCCCATTTTTCGTAGCAAAGGACTCTCATTGACAGTCACACCCCTGCCTGGGATGCTGATCTCGCATTCTCTCTTGCAAACAGCACAACTTAACCTGGAAGGTTGGGCTGCATGATCTTGGAGGTCTTTTCCAGCCTAAGTGATTCTGTGAAAGGATGATGACGGCTGCTTTTGTTTCCCAGTAGCCTACACTCCAGTGGTGAGGGCACTGTAGGCAGATTAAAAAATGCAGGGTTCAAAGGCATTGCAATGGTGTGAAGTTTGTGTCTCCCCTGTTCTTATAGAAAAAAAAACTGAACTACTGGATGGGATCTTCTTGGTTTTTCCATTGACACAGACCCATCATTTACCAGGATGTAGAATTTTTTGCCATAGCATGTAGAGGCAAGAAAGCTTATGTAAGGCCACTGCAAAGCAGATGAGGCTGGTCCTCTGTTGGCCATTTTTTAAAATAAAAGTTGTGAATTCTGCTGGTTTTTTTTTCTAAAGCCTCAGTGCAGACTGTGAATACTTTCGCAATGCAGGAGAAGTAAACTAAATAACAGGAGGAATGGGATTTCAAGTGTATGTTTTTCTTCAGCATTGGCAGTTGACTAGGTCAGGTGAATCCCTCTTCCACCATATTGAAGAGTGGGGTTTGAGGCCACAGCTCTGCCTTTCCGGACACCACCAAGTGAAGAGCAATCTGAATGCCAAAGGTGGGTGCAGGGCCACTTTTCACCTCCCATGTACAAGCTGTTCCATTAAGCAAGGGAGAAATCATGATTCATGAGGGATTTGGGGGACGAGGGGAAGAAGAGGGAAGATGAAGAGCATGTGAGTGCATGATTGCATAATCTCCTGGCTGGCATCCTGATGTTGGAGGTAGGTGGAAAAGCCAGCAAAGAACCATGGATATTAAAGAAGTTTTGAATCCTTTCTGGTTAGTGTTTAATGTCAGACTGATGGCCAAGCAGATTTAGATGATCATTAACTAAAGGCAGCTGAGTTTATGTAATCAGTTTCTGACACTAACATCTGACACAGATTCAATAACCACCGTTGTCTGTTAAGCCTTTCTTTAACTTTTGACAAAGCATGACTGGGAGGCAACCCCACCTGTAACTGGGAAATCTGAGGTACTCAGCAACAGTCTCAGGCAGAGGCACAAAGTGCCCAGAAGACCAGTTGGATCAGTATTTGAATCCATTCTTTGTATTTTACAATGTTAAGAGGAAGGAAGGAGATGCAGCTAAAGAGATTATTCAGGACACGTGGGACTGGGCATGCGTGTTGAAAAGGCGCCAGCAGCTGCACAAAGCAGCCATTACACCATTTTTGAACACAGGCAGACAAGAACCTGAGCTCTACGTGTGCTCAGAGCCAACATTGTCTTGCTTCAAGAGACATTTTCTGCCTGGCACATCCCTAGTTGCACCCTCTCCTCATCTCCACCTCTCTGGTTCACCAGAACTTTGACACTGCTGAACAGTCTGACAGTTTGCCCAAACATCTTGTGATTAATCTAATACGGTATTTCCTTTGCTGATGACAACCAGCCTCTCAAACTGGAATTATTGGTAAAATTTATTGAAAAACGCAATGAATTTCTGGTGAGGTAAAATAAAACCCCAAAGTCATGCAGGATTAAAACTTTTGAAAGTTGGAGGAAGAGCACCCTGAGAACTCTGATGAAAACATCCTGTCAAACCCCATTCTTAAAGTTACTGCACAACAATATTCTGTTTCCCAGTACATGACCTTGCTCTAATTACATTATTTAAAGCTCTCAGTATATACAGAAATTATTCACACTTCCTTCCAGGCATGATTATGCTTGGTGGCCTATCTGTTGTTTTCTAAGTGCCTCTTTTTTTCAGTCTCTTCTGATGTTTTTCTGGAAACCATACAGTTCATGCCAGACATCAAAGCTGTTCCTCCTGAGGCAGTGCTGTGGGCAGCAGCGTTGCTTTTCCGCACACGGGGTACACAGCAGGAGAGCCATTTCAGGCTAACAGCCATCTCAGTGGAACTGCAAGGAAACATTAAATTCTAAAACTAATGCAATGGAAGTAAGAGAAGCCAGATAAGGCAATGCTTTTCATCACTGCCCCATTGGAGAGAAATCATCTTGTAGCATCCCTTCTTTAAAGGGTTTTACTCAGCTGAGCTGTCCCACTGCCGTAACAGTTGTTTGCATAAAATAAGGTAAAGATTTGATCTACCCTGACAGTATAGCTAAAAGCTAATTTGGCTTCATCTCTTCCCATTACATACTGAAGCCCAACACAAGCATACAGCAGGAAGGGATGTCACAGACGAGATGCATTTGTGATTCAAATTGCAAGCTAATATTTGATGAAAGGGGGAATGATTACTTGGATTTTCTATTTCAAACAAGGTTGCATGAAATCACTAAGGGAGTTGAAGAAACACAATTTTTACTCATCACAAGAAAGCAGATTTTGATGCATTACCTGCATCAAGAGGCATCTGCATCCTTGGCAAGCATTTTAACAAGTGTACTTAGAGGTTTAGCTTTAATTTTAGGGGTTATTTATAACCTCATGTTGGAGTAAAAGGGTAAATTTTGATGAGCAGATATTAATGATATTTAAGATCTTGTGCTTTCTAGATCAAATCAAATGCCTAAAACATTTGTTGCTCCTTGTTGTTGTTGTCATTATTATTCTATTATTCTGATTTAATTTCCGACTCTCTGGTATTTATTGCCACTATCTCTGGATAGCTGTATATTATTTTAAACCCTAATGCTCCCCTGGTTCTCATTTTCTTCTCAGATTAACACAGGAATCCCTAATGAGGGTCGTGAGTTGCTGTTGAGGCAGTGCTCAGAATTTTGTGCTCTGCTTCCAGAGAAGAGTGCTGCACTTCTTGAGAACAGTGAGGAAGCAGCAGTCTCCACTCCTACACACTGTCTTAGAGCCATTCCACATCTTCCTTCCTCAGAGCAGCTCTGGGTCCAACACTGCCAAGCTCTAGAACTAGAAAAGATTGCAAATCCCAAAGTAGTAGGATTTGATCTAAAACAATATAACACTATTGGCACATTTGTCATTACTTTTCTTCCTGTATTATTTCTAACTTCCTAGGCTGCATAACTACTTCAAAGAGCAAAAGGCAGAGGTATCCATGTTGGTCACCAAAATATCTTAAACCTTGGAAACTGCTTTTTAATTGTTCTAACTTGCTTGAGATACATACAGTAGCCAAGTGTCCATTAGAAAAGTTAGAATTTATGTTTTAAAAGTTACACAGGTGACACGCTATTTTTACTGATTCTTATTTTTCGATGATTTCAAGTTACCTTAGAAACTGACAGATTGGTGAAGTCCTGTATCTTATATCAAAACTAAAAGACAAAGACAAAAGTTTACTAATGATTGCTATTTATTTTGTTAAGTCAATAAAAAGTGCATAGTACAAGCCCTTTATCCCAATCCAAGTACTCAGTAAAAGATTACTAGGAAACTGCAAATGGCACAGATGATTTTTTTTGTTTGGCATAATTCAGATATTTTAAACCACCGATTTACATTAAGTACATGACATCATCACTCTTCCTTTTTCAATCATGAATATTACAAGGCTAAGTGATCTGCAGACAGTGCATGAATACATATGATTTCTCATTTCAGAGTATAGTAATTGTGTTAAGCAGACTCTAAAAATACTATTGTTTTAACAAAGTTAAGGTATAATTGTAATTTTCCCTCCGTATTTCCCAAGTTGCTATGACTTGCATCTCTTATTAACCAAGCTTAAAACCATCATTACAGAACTGATCATATCCTGGAGCTTTGCATACCACTAATCTCTTCCACACTTCCCAAAATTTACCATTTACCACGTCTGTAACCATGATACAATTATTTAATCACAAATTACATCACTAAAGGCCAGATTTCTGCCACCCTTAACTACAGCTGCTACTAGTACATTATCTCAGAGTAGCTCCACAAATTCAGTGCAACTACTTGATGAGTAAGGCACTATTTAACACAAATAAGAGTGGCAAAATACAGTCCTATGGTTACTTACTTTTATTTTAATTAAGAGTGCTGATCTGAACTTTATATCTTGGAGAGAGTATCTGAATTTAAAAGGCATACATTTTGATATTGGGATAGTGGCCTGGCTCTTTAGTAAAACATTTTACAATAAAATATTTCCAATTTATTTTTTTCTTTTACATAGAAAATTTAAAATAGCAATTTACATGAGGAAAACATACATGTATAAAATCACTGGGACAATTAAAGGAATTTCAAGCAAAGACGTTTCATTTAAAGGTAAACCACAACATTCCTCTGAACAAAAAGTTAATTTGCCAAGACTCTTGGAGCTGGGTACACATGGTAAGTTTTATAAATACATAAACAGACATTTAAGTGAGACTGATCCTCACAAGTGAGTAGCATCTCCTGTAAATCTCACCAACTCCCAACAGGATGAGGAATAGTGCTCTGTCTGAATAGAAGCCTGTTTCAGTTGGCTTTTTGATCAATTGGGAGCTTGTTTTATGCCTCCAATAGTGAAGAAGTCTGGCCCAAATCCTTGGATAAAAAAGGTCAGTGTGGGAGATTATATAGGTTTCCTTGTGGGTTCAACAAAATGATGCTGTATTACTTGTTCTGAACAGTATCCCATACATAAATGTACATGGAAGGCAAAAAGCAAGCACTGGCAGAGTGCTTGTCCCAGTGACATCTTTACACAGTGTTTGTGGCCTGTACATTATTGGACATAATGGGACAAATTCCCTCAGCTTCTCTCCTGCAGTTTCATTGCTTTACATGGCACTGCACTGATGTCACTGACAGCACCTGGCCCAATCTTCTTCTTCCTTTTTTTTTTTTTTTTCCCAAATATGCTTCTCTACTTGCAAGCACACTATTCCATAGAAATTCAAAGGTCAATTATACCAAATTACAGAAGCCCTTCTTCAGGTCTACACTGTAGCTTTACAAGGAGGCTTAGCTGGCTCACCATTTACCCTGAAGAGCAAAACCCTGCATCTGTCAACCATGGGATCTGATGTGAGATTTTTGTTAGAGCCTGTTAATACAAACCTTTTTGAATTTTTAACTGTTAGTTCCTTCAGCTCCGTAACTAAAGTCCTCATGGAATAAAGGTTTGTAGAGTAAGGCTTAGAATTCCCATATTCTACTGACCTTTAAGGAAAGAAGGTTCATGTTGGTAACATGAAAATGTTCTTTACATTATGCTGATCAATTTTTCAAATTGAACAAGAAAAATATACAGTGTTGCTTTTCTGTACATCTTTAAAATGTTCTTAAATTAATGTACATAGAAAAAGTAATTCCCATTTTCCATAATGGGAGATGTGCACGGGTGTGTGCACAGCCACACATACACACACTTAAACAACCACACATACACACAAATATTAGAGGGAAGAGACATGCCATATGTAGTCACCTGCAAGTTTGTTATTCTACAATTACAGCTAGTAGATAAGGATGAAATGTTAGAATTGCTGATAACATACATGTGAAAAAACCTGAACAATCCAGTACATGTTGTATACCAAAAGTTGGTAACTCTTGTAAATAACTTCCTGGTATGATTCCATCCTGTCCAATATACATTACATCATGGCTAAAATCTTGTTAAAATATCAATTATGAAAAGACTATGCCAGGACAGGAAATTCTACCAAGTTCTTCTTACTAAATTTCTCTTTTGATAAAGTCTGTAACTAAACACACCTGGGTTTAGAGTGTATTTTTTTGACAATGTATTGAATAAGACATACAATTTATTAATGAAAATGGCTAAATTAACTTTTTTGGTGGTATAATCTTTTGTGTAAAGTTCCCAATATAGAGATCAAAGCTTTGACAGTGGCAATTGTCACATTCACTTACGTGTGCACGCACACACAGAGTATAATTCTAGTGGACAATCTATGCTTTTGCCAGCAACCCTGAAAACTGTGTTAGTGGTCCAAAGACCAGAATAAAAGCTGCTCTGTAACCAGGGCAAATATAAAACAACTTCTATTTTTCAGCACATAAGTACTTCCAACCATAATATAACTCTGAAAGCATATTGGAGAAGAAATATGAATTAATCTGAAGAAAGGTCAGTAACCGTCCATTCTTACAGATGGACCGAGATTTTCTTTTTCTTTCAATGCATATCAGAAATCACAGCAAAGAAATCAGGATCACTGTAACAGAAAGAGACTGAGTGGAATGTCCACAGTAACAGTAACAACCAAAAAACCCCTGCAATGCCTTACCATAATTCAAATTACAACCTTATAGAAATTGTAATAACATAAAAAGCAAAAATTAACTTAAAATTGAAGTAGCTAAAAGCAGTTCATGAAGATTACTGCTGAATGATAACTCTGCTCTATATAAATGAGAAAGGAAAACTGTATTGAGTGGGGTTTAGGAGTAATCTGGTCACTTCGTTCATTTGGTCGTGCAAGGTTTTAGCTGCTGAACTTCTCCAATACTGAATGCTCTAGTCCACTGGTGGGGCTGGTGGTTCTTGTCCCTTGGGAGAAGAAAGAAGGAAAAGAAAAATAGTTCCAGATTTAGCAACAGTGCTTCACACAGGAGGATTTAGCAACAGAAGAAGTCAGAAGTATTACACTGTGTTTTCTTTTATGGTTTTTCAATATCTCTTAAAATAATTAGACTAAATCAGCATCAAAAAACTATACTTTTTCCTGTATTAATTGAGATTTTTCCATAATCCCACATCTAGGACAAAGACCACCCTTCTCAAAGTATCACACTGTAAATTTGTTTACTGACTTCTCTTAAAGCTGTGCTTGTCCCCTCTCACCTAAGAAGGCAGGAGGCAATTTCAACCAGGGACAATGTCCAGAGGACACTGCATCTGCTCCATCCCACAGCAGGCCTCACACTTAGCCTTCATGATTCCTTTCACTTTCGTTTAACTCATTTTAATTTTTAATGGAGTTTTAATGGAAAAATGAGAAAAAATTACTTTGAGACAGTGTGTATTAAAGAAAATAGATTTAAGCTATTACAGAATCTCCCTGCAGGGCACTTGTGGATGCACTTACATTGTGTTGGCTGGTTGGCTTTCCAGCTGTGTTTGATCCTCTTAGATTACTGGGTCTCAGTAAGAACAAGACAAGTGCAATCACCACCCAGGCCATCATTATCATGGCAAAGCTGATGCCATTGTCACTGGAGGAGTTTGGTCCTGGCACTGTAGAGGAGGAAAACTCAAGTTATAACAGTAACAGCAGAGTTCTCTTCTGCAAGTGAAAACAAAAATGCAATCTCAGAAAAAAATCCCTGAAATATTTTTTTAATGGAGTGTTCTGATTAGTCCCTCATTTTGGCTTTGAGACTGTAATACTGTTTTTTTATCACATTTCCTATCCATTTGAAAAGAGAATCATCTATTTCAGAATATTTCACTGGCATTCTCAGAATTATCATGAATATTTCTTAGTTCATATTAACTCCTAGTGAACTGGAGATTATAAACACACTCTTGATATTTAAGAAATCAGACTTCATGCAAAATATATTTATGTAGGAAAACCTCCCATATATATGTTGGTTTTTGGTTTTTTGCCTCAAACAAATAAAACATTAAGACTAAACTGATGGAAGCTTAGGTTCCACTGTTAGGCCCCATACAGAGAACATGCAAATTCTAGCAAGAAGGGAGCAAACTAATGGTAATCAATTTCTTGACTCTATTCCAAGTTATTTCTTGAGAGAGTGTTTGAAGATGTTTCAGTGTCAACTATGCCAATCACCATGACTGAACATCCAGGTCATGTGGTATTTCTGCTAGCAACGTATCTGGCAGGAGGCAAAAAAATACTGCAGAGATACATTCCAAAGTGAATTCCCAGGAACACAGCACAAAAATTTTACACCAAATTTCCATACAGAATACCCGTGGAAATATGGAAACATGTGGAAATAAATTTAAGAAAATACCTTCAGGCTGGAAATGGCTGGTTGATCTGTTTGGATCAAGAAACTCTTGCAAATACCTGCATTTTTTAAAACAACTTTTCTCCTCTGAAACATTAACTTCAAGCAATCAAAGAGTAACTAATCTTGTCAGCTGAAGTGTAAACCCACATATAGCTAATTACCTTACATGAATCCATTAATCATAGTATCTAAAGGCCTAACATCTTCATTAATGATCTAGATGATCAATTGATACAGAGCAATTAATTCAAAGCTATAATGAATAACCTTTGGAAAGAGAAGAGCTATTCTATTTTATTACTCAAGGTGAAAATTTTAACATCCAGAAAACTCGACAGAGATACTCGTACCTGTCATATTTTCAAATTGTTTTATGTGTATCAGGATCCTTAATCAGGATCCCCTGATTATGGAGTCAAGTCTGGATTCAGTAATGGTTGGATTGTTCTTACTTAACACTTACTTGGTAACTTATACCCTGCTGGAATCATTTCCTTGAAGGCTAATGCTGATACCACAGAACCATGCTCATCACTGTCATCCTGGGTAGCATTGCTAGGAGGCTCTTCCATGGAAAAAGTTTGTTCATAACGCAGCAGAGGGGCCCTGCAGGGAAGCTTACAGCTGTGCCATTCTGCACACTGCTGCTCTGGGAATAAGGCTTCATGAGCTGGGGCAGTTCCACTGATGTACTTTTACTGACATCATATGCACTCAAGAATGTCAGAGAAGGGAGAAACCCATGCATTATAGAAGTTCATGCTTCTCACAGCTCAAACACCACCATTAAGATGCATAAGCAAATCAAACTGCTTTTGCCTTATAAATGTCCAAAATACAGAAATTCCAAAACTTGAGAAGTTGCTGATGTAGAGGAATTTTCTGATTAGAATTATAAGCAATTACAAGTAAGAATTCTTTTGAAAATCTGAGTGAATAAAAGGCTTTGTATATAAGGAAATGACATAGTGCACGGAAAATGAATAAGAATGCTACAGCCTTTAATTCACTAAACTCTTATACTTGATTTGATACTCATATTTGATTTGGAAAGCATATGGAATTGCAAAGGTAACAGTTTAGACCTTCAGTTTTGTTGACTAAAATATTATTATTATAAACAGCATATATCAGTATTTTAAATCTTGGAAAATCTTAACATATACAGTCCAGGAGACTAGCATATAATTTGGCATGAAAAAAACAACTGCTTTATTTTGGGGCTTCCAGACACCATTAATAGCCACTCTGAGACTACCTTCAGCAACAAGTAAAAAGGCCTCAGGTACCTGCTTTGGCAAATATTTCTGACAGAAGACTGAAAATTCAGATGCAATGAAGAGAAATGGACTAGTCCGACTGCCTTCTGGAATTTTTGCTGAACATAAGTGCACTTAGGGTCTGTGGTGGCCAAGCAAAAGTTGGGGTAAGCAAATGATGCCAGATCAGGTCATGCTATAGGTCAGGGAAGAGAGCAGAAGGGACCACAGAGGGAAACCACTGTGTTCATTGCAAGACACAGTTTCCTCCAGCCTGCGTTGTAACAGAGTGGAGATGGAACCAAATGTGCTGACACATGTTCTGAAGGAAGTTAAGCAGACAATGGCTGATCTAACTGGCCCTGTCCTACCTACTCAAGGCATGCCACACACTGAAACAGACACAAGGATGTTTACACTTTCCAAGCACTCTTAAACCCACATCTCTCACAAATGACTGTGTGCTTTAATAAGGATGTGAGATATTTCAGAATCTGTTACTTTAATCTCTTATGGGGAAGAGGATAAGCAAAATTTCACAGAGCTGGGATTTAATCCAACTTTTCAAAGCTTTACATCACAAATCAAGAGAACAGACAGGAAGCTATTTCAGCTACTGGAAGCAAGTTACATGTAGGAGACAACAATCTTGCTACAAAGACCTCCACCCCTGAGATCACAAAATAACCAGATAAAACCAGCTTATGGATAAAGAACAGTCGAGTGAGGGTGAAACCAAGCAAGATGGAATTCATGGTGATGGGCAGAAAAAAAAATAAAAAAAATCTTGTTTTAAGAGTCTGCAGTCACAGTGACTTTATCTGTAAGTATTTTTTGCAAGTAATTTAGAAGTGATGTTTTGATTCCTTGAAGAATAAAGGTTATCCTCTAAGAGCACCTGTGAGTGGTATTTTCTAATATTTTCAGATGGATAGAAGATTGTCCCAGTCTCAGATGAATGTTCCTGCCACCACCCACTTTGATGGATGGATGTGGTTATTAATCTCCAGTGCTCCAGAGACACCAGCTAGTACAGAATGTAACAGTACATATTCCTATGTCACTGAGAGATGTGACACACAGTCTCTAACCTACCTTTCCATGCAACTCTGAATCCAGCCCAAGGTCTTTATCTGCAGAGTATCTGGTCCCCTGGGTTTGCCATACATATATACCCACACGCTTCTGAATGATGCCTGTGAGCAGTTCTGGTACTGTGTTACCTGGAATTTTTTATTTTTTATTTTTTTACAGCATGGCTGAATTATCTCTCTGCAGGAGAAAGCTTTATGAGGAGCTAGTCTGAGATTGTGGGATTAACTCCCATGGGAGTTAGTGACTATAGTGAATCCTATCTGTTGCTCTATGTATGAGATACTGTTTTTTGGACTTGCTTTTTCCTACAGAAGCAGAGACTAGGTCACACAAACTAGTCTTCTCTCAGAAAGAAATGGGAAGTAGAAAAAAAAAATCTTTCATGACAGATGATTGCAGATTCATTTGAGGCTCTAGAACCTATTAAAATAATGAGTTTGGTAAAAACAGTTTTTAAAGATTAATGGTCAGCCAACTCCTGATTGTGAAACTGGAATCTCAAGAATACAATATTAAAACTACTAAGTGCCCATGTTAAATACCCTTACATGAAAACTTAGTTCTCCTCCTAAACTGCAGTTTTTCCTTCAGAGTGAGGTTGTACTCTAAAGTAAATTCTTTTCTTTACAGTAAAGAATTTAATTTCTTTTACTGTAAAAGTGTATTCCATGTGGTACTTTTTGTCTGCCCTCTCATGGTAGAAATATCTTCTGGAGTACAAACAGATCGACCCTGGTAAAAACTGTTCAACATCTGCATGCAGGAAGGCAAAAGCATGCTCTCTGACTTGTATCTTCTTTTCATGGTGCTTTAAGCCTTGCTTGTTCTGTGAAGGAAAGGCATAAAACTGTATGAAGAGAGGTATTTTAGAAGTGAATCATCATGGAACACAAAGACCCATGGGACCTTCAGCAGATAATGCCTGCAAGCTGACACTTCCAAAGGCAGGGATAAGGAACCCAAAGAAAGCCAAAACAGACTTGAGCAGAGGAAGGGAGAAGGGAATTCCCAGAAAAGGGAGGGAAGAGTTGGCAGACATTACAAGCTGTTAGGTTAGGCTGCTGTGACTGCCCTAGATGAATACAAATCAAGATGAATCACAGATACGTATTCACTTCAAATTGCACAAAAATTTGGAAGTAGAGTAGACAACATTTGAGACAGTCATCTCTGACCACATTACAACCTAGCAGAGCATTGAGAACAGTGCTGAAAATATGAATGTGGAAAATTGAGGTCACATCTGAGAATTGCTAGAACACAGAGAAAACTTAGGCAGTATCCCCTCATTTCCTTTGACACGGAAGGCTGAGTGTGAAGGGCCATGAGCCATCAGAGCAGATCAGCACCAGCTGGGATCCTCCCCAGGCTGCATGAACCGCTGATGCTGCAACTGCCACTCGACAGAAAACCTCCATGCTCCACTTGCATTAAACAGAATTCAGAAAAGAATTACTGCTCTGATTCCTCATTTCAAGGGAAACTCTAAGATCTTCTGATTTGATGAGCATTAACAATCCCAACAGAATATTAAATGTGTTGCCTATTCAAAACTCACATCCTTTTCTGCAAGGCACCCACTGAAATTGAGGGAACACTCATCAGACTCTGACACATGCTTTAATTGTCACAGCAGATAATCTGATGGAGAACCAGCAGATGAACAGCCATTAAACAGAGTGCCCAAATGCTTGTTGAAGTGGTGCTCATATCTTCCTGCACCTAAATCCAAAAGCACTGGTCCTGACCCTGCCAGGAAACACTGCAGGGAAGTCACCATGACATAATGGTGCCAACAACTGTAAGTAAGAATTTATAGATAATAACACAAAAAAGTGAATGAGGGAGACCTGGAACTACTGCCTTTATATGGCTCCAAAAAACAAAGAACCAAAATCAAGGGTTGAAAAAACAAAACATGCTCAGAAAGAATCCACAGAGGGTGGATTCCACAGTACCAGAGGGTGTTTCTGAAAATTTCCAGCTGGTAGCAGCACAACACATGATGCTGCTGTGACATTGGCTGAACCCCAGCCCTGACATCTCCCAAAAAAAACCCACATACATCTCATCAGTTATTCCACAACCTTGTGACTTAAGAATCTGTGTATGACAACATTCCCAGCTGTGCTTCCAGCAGAAGTCCAAATTTCGGGAATAAGCAAATTGGTGAGAGTGAAATAAACTTGTTCATATCAAGATTGTGCAATGAGGAATCAAAGTCAACAAGTCGCAGGAAATGGAGCTGTGGGAGCTAGGGAAGAGGAGACCCACCTCAAACGTAAGCTCATCACTGCACAGCTCATAAAAACAGGATGAAGCAATGGACAGAAGATTGGCCCAGAATTATTTAAATCTATTTCTGAAAACATCTCTAGAAGCTTCTCCAGGCTCAGTCTGTTTATTTTTGCCTTTGATGCCCAGGCCCTTACAGACTGGCACAAGCACAGAATCACAGAAGCGCCACAAAATAACGTGACAAATACTCAGGCCATGTCATTGCATCAGCAGAAAAATACCTTTGCTAGAACTAAACTTAAGGCAATATAATAATATAGGAAAAGATTTACTCTGTAATTTTTGCTTTGGTTTTTGAAACAAACCACTGGTTTGGAACAATTGCTGCCAAATTGCTTGCATCTGCACAGACAGTTATTACAAGAGTCTCAGAATGGAAAGCTATTTGTTGCAAACCATTCAAATCCTCACTGTACTACAGCTTGGTAACATCAAAGCTATCCCACAAGCTTTGTGCCCACACATATCAGAACTTACTCATTTATACAGTCTTTAGTCTAAAAGCTTCATAAATACTAATGACCCAAGACTCCCAAGGCATGAGTGAGAATGACCTACCATTGCTAGGTTTTGACCATGGACCGAAGCTCAGAAAGCTCCATACTCTGTCTGTGCCTCCTTCTAATATAGAAAATATTCAGTCTCCCATCTGCCTCTTTCCCTCTCCTACATTCCTGTGATTAAAAAAACCTACATAGAAGTCTAAGGTGTGGGAGACTAAAAAGTCTGCCCTTGGACAGGTGCATTTGGAAGAAGAGGAGTGATGGAAGTCACAGACAGCGTAACTTGCAAAGCCCATAAAGAAAGAGAACACCAGCAGCACTGTCCAGTACATGTGCACCACACCATCTTTTCCTCAGGGGTTATGGGGGACAGCTCAGTTTTCCCCCTTCAGCCCAGCATGGCACTGAATCTGGGAGTATTTCACATTGGCAGAGTCCAGTGCAAGTCTGAGCTGGATGCCCATCTCTAAACAGGTTTTACATGGGAGTGAAGAGGGAGGAACATGAGGGTGAATGGAGGCAAGCACTCTCTCCAAGATGCTGCACTGCTCCTAGACCTTTAAAAGACAAAGGCACCAGCAGCTCTTGCTTACAAGAACACTGTTCAGGTGCTTGCTGTTCCCTCAAAGCATTACAGCAGTGCTGATGCAAGCTGAGTGAGTTCACATGCTCCGTTGGTAAAGTGATACAGGAAAAACAGATCCACTTCACTTTTATTTATAAACATTTTACAACATTCCCTCTAGCTCACAGAAAGTGTCTCAGGGAGTGTCTCAACGCCTCAGGGCATGCTTACACTACTGCATAAGCTCCACTCAGCTATGCTTCACTGCTGATTGTGGTAATGTTTGACTGACCTAGTACTGTTGACTGTTTGGGAGAGGTTTTTTGATGCATTTCACAGGAAATTCCAAGGAAGTGTACACATCAGTCCTCTGCTTCGTTAACTACACAGGTGCCAAATCAACAGAGATGCAGTCATGGTGTATGTCAGGTTGTGAGTCAGAGCCTCCTGTTCCTCACAGTGGAGCAGAGGGGTCACAGTACTGACAGTACATCACCCAGCCCAGCTGTGAACACGTCTGGGTGTCTATGCTCAGTATCTAGTCTTCATTGGTTAGGCTGCTCTGAATCTGAGGAGGACAAATAAAGCACCTTCCAAATTTTCCCCTGTCATTCCCCAAATCATCCTATTTGGAGGCTAACAGTAAGATTCAGTAATGCTTGGGGCCTGATTAATGGTTATGCTAGTTTATTGATTCCTCCAGGCTTCTCATCAATGCTGCTTCTAATGTACAAACGTTCATCACAGATGCTCAGAAATTACCTCCCCAGCAGATCAATTTTATTAGTGTAGTATTTGATTTAATGTAATATGTTCCTTTAACATTAAATCAACTGCTGCATTTTAAAGAACAGTCAGACTGTGTTTTAATTACTGCTGTTCATTTTACTCCCATGAACCTGATATGAACAGTTACTCACATTCCTGAAGGCATTCTGTGTCTGTGCAGTACGACTGGGATTGTCTCAGCTGAAACAGAGAAAAAGAAAAGCATGACACTTAACAATATGTCTTGGTCGGCTTTTACTGACATCAGGATTTAATATATTGTCAGAGTAAAGTTCAAGGATAACTGATCCTTTACTGGATCACACTTGGCTTATGGTATGTCAAGAATTCCAGGTATGGAGATAGTTTCTGAACATTATTTACATAATACCTTTAAATTACCTGACTACAGTGTTATTGCTTCCAATTCAGCCATTGAATACCTTTCAAAATTCAAGTAAAAAAAAATCTGTAGTGATATGGGAGCTATTATATAAAGATATAGTCTCTACAGATATTTTTGGATTTATAATGGACAGGTGTTCTTACTATTATCTAGATCAAGTAACATTAAATCACTCTGTGATTATATCATAATAAATGATCAGACTGTGATAATGGCTAGGCACAGAGAAGTTGAATTAATATTTCACGTTTAAACTTAGTACTTACTATTTTGCCCCCCAAGATTTTTTTTCTTTTTAAGCAGGTTTTAATATTTATTTTACTGGTTTTTCTTTTCACTGATGGGTAAAATTTAGAACATTTTTAGTGACTGTAATGACTATTTGATTTACAGACTAGGTAAGCTTGCCAACTGCAAGAAAAGTCAACACTGGCTAACCTGCAAATCAGTACAGCTATTTTACAGAAGATAGAGCCAAAAAAGGAAGACAAATATCACACTCTTGATTAGGATCAGAGATGTTAAATGGATGGGATTTGATGTGCAGTACTATGTGAATAGATTCTATCCTCTGCTTAGGTAAACTACATGGATTATCAGTAAAAGTTTTTAAAAGTACAGAATTGTTACATTGCCTTGGTTAGAAATGACATTTAGTTTTTCACAGGTTTCACAATACAGTTATGTCACAAATCCCAACACTTTTTGTCAAAACAGGCTAATCTGTTTATTAACAGTGTAAATATACAAAGGTTAAAGAGAAGAAAAGATGGTGTTCTTTATGTAAGAAACAAATGAATCATTTCCACAAAACACACCTCCCCTTGTAGTGGCATAACTGAGTTAATTTATGTAGTCATATTATGTAAAACACATCAAGGAAACCGATGAAGAACTGAAGAAGGAAGACATCTGGGAAACTATAAGCTTCTTCTTTTATCATAAAGATTGTCAATGACTGACACATTTGAAAAAGAAAAAAATGTAACTGGAGATTGATCACATTAATTCTTTCATTAATATATTAAGATCTAGCAAATTTACTGAGACTACAAAGAAGTCTCTTAGGAAGGTATATGGCAGGCTGGATTTAACCTTTCAGCTATCTCTATAGTTAAAAACAGTGTTGAGGGAAATTCAGGCAGAATACTTCTCTTTCTTAATAAAGGAAAAATCTATCAAAATATGCATATTTCCTGCCCTTTTTACATAAATGCTAATTTCATTTTAAAACTTTGGAAGTAATTTACAAAGTGGAGGTTTTATCTTAGCAATAGTACCCATTTGAAATATTCAAAAGAATTCCAAAGTGGGAAAAACTGGCTATTCCTATACTGCTATTTTAAAGAGCTCAGCAACATAATTATCTTCTGTTTGCATTAGAGTTTAATTCTGAGAGGGGCTTAATTCATAATCCCTACTTAAAACACCGTTCACAGATATTCAACACAGAAGGATGACCAGAATTAAAATGGGCAACAGCTATATGATCAGTAACAAGCATCTCATTATCCCTCACGGTGGCAAGTCTTCACACAGCTCATCTAATTTGCCTAGATATAGAACACTGCCTGGAGGTGTTCTAGCCACAGTATCAATTATCTCCCATTCTAAGTGCACACTCTGTCCAAATACAACTTTTTTAAAGCTCTAGGATGGCTCTCTGAGCCAGGTAACAAATCTGTTTTTAACAGCTCAGTGAGAGGCTGCACATTGTCACTGTGGGATGAAACAGCAGATCAGGAAAAACATGCAGCAGTAAAAAGAGGTTTTTCTTAATTCACTCGGGTCAACAAGTCCCTTACTGTGTAACCCAATATGCATCTGATTCCTTGTGGTCACTCATTTAGTCAAAAGACAAGAAACAATTCTGGCACATGTATGCAATGCCTACGTAAATTGAATGGCTGGGAAAGGTAATGCTTTTAGCTGAAACAAGAATGTTCCTTCGACCAATTAGCTCTCTTTTGACAATGACACCCTTTAAGGAACATAGCAACTGCTGGGAAAAACTGAATGTGCAACATTTCAATAGTAAGGCAATTGAAAAAAGAGCAATGATCAGGGACTGGAAATAAATAGTCCTTTGTATTAAGATTTTTCAAACCGGGTGTGGAGGGGAAGTATGGATGAAAGTTTGTGGAATAACAGTAAAAAGTTGAACCAAATTTTGCATTGCAAAAATAAAAAGGGCACGTTTCAAATGGCTCCCAGCTCCAATTTGAAACTTCTCTTCCTTTCTTTTCCAAAATATACACCTTTAGCCCCAGCTCACACTAACACAACAGTTGTTTGAGACAAGGACAGTTTTAACACGCCATCTTGTAGATCAACAGCATCCACCCATCAAGCACACCTGAAACCTGTGTCCTACTGCTCCTCTTTCAACAGATGCCATGTTATAGCAAGAATCTACACAGTTTTTAGCAATGAGAGCCTCCACTTTTTACAATCCCCAGCTGTGAACAAAACGTGAACAGACACAGTAAAGGCATGCTGCTATTGGCCTCTGAAAACTCTTTTGTGAAGTCACCATATTAAACAAAGTTTGTTTTGGTTTTATTTTCATGTGCACACAAACATACCACTATGTGGTGAAAACAGGGTGTGAACTTCTACTGCATTTTAGCTGCTCCACAAAATCACTGAAGACCAAATGAAATAGTAAGCCCAGTGAAAACAGCTTCATCTAGCTAAACAGAGAATACGTTTTTCCAGTACAGGGACCTCAGCCAACACAATTTGTGTCTTTTCAGTCTTCCTTGAAAGAAGTTAAGCTACTTTGCACTGCTCATCACAGATACCTGCTGTGGAGAAGGAAAGGCACACTTGGTCTACCTATACAGTAACTTGTTTTTGATTCAATTCCCCCGCTTCCTCTTCAGAGGAGTTTAATGAAACTCTTCAGGTGAGTTTCCAGAGTTTGCTATGGCAGAGTTCAACAGTCTCACAATCTCTGGGACTGATCCTGCAATCTCAGCTCAGACAATTTTTTTTTCTAAATTAAAGTCAATAGCATATTACCTGAAAAAAGATTCAAGATTTCCATCCAGTGTGAACACCTTTCCTTGAGAGTTAAATCTATTATTTAAGAGTTTAAAAAAAAAAAAAAGGACAGGGCATATAAATATCAGGAAGGTACCAATGACCAGACAGCTCACCAGTTTGTCATTTATCAGGAGAAATAGCAGTATAATCCCTGTCCAAAAGCACTTTCTAACTCCAGAAATACTGTACTAAAGAGGTAACGAAACAAGAACAGGACTAATGGCAGGAACAAAATGCAACCATCAATGCAGTCTCGTGTGAACGGCAGATGAGGTGAAAGGGTATTATTAGAATATTATTTATGTAGGGATAAATAAAATTACTACATTTTAAAATAACCTCTGAGTCTGCTCAAAGCAGAAGTAAGTCCTCAGAAAAGACAGAAATGAAAAATCAGTAAGTTCACGAGACAGGTCAGGAAAAGATCTCCATACAAGAAATTGTGATGGATGAAAGCTCAGAGAGATGTGTGAAAGAAATAGATGAAACAGGTACAAAGATAAGAGCAAGGATGGATAACGGTGGGAATGAAAAGAATAGTTAAGTGGGAAAGCAAGGACAAATAACTAAATTGATAGGGTTACTTTTTCCCCTGAATACAAGTAAATTTAAAATGGAATCATAAAGACTGTTGATAGAAAATTTTATGTAATAATGAGGGTAAAGTATCATCCCTTATGAAAATACTTTTTTGATATTTAGACCAGCTGGAAGCTCTGCTTTTGCTGTCCAATAATGCTAGAAGATGACAACACAATAGCATACTCCTGATTGCTTTCTCATGCTTCTGGGTAATGAAATCATCGTTTAAGCTTTGTTGGCAGCCACGTCTGTTCTCTCCAAACTATATAAACAATCCAGTAAACAACATGATAAATAAATTGCTGGGGTAGGATATGCCAGTCCTGAATACAAGCCAGGCTGCAAATTGAATTGCAGCATTATCGCCAAGAGTTCAGATTTAAAGATGCAAAAAATGACACCTACATGCATTATTCTGCTACAAGCTGGCAAAGAGAAATAAGAGGAAAAGAATGGCATACTGATGGAATTTAATTGTCTCTTAAACTACGCTAACTTCTCTTAGAGGAACAAACAAGGAAAAAGGGAACACTGCCTTCCCCACTCCATCTTCTATGTGTACATGCAGAATTAGAATAAATGACTGCTCATACAAGGACAGAATAACAGTCTGCAATAAAAATATGGTCCTATGAGGTGGCAAGTAATTGTCTCTCAAATTTCAAGTGAGAGAGAAGGATGGTTGCTGTATTTCAAAATAATATTCTTAGATTACAAACCAACTTTTAAGACCCAGAATCATCAGCCAGTTATGACAGAAGGAGAACATTAACCTTCATATTGAAAGACACAGCATTTTATGAAGAAAGATGCATCAGAAGTCCCAGGGACCACTGCAATCTGGAGCCCTGATCTGGACATGAACACATTCTTCTCTTCATTGTTTCATTTGTTCTGGGATTGCTGTTTCACCTTGGTGTCATATAGATCCTCCTTCTTCACACTTCTCTTACTTTCCTACAATTGCCTGACTTAGTGGTACTTAATTTTAAAATTCTGCTGACCTATGATATAAATGACATCCTCCTTTTACTGAATGCAAAGCAGAATGAACTAGCAATGAAAAGAAGATGAAACAGTGATGATCAGGATCATTACAAGGAGCTCATAGCATCTCTGACTATGTGAAATATTAGACAACAAATATATACAAGGCAGAAGATTAAACAGAGGCATCTGAAAACGTGCACAAGCAACATACATATCTCCCCAGAGGACATTAGCAAACTTATATGCAAAATGCAAAACCAAAATATGTATAGGCTTTTTGACCAAGCAGTTGAGAATCTTCTGCAAAATGTTGCATATTAGCAAAAGAAAAGTGTACTCAGGAAAAGGCTTGAGGAAAAGGCTTAGAACTCACAGTTCCAAAAGATAACTACAGTTTGCTGCAAGTGTTGGCTACGTGAGGGCTGAGAGAAAAAGCACAATTTTCTCCTTTTTCCTGCCCATCATCTCTGCCCATCAGAGTTCAGCCATTCATAGTGCAGGTTATACCTATTAATTATTTCTGGAATATCAAGCTGACAGAACTTTCAATGCATGATTTTTTACACTGCTTGCAATACACTATGCATGCTTTGATATGATCATGAAGTGTAACTATTTTCCTTTTGTTTTCTTTTTAAATATGTATTGGTTAAAAAGGAGCAGTTTCATTCATACTACAAAGCTCAGGAACAGGAAAGGTAAAGAATGACAGACAAGTTCAAAAAGTCCTGATTCCTAACCCCTTATAGACCCAAGTGGACACCACTTTACACAGCTTTTTTTCTTTTTTAACATGTCTAAAAAATAGTCTCCATTTGCACTGTTTGATGTAGAATTAGATTCTAGGTTATGACATGCATTGGCAGTACACGACTTCTGTAATGCAGTTTTGTGGCCTTAGCCTGTGCAACAGCAGTACCTTGAACACTCAGTGAAAGGCAGAAAAATGGAGTCAGAGGAGCAAGAGCACTCAGGTACAGTCCTACCCTCTGCCACTCCAACCCTGTGTCTTAATCTTTTGGGCTGGTGTTTAAGCAGGCGCATCCAGTATTTTTCCCTGCACCNTGCTAACATCTTGAAAGCTTTTCAACCATTTGCACCACGTATCTATTTTAGTCATCTGTGTTTATTTTGTGGTGCTTACATGAAGTCTCCTTCAGCCAAGCCTTGTGGCTATGCTGTATCCTATTTCAGTTTGAAAGAGTAAGACCCAAAAATGACCTGGTCAAGAGAATTATGAAGAAACTTGATTGACAAAAAAGTGTTTCAACCAATTATGTTGAAATAGTTTGAGAATTTGCAACTTTTGCAATAAAAATCTAG
>VZTB01011874.1:91491-121533 GCA_013397245.1 Thryothorus ludovicianus | reverse complement strand
AGAAGCACCTAAGTCCAGATATAATGTCCTCCAACATAAAGGAGATCAGAACAGACATTCTAACAACTCTTTTTGAGAATTACTGCAAGGCTAATGTGCTAACTTTCATGAAATTATTTCAGAACTGCTAGAACCATATGATAGCAATAGGAGAAATTTTTTAACTACACAGTCTCCCTGAATAATATACCATAGCAAGCAGAGGAGTTTTTCTAAAACTATCTTAGGATAAGGAACAGATAAAAGCACTGATTACTAAACAGTGCAAAATAGCTTCTCTGGATATAATGCTGACATCCANTAAAATGCCATCCAAGCTTTGAACAAAAGATCTCTCACAAGCTTTTCCACCTTCTCAGAGATGCTGAAACGAATCATGCTCTCTTTCCTCCAAGCCTGTAACAAACTCTTTCACTCGCAAAGAATCAAAGATTGTCCATATATTTCGGGAACAGCACTAGGTTTTCCTCTAAAAAAAATGCTCAAATTAGGTTACTTTAATATGCTTAAAATCCAGGTAAATAATTCTCCTTTATGCAATTACTTTTTAATGGAACTGAATGAAATGGAGATTTTATACGTCTGCCCAATTACAAAGAAGACACACTCTATATCATGATTTTCACTTGCAAAATGACACTATCATGTCTTTATTTCTCTTTAAAATATTCTTAACTGTGTTATTTGTAACACACTTCAAATGCATAAAGTACTAAGCTCTGTAATCAGACCTTAATGTTTATTACCGTTTTGTGACCCTGTCTAAGAATAAGAGACTAGTATTTTTATATATCACAAAGCAGCATTTCTTGGCTCCTTAAGCAGGCTGTTTGTATCAAAATCCTGTTCCAGAATTGCAGGGTGCTTCCTGCCTGCCTCCCGGTACTTGCAATTGTCTGATCTCACGTCAGCAGCTAACTTGTTCTGCTCAGCTCTGACCTCTTTGCTGTGAGTCACACAAGCTCTCCACCTTTTGCAAACACAGTCATTCTACATAGAGTCTATCACAGAAAACGGAGTATGTACTCTATTCTTTTCCTCCTGACTTGGAGAAAGAAACAAAATGCTTGTAGTTTTCCTTTTCTTATTTTTCCTGTATGTTTTTCTGTTTATTGTCAGCCTGTTTTCCTCGGCATTGATAGAGTTGGTTTGTATCAGCTGGTAGGACCACAGCAATTGGTAAGGCTATGGTGTCAAATACCTGCAAGTCCTCTGAATGGCAGTGTCTTTTATTCAACTCAAAATTACCATATTTTGGATTGGCCATATTACTGCTAGCACAGTATTTAAATCACAGGGTTTACAAACAGCTGGAAGAAATGGTCAGTAAATATGCCAAGGCTCTCTATGATAACAGCTGAGAAGATATCTATTATGGCCTCCAGACAAGCAAACCAATAGAGAGCATAATAAAGGAGAGAATTAGTACATATGGACAAATATGATGTACCATCAGAGAGTCAACATGATCATTCCAGTGTAAAGAGGCCCACAGAGGTAATCATAAATAGAACTGCTGAAATTAAAATGCCGTGATCGGAGTTTGAATTGTTATAATGCAGGAGTAAAGTGAAGGAAGGTCTCTGATGGTTCAAGCCAGAATCAAAAGCCCCTCATTACTTTTTGACTTGAATATCTATTTGAAATTGTTGCCAGTGAAGCCATATGGAAAATATTTCTAGTCTCTCATGATTTAAAAAATAGCACTCTCAGTTATAGTAACTACTGTAAATTGTTTCTTCTATTATCTTTCCCACTCCCAGCCCTGCAGCAGTGTGTTATATTTTATACACCCTACTATCAAACCCACAATCTTTATGGCTACAATCTGGCTGGGGAGGGGGTTGTCCCTGGAGACTTTTCTGTATTTTGAATCATTGCAATGACTATACATTATTCCCAATTCTGCAACACCACTCCTGATTAAATAGCATGCAGCTGGTGAGCTCTGGGAGACAGAAATTTTATTCTGCCTTGCTCCACTGTAATAATTATAAATCTGGATTTCTTTCTATCATGAAAGCAAACACAAAATTTTGCCCATTTTCCATGTGCCCAAGATGCCCTCCTATGTGATTCTAATATGATGCTGATTAGCAAGATGTGGTTAAAGTGTACACATTGGTCATCTCTTTTTCTTGGTATAAAAGACTGTGTAAAAATACTTATCATTTCAGTCTTTGAAAAAACACTCACTTTATATGATACATAAATCAGAGTTACTACAGATTTATCATGGACTAAACCAGGCATCTTCAGCATCAAAACATTAAGCTCATTAACTCTTTCTTTCCTGGATCCAGGCACTTAAAACGTGGACTATCACAAACATGACAAATACAATGGCTGAAGATTCCCCTCCCAAGGACTATTTTCACTGTGTTGCTATTTTCCTGAAATAAGAAACTAAGAAATCCTTGGGAGCAAAAATACCTCAGAGCACAGCAGGCAAGTAACAGAATCTTGCCATGTTACTTTAAAGAGAAAGAAAATCCTATTCAGATTCTTGCTACTGTTTTTCAGCCAACTACAATAACTTGGAACACAATTGTCAAATACCTCTAAGAAGCCATCAAATTAATTTTGCTTCTGAGTTCAGTTTGGGAGAAGTGAAGCAGAACAAATGAAAATATGTATCAAATTTAAAATAAAATTACAGAAAAAAAGCAAATTAATTGCTCTGCCTCTTGCAGGCATTCTGAAAAATTATAAAGGGCTAAAACAGCAAAAGCCATACACAAAGAATGAATGATTCACTGCCCGAAAGATAAAATGCTCATTTTTATCTCACTGTCAGAGGCAGAAACCCTCTCTCCTGTACTCGTCCATTATCTACTAAAGTATACAGGTTCCTTAAAAATTCAGTGTTCCCTTGCCTTTTTACCTGCATCTAAGCCATACTAGTATCCATGTCTTCTTACAGTATCTGACCCTATTTTAATTCTTCTATTCACAGCATGCTCCAAGTTTGGCTCTTTTGTATAATCGCCAAATGACCTACAGATATTTTCTTCAAGAATCTAAAACATCCTGTACACTGGCCTCATATAGCATAACATATCACCCTTGCAATCCTGCATAACAAGTCCTGTTCCAGAGAAACTACCAGGCACTGGGACTGTGTGACCATAGGACCCATTAACTCAGGGACTGGAAATCTGCTCCAAGCAGAAGAGACTGGTCTAACAAGCTCCTCCTAGAACTCCTGACCACTGCTTTTACAGGAATCTCTTCTCCTCCTTGGCCACTCTGTCCCCCTAGGTACTGCAAGCACTCAAGGGGTAACTGGGATCCCAGTTGACTCATTAGTGAGCATTTCAAAATGCCTCTGAGTACAACTGGTTACTCCAAAATCTGTGTCTAATCCTGCCTCTTCCAGGGCGTGAACCCACTGACCCCTGCCTAGTCATACAGAGTCCAATTCAACATCTGTTAGCTGTACAGTAAAAAAACAGATAAAGGTATATGCAGTAAGGCAACTGTTTACTACTGACCAACCAACCAAGTGAAGCCAAAATATTCCAAAACAGTGAATCACAGACAAACTCAGAATTTTCTATATTTGTTATATACTGCATTTTCCTGTTGATTTCCATCTTTTGTAGTATTTGTACTTCATGTACATCTCACCCTCCCACAGAATCCTGAGTGTTTTGTTACTCTTCTGATGCATTACCTACATCCAAATCACCAGCCTATTATGTAACTTCCCATTATTTCAGTTGTACAGTTAAAGTTCATCAGGGCACAGAATTTTATCCACTGATTTCTGCATCACGTATTTCTTCAGACTGGATTGCAGCATTGAGGGGGGAAAATAATATGCATGGATTTTTGGGTTTTCTCTTTAAAAAGCCAAACAGATGTATGTGTACATAGGACTGGCTGATTTTACCAGTACATAGCTTTATGTAATTTCTAGTTCAATTGCTACTACCAGAAGTGCAACACGTTGCCTACCACCAGAGCAGTATAAAGGATGGACCAAGGCAAAAATTGTAGCAGAGCCATTAAAAAAGCAAAGGGAGGCAAACTAAACACAGGATAAAACTACAGGATAGTGTAAGGCAACAAAAGCATTAATAGTTGAATAGGGAAGAAACTTCACAAAAGGGACTAGGAGAACAGGGAGAAAACGAAAGAGAAGAAAAAGCATAACTTTAAAATAAAATAAATGCTATTCTGTCTGAAGTTAACAGGGGCATGATTCTAAGGCAATAGAACCTGCACTAAAGACAAAGACATCACACTAAATCTAAATTAATCCAGAAGCCAAGGGCCTGGCTTAAGTAACCTGTGGCGGTGGTCTTCATTTTTTATTAAAAAGTTTTAAATTGTTGGAGTTACAAAACTAGCAAAAATAAGCTTGAAGTTTTCTAGGAAAACTTCCTTTACAAAGCAACTTACTCTGTTCAAACAACGCTAAAAATAGCTTCTGTAAAGAAGAATCTTGTATACAAATTGATACTAATTAAAACATTCCAAGGATCCGTTCTCCTCTATTACTGCAATTTAGATAGTTCAAGTAAATATTCCCTCACAGAACTAAAGTCTGAAAACATGGCAACATTATATTTGGCTTTTTTATAATGTTGATTTTTAATCTCTTTTATTAATAACCCAAGAGAAGCTCTCTCATCATCTCTTTCACACTTACAGCTGCATCCTATTTTTACTGGAACAAATACTAGGATTCTCATCAGATTAGTGCACCAGGATCTAGTAGTTCTGCATGACCACAGATCTCTAGAGAACTATTGACAATCTTTTTCTATCAGGCCTCCTCCTGGGCATAAAACTGAATTTTCAGGACAAAAGAAAACCAACTGGCTAACTGGGCAGCAAAAGCAAAACAGCTGGATATGAATGTGGGTCCTGCCAGAAGGAGAGCTGCCACAGTAAAGCGTGGCTCCAATTACAGCTTTCTTCAACTAATTGTCCCAGTTTGGATCACCCATTTAGCTTTCTAGGGAAAAGAGCTGCAGTGATTTCGAAGGCTGATTCCAAAGTGGGTTCCTAGGCACAGCAACACTTTCATGGGCATAAAGCAATTGTCTCCACTCTCCTTATAATTCTAGGAGTTGTGGGAGAGCAGCTGGTTTTGTACTTGAAAGCATCAGTATGTCTCACTGGACTTCTAGCTGTAGCCTAATGAGCTGGCAAGTGTTTTTTTGCACTACAACTTTTCTCATGATAATTAACAGCATCTAAGATGAACTCTTCAAAGCAGGTTGAGCTAAGCCAGTTCCCTTTCTTATGGAAAAGTCAGTGCTTACCCACACACACAGATGGAGGACACTGGTGGAGTTCCAGTTGGATTCAACCAACCAAGTTGACTGACACTGGTCTAGTAGGAGCTGGAGACCCCAGCAGGAGCTCCACAAGAGAAATTCTCACCCAGCCACATCTTGCTCAAGGCTACTGTCTCACAAATCACCTCATAAGTAAACAATGAATTAATTTTCCAGTGCCATTCATCTGATATTTCTTAAAGATGCAAACACAATACAAAACAACAACTTAAAAATAGGACAAAGCCAAAGAAATTAAGAAATGCTGAGTCAGCCACTGAAAGATACTATAGTGACATCTGAAATCAGGGAAGGAGCTTTTGAGCAGAGAAGTGGTAAAGGTCTCTCTGAGGATTTTTTCTGGTGGTCTTTACAGGACTACTAGAGCACTGATACATCCCTTGTCTCCACAGCACAACTCCACTACTGTGTGACCACCACAATATTCTGAGCATTACTGGGTTGCTAACATTTTCACACTGAAGTGAACGTTTGGAATTGCTCTGAGTGGGGCAGAATATTCTTCTGAGCCAATCTGCCAACAACAGTGCTAGCACCTAGAGCAGTGAAGCAGGAATCAGAGCATAAAAACTTCAAGTACTTATAATTATGGTCAAAGCCCTTTCACAGCCAAGCATCACAACCCTTCTCAAACGGAAGTATGTGAAAAAGTTCTTCAAAGAGTGGCAGGATCTAATAAGAACCTGACAGGAAACTTACTATTTTTGGGCTGGGCTAACCAATGTTACAGGTATGCTGAAAGTGCATCAGTTCAACACAGAATGGCATATCAGGGAAATACAGAAGATTACAGAGATGCTTCTTTCAGCTTAGTTAAGTCTTGTCAGTGTCAAGTACAACTCTCAGAGGACAAGAACCCACACACTGAAACTCATTGTTCCAGTACTGTTTCCCCCTTCTCTTTCACGGTCAGACCCTAGCATGTCAGGACAAAAGAGAGATTTCAGGCTTTAGAGGCAATAAGGTTGATGTCAGTGACCAAAACTGAACTCCCTAAGGGAGCTAAATAAGATCCACCAAGATTAAAAAAAGCTACTTACTTATTCCCATGCAGGTGGCTCAACATTTCCTCTGGGCAAGACTTGAAAAAGAGCTAATTATGCACATACAGTCCATGGACCAAAAAAGCAGTCCAGCTATTTTAGAATTCATTTACTGATATTTGATACAGAATGTTATTACCAAACTCCAGATGTCAGCTTTGGTCATCCTTTTGTTAAAATGATGACATTTTTCTGAAAGAAAGCTCCCAGAATATGAAAACCAATTGAGAGAAGATGTCAATGACACAGAACATTATCCAAGAATAATGCCCTCTTTCTGCTAAGCAAATGCTTCAGCTTCTAGTGTCAGCTTCTAGTGTATGAGACTGACAATGGTCTAGGACAACAAAGTTATTCCTATTGCACTGAATAACTAATAGCTATTAATAATTTTATTTCACATATGTTAACACAGAAAGGTAATCTATCCTCTGTAAAATTACTAACATGCTGTATTTCAACCAGTTTACAGAGCAAACTGAGAGCCCTCTCTTGTGGTCTTCAGTAAAGCAAGAACTCTCACTGACTCTCATGGTTCTTCCACTTCAATACTAAGTAGAAAACCTGGGCATACTAGCTCACTCTGCTTTTGGTTAGTGTCTCCAGCATTATAGACTGCCTCACTGCTTGCTGACATTCCTCTTCCCATTCCCAAACAACTGCCAATCTCCCAAATTCAGCACTCCCACAGCTGTATGAGTGATGCCCTGCTACAGGAAGCAACACACACTAAATCTGAGAAGCCTGCTGGATGCACTTGTGCAGCAGCCCTGCAGGGACAGCCATGCAGTGCCACGGCAGCCAGGGCCAAAGGCTTCTGCTGCTTTGGCAGGCCAGACTCCGAGCAAGTGGCTACACAGAAGAGGAGCAGACTTCCCAGGGGGCAGACCTGCTTTTGCAGGGAAGCAAGAATAAAGAGTACCTTGCAGATGGAAATGCTAGAGGTGAGGATCTCATACTAGCCCCTCCATGGTACTTTGCTGCTTATTACCCCACCTGAGAGATGTTCTGGGCTTAACTTTTGGGTTTCATAATACAAAACTAATAATTTACTTTTAAAAGTATTTAAAAAGTATGCTCCTGTAAGAAACTATATAGCCTATTGTGCTGGTTTTGGCCATTGAAACACGACTTTGCTCTGTCTGTAAAAGAAAAAGGTTATGCTGAGACACGCCAGAGCGGCCCCTGAGCTAACCATGAGCAGCCAGGCAGTTACTGCAGCTCAGTTACTGCAGTAACTCATTATTTCAAATTTTTCTAAATGTTAGTAATTCAGAAATTTTTAGACATTCTGTCTCTTTGCAAAATTAAACATGAAAAAAGTCTTATTCACTCCTTTACAAAAACCATACAATTTCAAAACAAATAATAATGAAGCTTTTTCCACCATATTGAGGCAGCAAATGCAGCCCTAAACCATGAGCTATAAAGCTTTTTTATACTAGTATATAAAGAGTACAATTGTTTACATTACAGAATACCTTGCTAAATCCTTAAAACTGCAAAAATACACTATCCCTTAATGTTACTCCCATCACATACAAACACAAAATTATACTGAAATTCTTTGGAATACTTTCATTATTTTTTTCTCCAGGGATGACATATGTTTCTAATAACTTGCCACTGAGCAAACAGATTTAACAGGGTAGCAGCATGCTGAGAAAGATAGCAGGATTTTCAATTTTCAGATGAAAGCAGCTCTATTCCCTGGCAGCCCTACTCCTAACCCCTTTAGGCCAGATCAAATTGTATCTGAAGCTAACTGGTGCCTGTCTTCAACTTCAATGGAAGTTGAATCAGGTTTTTTACATACCTGCAGTAAACAATTTGAAGCTTATCAATTAGAATTTTTTAAATCAGTACTTATACCAGAGGGAATCCACAGCAATTAAAAGGATTTCTGGACTTGGTTATTTACATATGTTTAGCTAACAGATGACCCAGTTTTTACCAGAGAATATCATCCATCTAATTTAGCAGACTCACAGACTAGTTTAGATTACCAAAAGGAAAGTGTTATGCAAATTACACAACTCTCCCTTGCACCTACTAGCAGCAGATTTTTAAACCCATTATATTAATTTGCAAAACAAAAATCTACCATACTGTTTCATAAGATCAGGATTAGTTTGCAACAGACATCTTACCTTTGGCTCCACCGTTTTCACACATAAAATAATGCATCTTTCATCTTTAGACACTTCTGTTCTACATAATAATTTGAAGCAAAACCATCTGACAATTCCCATGGCTCAAAAATGTCTCTTTTATACAAGAAATATAAGAATATTTCTACATTTCACAAAGCTCTCTGATAAAATGTTTACTTATTATTTTTAAATGGGGTTCTTAATTATGGGTCACATCTGACCAGTCTCATCTAGATACCAGGGCGAGGAACCTCTAACAATGCTGTAATCACTTGCACTGGAATTCTTGTTAAAGTAAGTTCCTGCTCACACCAGGAAGCTTTCTTTCACACTTGATTTAGTTCAACTTTTTGAAGAGCTAACCTTAACTTTTCTTCACACCTTCATGTAATTTCACTCAGACAGCTGTTTTTTTTCCCTAAATAACTCTTTAATGTGCAAAAGAAATATAAATTATTTTATCAAGTTGTCTAAAAATATTGCCTTGCTAAAAAAAAAAGATGTTATGATTAATGGGAAATACACGAACATACACATGTGAACATATGAACAAAAGACCAAAGCTCTAATACTAGAGGTCTGTATTTGACAAAGATTCAACAAATAAAGTAAATTAGCATTGCAGCAGCATATATAATGTAAATGGTAGCCACTACATTTTTGTCCAGCTTTTCTGTTTTTTTTCTGATAAAAATATTTTCTTTCTGAGAAGTGCTCAGTGGTTTGGATCTGACATTTGTCTAGAAGCTTTATAAAGTAAGAATGAAACTATATTTAGCTCCAGAAAGCTATGTTTTGTGATGCATGCAAAGCTGCAGAAGAATCAGAACTAATCTTAATGAGGAAAACTTTTATCAAGTGTAATTCTATCTGTTCCTACCCAAATGGGACTAATTTGTTCAATTATCTGTAAAAATACCAGTCAGACACTTAAACAAAAGCTTCTGAAGCATATCTGTTCAATAAACAACAATGCAAATGCCCAATCACTCAATCATGCCAGGGGCTGCTCCCCCAAGCATCTTCAAATCTTTCATGGAAAGCCCTATCAGTCATCACTAAGGGACCATTTTTTTTGCCCCAGCCTCAGCCAACCATGTGGAATAAGTGGTGGGAATAGGGAAGAGGATAGGACCATATTTCTCTACTATCCTGCTAGCAGAACCACTGTTCTGTTAGCAGGAGGACTGACACAGCTAACACACACTGATCCTGCTCTTCTCATATCCCTGACTGTACTCCTTCATAATGAGGATCAAAGGAGTCTTACTTCAAATGAGGCTCATTGGGAACTAGGGAAGCTAGCTGCTGATGAGTGAAGGTACACATGCTGAAAGAGCTCTTCTGGGAAAACAATTCCTTTTTCTTTTCACCTGAACAAGGACTGCAAGATTCAGCTCTGTGACAGAGCCTTGGAAAGTTTTCTTAGCTTCCACTGCAATTACAGAGGGTTTGGGAGTACTTGGATTTTCCAAGAAGTATTGCATTTTGCAGAATCAGGTGCCTCATTAACAACTAGATGGATCTGTATGCATCTGTAAATTGGATCTCTGACCCAGGATGTTAAGATGGACAGCATGTTTAACATCAAGTGTAATATCAGGTATGTAAATGAAATATGCAGTGTGTAACAGCATGTACACAAAGCAGGCTCACAGGCTCTCTGAGCTGTGTGCCAAGCAGAATATGGCCAGATGACAACAAGCTTTGTATGCATAAATGCATCTGCCAAAACACTTTTGTGTTTGTTGTGATGAGGAATCGGATAAATGTTCAAAACACAGAGAGTAAGAATCTGATACTTGGTATTGTCAGGGCACTGTACATCTTTGCCATTCACATGCATTTATAAGAAGAGAAGATCTTGCTCCTTTCATTGTACTGGCCCTGTGAAGTCTCACGATGTTGTTAGGTCAAATTCCGGTATGACAAACTTCAGCAGAGACAAAACTTGGTCTTTAAGAATGCATGTCGAGTATCCATAATATCTAGGAGGGAAAATTCTAAATGTACAAATGTAGTTTTATTACACATCTGTTATGCAAATAACAATCACACACCACTTATTCCGAAGTTTAAATAGATGATAGTAGGAAATGAGAAGTTAATAACAAAGCCAGAAGTCAGAAACTAACTTTCTCCAAAACCAAATATCAGCTTTTTGAAAGCAGGTAAAAGAGTTTAAAAATTATTGAAACATAATTAATTGTTTCAAAGGTAAAACACTTCTTTAATAACAACTGTATTATTCTTATTATTCCTGCAGAACAAAGAACATGGACTGCAGAATATTGCTCGTGTAACTGGGCCATGCAGTTTGTAACTTAATGGATTTGACAGTGGTTTATGTAAGGTGTTGCAAAACCATCACAATGTGTACAATATAAAGAATTTCACAGAATGTTGTCTATTATATTTATTTCTATAGTCAGCAAAATAATATCCAACTAGACTAAAAAAAAGATCCACCCAGAGCTACAATCTGCTGCTACCATCATCTCAGTTCTGCAGCAGACCTCGGGGCTTATGGTCCCGAGTGGGTCAGGGATGTCCCTGGCGGTCAGACAAACACGTGCAACAACAGCGTGGAATTACCAGTAACACACCCGGTATAACACTGCCGTTGTTTAGCTCCTTATGTGAAACAATCTTAAATGACTTGAAATACACAACTCTGTACCACTCAAGAGTTAGGCAAACATTGTAAATCTTGTCTTTTACAAAGAGCAAAATGAACCAAAGATGTTGAACTCATCCACCACAGTGGAAGGGGAAAAAAGAGTAGTTAGAAGTGAACCAACTAATGACTGCTAACATTACAATTAATTTCATTTTGCAAACTGCTTCTACCATTTCAAGCCTCACTATCAGCAACAGGGTAATTTTTTAAAATCAGACTGATTTCTTTCATCTCATCAAGTCACAGGAATTGGATGAAATTACCAAGGATATAGGAAGGAATACAAAACTAAAACTGATCTCCCACACTTCTGATGTTTTTGAGTTTACATCTGTTTTTGAATGTAACATAAACGAGTAAAGGTGGAGAGCACTCTAACAGCTAAGCATGTAAAGACTTCTAATACATAACCCACTAATATTCACTAAAGATACACACCTTCCCCAGTATGCACAGTAAGAACATTAACGTAAAATGCTATTAAAACCCAAACATTAGACGCCCTTGCCTCTAAAAACTGGAGTTGGTTTTCAAGACTTACCTATCTGTATAGATCTGGATTTTCAGACAGTACCAAAACACAAACAGTCTACAATCTAAAAGGCAAACCTGAAGATACTTGACTAGGCAAACAGGTGTTTGTCAGGAAACCAAAGTTTTTGATGTAGGTCTTGCACCACATTGACGCAGAAGTGCTGGTTAGCCAAGGCCTCAGAACTGCCGTGGAAGGCAGCGGCTGAGCCGCAGGGCAGCACAGCTGGGGAACCCAGCACAGTGACAGCAGCCGAGAAAAAAACATATCTTGAGGTCTCCAAGGCCAATATACCCCTTCCCCACTGTTTCCCTAGGAATCACATATTTGAGCATACATGAGGAGCTCTTGGCAGGAATCCCATCTTTAATACATTAACAGCAGTGTGATACGTCCTTTTCCCGAGATTCTTTCACATGACATTGTTTCATCTCTCCCACTTCAGCTGCACCCTGTTCATAAAGCGGGGAGCAGCCTGGGAGCACATATCCTGGTGTCTGCACGCCGCTGCCAGCTTCTTTAAAGAGAAAACTAAACCTCTTTAGCTCAAAGTATCAGACTGAGATCCCTTAAGAAAAAAAAAAGAAAACCGACAGAAGAGTGTCACTTTGCACTAAAATCCCCAATAACCTGAAAAACCACAATCAGACCAGCTGATAAGAAGCTGAGCTGACGTTTCCGTGGTTTGGAAAAAAAGAACTGCCAGGTGACCGAGGGGAGAGGCTCCGGCTCTCCCGGTGTTTACCTTCCCCGGCACCCGGCGAAGCGCCCGGCGGCAGGGACGTTTCTGCACTTCCACAGGCTTGAAGTTCCCCTGCAGCCCCCACCGGGGCTCCGCCGCCGCTGCCTGGCCCGCGCCCGGCGGACGGAGGGTCGGGCGCCGTGTCCGCGCACACCCNCCGCGCGGTCCCGCCCCTCCTGGCGGCTCGGCAGCCTGAGCCCTGCTGTGGGCAGGGGCAGCCGCGTCCCGGGTCGCGCTGTCCGGCGGAGCCGAGCTCGGGGCTGCGGGAGCCGCGCGGCGGCCCTAAAATAAAGCTCCTGTAGGTCAGCGCGGAGAGGACGCAGGGACAGGACTGCTGCGGGGCCAGGTGTGCCTGCGGGCCCGCCACGGCCCCCGCGGCCAGGGCTCCGTGTCCCCTGTCACAAACAAGGTCGCTTTGGCTTCTTGGCCTCAGCCATCCCCACCGAAGTACCAGGGAATTTACAGTGTAGTTTCTCATCTTGAAAATCTAAAGCCTGTTCAGGAGCTCGTGACTCACGGGCTTCTGAGCAATTAAAGCATCCATCAAAATAGGTATTTAGATGCTGTGAATGAAGTTAGAAAGGAAAATCAGATCGTGGCTTCGCAGTCAGCCAAGGAGAGGGAGTGTCATGCTCCCAATACAGAAAGATGGACCACATCCTGTCCTGGGGACACTGATACTATGCAATAATGCAGTAGGGATCATACAGAGAAGAAGATCTTATCCTCCAATATTTCCAAGGCTGTATTACCTCCTCCAAGCCAGGAAACAAGGACAGTACTGCAATTAGAGAAAGGAGAGTTGGAAACCAGTTGCAAGTGCTCTCAGGTTGGTACCTCCGACCAGTGCCGCGTAATCTCGTATGACCCATAAATGGCTGTTCTCATTACTATTTGCATTTGTCATGGGGTTTTCAAGCCTCCTTCCATGGTTACAGCATTTTTCCAGAAATTTTTCTCCTAACTTTGGGTGTCTAGCCTATGTTACTTTGCCATGTCTTGGATGCACTGCCAGTTGGCAGCCTTGCATGTCCAACCATCACTGGTGCACAGAGCCACGTCNTTGCAAGTGCTCTCAGGTTGGTACCTCCGACCAGTGCCGCGTAATCTCGTATGACCCATAAATGGCTGTTCTCATTACTATTTGCAGTTGTCATGGGGTTTTCAAGCCTCCTTTCATGGTTACAGCTTTTTTTCGGAAAGTTTTCTCTTTTGGGTGTCTAGCCTATGTTACTTTGTCATGTCTTGGATGCACTGCCAGTTGGCAGCCTTGCATGTCCAGCCATCACTGGTGCACAGAGCCACGTCTCTCTGAAAGATGTAGGTGGAGTAACTCTGCTCGGTTAGGGCTGGCCCTGGACATAACCATTCCACTTCTGAGAGGCAGCAGATAGGCTCTTTGTCTAGCAATGCCACACACGCAGCAAGTCAATGTCCTGACTTGCTGTGGATCTTGCCTCTCCCATGTTTTAATCCTTTCTCTTGTCTTAGCACCCAACTAAGCAGTGGCAATACTGAAAAGGGAGGCAAGGCACTGACAGAAAGCCAGGCCATCACACAAAAAAGTGAAATTATTCAGAACTTGTGTCATCTTGTTTACCTCAGTCCAGGGAGCTAAGCCTCTGGTAAGGCACTAAAGGATGCTAAAACTTATCTTTAATTTGGAAGTATGAAACTATATCCCTACAATGTTTTCTGGGAGAACAGGTTTCTTGACAACCAGTTCAGGAGTTTGGACTGCAACAGGAACCATGAATATCAGCAATATCAAAGTGTACTTGGCTTGAAGTACACTTTGGCTATCCTGGCCAAACACTAAGCTAACCTGACAATGGTCTCAGAGGGTTGTCACAGGAAGAATGATCAACTGTTAGCTGCATCCTTCCTTCCAGCTCTCCCCCAGCCATTCTCCTAACCCTTCACCAGGAACAAGCCACCCTTGGAACAAGCAAAAGCAGCTTCTCAACACCATTAAGCAGTCTTGCCTGTCTCCCACACCTCATACAAGGCTAGCCATTGTTCTAGAACATGGATCTGAGATCCTGAAATCCCCAAACCAGTCACAGCTTACCATTAGCCCTGGAGAGGAGAGAACTGCATAATATCAGAGAGGAGGTTCCTCCTGCCAAGCTGAGGCAGGAATGCCAAACACTTATGTTTTCTTGCCAAACAGCTCTTGGACAAAGTGAAACAGCAATTGCCAAAATGATAGCAGGCACCATTGAAACAGATAAGAGAATCTCAGTGATTCATTCTTGGAGAACTGAATTTGAAAAATCCTAGAAGTGGACGGGAAGACTAAGGAATCTGAAGCAGCAGCAGAAGTAATATGAGCCTGCAAAGAGTGTATATAGGAGAGGCAGGAGTTGAGAGTGATGACAATTGAATGATCTACAAGAAAGTAGTATGCAATGGTGGCAACAGTGAGAGCTGGGATATCTTCCTCACTTTGAATCAAATGCAGCCTCCTCAGACTTCAGTGCATCATATCTTTCTGGCTCCCTTCTCACATCACCCCATCCAGGCACTTGCATTATATCTGGTAGTGTCTTGAAATTGTGCCTTGAAGAGGTTTGCAAGCAGCACTACCTGGCTGGCCAGCCAGCCCCACTGAGTGAGATAAAAGCTACGCCTCCCTACTCCCATTCCTTCACCCCATGTTGTTACTGCAAAGCTCAGCATATCTGAAAATAGTTTTACATAACTGGTTTCAGTAAAAACTGAGGGATTTTTCCAGTATCCTGCATTATTTACACTGTCTTTTAACAGCAAAATAGCAATTGTTTTACTGATTACTTTTCTTTGTTCAGCATATATGTTTCCATTGGCATTCTTGGAAATATGGGAAGCTGATGGGTCTAATGAAGGATGGATTTGTGAAAGGGTTATCTTCATGTATGAAACTTCAGAGGATGAACTGTAAAGGAAGAGGGGCAGGCAATAGGAACCACAGAAATTTGAGACCAGGAGCAAGAGATTAAGCATAATCTTATTGCTTTCAGATCAGCAAGAACGTACATGTAAGCAGAAAGTAGCTGGGTGTTTTACTTAAAACATTCTGCCAGAGCATCCCTCAGAATTTGGCCCTCCTGGTTCCCACGGGCAAGAGAGCAAACCATAGCAGGCTCTGACTCTATCTCAGCTTCCTACTCCCAGGCTTCAGCCATCTGCTCCCCCTTACACTCACAAATTTAGTGCACACTACAGCAGTAAAACAAGATCCTGATATGGAGGCTATTTTCAGAATCACTTTATGAAGTCTCCATTCTGGCAGTCAAACTATGATGAAAACAGTGATGACTTAGACTACTTTATGAACAAAGCCATGAGATGCATTTAAAATCAGCTAGTAACAAGGACAGAATAGTGAATCCACTGATTTTGGCACACTAAAAGAATTGTGCTGCCCACTGCCAAGCTAAAACTATGAGGAGAACTCTGATTAAAGAGCAGAGAAGGTAATATTCCTTCTACCAAATTCTTTTCAATAAAGGAGGGTGGAAGTTGAGCAAAACTTACTATGACGTTCTCTAGATCCATCATCTGAAAGTAGTGTGGGTTGGGCATTTTGTAAAGCGACAGGCAGGTGTCACATTCCACATCACAGTGCTAACTTTCAACTTTTCTACCCCAATAGGCAATGGTAAAGTAGGAGTCGTGTTGGTGATCTAACTTGCCAAATAATGAATGAGCTTGTTTACAGACACTCAAGAACACTACTTTTCCCATTCTCAAATCCTTTTTCTGCTGATGTTCTTCTCATCTTTGCTGCAATAAGTCATGTCATTAGGCATTATATTGCTGACATCCAGGTACTCTGTGGAGTGGAAATTGTTCATCTGCAATTCATACAGTTTCATCAGATTTGTAAAACGACCTAGAAATGGGGCAGATCCTCCTAATGTAACTCCTCTCCTATCTGCTCTCTCTTTTCTTGTATGGAGTTCATAATAAGTAGATAATGCTATTCCTAGAAGGAATCTGCAGGAAACTGCAGCAGATTTTTATACCAAAGAGCCATTTGGAAGAGGTCTGCAAAATGGTCTGAAAATGGCACCTAGGGAGCAGAAAGGAAAAGATTATTAAATACCCTTGCAGTATCAAGGTAAGAGAGGCCTTTTGGCAGCAACATTGGGATTTTTGGAAAGGGAAATCTAATTTTGGAAAAAGAAGCCAAGTCCTTAGAAAAGTTGCCTGCAAGGATTCCTAGAATTCAGCTGGGCTGGCATCTCACAAAGCTCTGGAGAATTGAAAAGCACTTTGGGACACTAGGCAGCAAGCCTGTGAATTGGCTGGCACAAAGACTATATTGTGTACTTATGTTAATTTAACCGATATTTACTCAAATAATCACCACTGAACCAAATTTATACTGCCAGGTTTTCTGTCAATGTGTGCAGATCTAAACGAACACTCAAGCACAATTGTCAGAACTCACAGAAAAAATATAGCTCAGCAGAAACAAGAAACTCCACTGAAATTGTCAGAGGACTTATGGAGGGTCATTTGTGCTCCTGAAGCATCAACACACCAACACAGACTTTTGTGATCAATTAGCTACAGTCTAGGGAAAATGACCACAAAGGATTGCTGCAACGCTGCCAGACCACAACTGCCCCGTGAAGTTTTCTAAACTAGGAAATGGATGAAGGAAATCTGAAGTTGAGGGGATGACAAGGATTATTTTACACTTAACTAGAATAATGACTAGTAATTTAGAGTAACTATGAAATGCAAGCAGGCCAATTGGGATGCTCACAAGGTCAGGCTTGCAAAAAGCAATTTAAAAATAGAGGATTAAGTCCTGAGCCACCAAATTGTTAATGATAACACCCACTGGTAAAGATACACCATCTGAATTAGGCTGAAATGGTTCTGTAGTATTAGAATAGTATGCTGTCAGTAACCACAAAGTTAATAGTCCACTAAATTCCATTGATAGTTATCCAATCAGTATTGGGAACATTATTTTGCAATTGCTTTGGGCAATCCCCTCTAAAAATGTGGTCTAAATGAACCAACATTGCTATAACCTTAAAAAATTGGTTTTCCTCTGGAGCAGAAATCATAATGGCAGCTGCACAATTGTGGTGGCTTTCTTGCAAAGAAAAGATGAGAAACAGAGTGATCTGCTTCATAAGCAACTGTAGTTCACATAAGCTATCTGCAGCCATAAATTTACTAGCAGCTAACGCTGCTATATCCATCTGAAAACTGCTGCCACTCGGGAAAAACACATCTCATGTCACCCTCTATGTTCAGAGCCATTTCAGCATTTAGTCTCTGAACATGAGTCAGAGCCCTCAACTGTTACAGTTCTCACAGACTTGAAATAAAAATGAATCCCTGTTCATTTCCAAGTGAATGCCTAATAGAAGAAGCCATATCTGATAGACAAACCACAAGCTAAAATGCAAGCGAGCAGATTTGATATTAGTTGCAGAAGTGAGAAAATGAAAACAAGATCCCAAAGGATTTTTTAAAACACTTTACTACATATAACTAAGAAGCAGCAATGAGTTAAAATCTTTTTGTCATGAACTGAGAATTACTGTGATCTGAAATGCTTATATGCAGTTTGCAGTTAGTATTAAGCTCTCAGCATATGACTGAAATTTAAGAGTACCATCCATTAAAAAGCCAAGGCATTATTTACTAAGAAAAAAGATATGACAAAAAGAGAAAACATTTCATGTGTCACTGAGGAGGTGTATCAAAAGGCAGAACTCTGCCAGTCAGCACTTGAAGATCAGTATTCTATCACATAAAATGTGGCAGCATCTCTGTATAGACTACAGAGAACTAAATCACATTGATGGAAAAAAATCTGATCTGTTATCACTGTAAGTGATACTCTGCTTTCTGTAGCATATTCAACCATACTTTTTACTTTGGATATTAGAACATGAGTACTGACAAGTGTACAAGAAATGACTGCAAGATCTCGATGGACATAATGCAAGGGTTTTAACTTATGCACGTTTGCTTTTGAGCAAATTTTGTTTGAGGATGTGGTATGATGCATCTGGATGTTTGCTGGAGTATGTCACACCTTTTGAAGAGGAGCTAAACTCTACCAGTGGTATAGTATAAGAAAGAAAATTCAGCTTTACAACTTGACAACACTGTCTGGTCAGGAAAAAAGAATTCTTCTGTAGTATACCCTCAGGAGGTTTGCTGACAACACCAAGCTGAGTGGTGTGAACAACACACCGGAGGGAAGGGATATCATTCTGAGGGACCTTGAGAGACTTGAGAGGTGGGTCTGTGTGACCCTCATGAAGTTCAACAAGGCCAAGTGCAAGGTCCTGTACATGAGTTAAGGCAATCTCAAGGACAAATACAGGCTGGGAGGAGAATGGACTGAGAGCAGCCCTGCTGAGAAGGACTTTAAAGTGCTGGTGGATGAGAGGCTGGACATGATTCAGCACAGGGAAGGGATGTCATTCTGAGGGACCTTGAGAGACTTGAGAGGTGGGTCTGTGTGACCCTCATGAAGTTCAACAAGGCCAAGTGCAAGGTCCTGTACATGAGTTAAGGCAATCTCAAGGACAAATACAGGCTGGGAGGAGAATGGACTNCAACACAGACTTTTGTGATCAATTAGCTACAGTCTAGGGAAAATGACCACAAAGGATTGCTGCAACGCTGCCAGACCACAACTGCCCCGTGAAGTTTTCTAAACTAGGAAATGGATGAAGGAAATCTGAAGTTGAGGGGATGACAAGGATTATTTTACACTTAACTAGAATAATGACTAGTAATTTAGAGTAACTATGAAATGCAAGCAGGCCAATTGGGATGCTCACAAGGTCAGGCTTGCAAAAAGCAATTTAAAAATAGAGGATTAAGTCCTGAGCCACCAAATTGTTAATGATAACACCCACTGGTAAAGATACACCATCTGAATTAGGCTGAAATGGTTCTGTAGTATTAGAATAGTATGCTGTCAGTAACCACAAAGTTAATAGTCCACTAAATTCCATTGATAGTTATCCAATCAGTATTGGGAACATTATTTTGCAATTGCTTTGGGCAATCCCCTCTAAAAATGTGGTCTAAATGAACCAACATTGCTATAACCTTAAAAAATTGGTTTTCCTCTGGAGCAGAAATCATAATGGCAGCTGCACAATTGTGGTGGCTTTCTTGCAAAGAAAAGATGAGAAACAGAGTGATCTGCTTCATAAGCAACTGTAGTTCACATAAGCTATCTGCAGCCATAAATTTACTAGCAGCTAACGCTGCTATATCCATCTGAAAACTGCTGCCACTCGGGAAAAACACATCTCATGTCACCCTCTATGTTCAGAGCCATTTCAGCATTTAGTCTCTGAACATGAGTCAGAGCCCTCAACTGTTACAGTTCTCACAGACTTGAAATAAAAATGAATCCCTGTTCATTTCCAAGTGAATGCCTAATAGAAGAAGCCATATCTGATAGACAAACCACAAGCTAAAATGCAAGCGAGCAGATTTGATATTAGTTGCAGAAGTGAGAAAATGAAAACAAGATCCCAAAGGATTTTTTAAAACACTTTACTACATATAACTAAGAAGCAGCAATGAGTTAAAATCTTTTTGTCATGAACTGAGAATTACTGTGATCTGAAATGCTTATATGCAGTTTGCAGTTAGTATTAAGCTCTCAGCATATGACTGAAATTTAAGAGTACCATCCATTAAAAAGCCAAGGCATTATTTACTAAGAAAAAAGATATGACAAAAAGAGAAAACATTTCATGTGTCACTGAGGAGGTGTATCAAAAGGCAGAACTCTGCCAGTCAGCACTTGAAGATCAGTATTCTATCACATAAAATGTGGCAGCATCTCTGTATAGACTACAGAGAACTAAATCACATTGATGGAAAAAAATCTGATCTGTTATCACTGTAAGTGATACTCTGCTTTCTGTAGCATATTCAACCATACTTTTTACTTTGGATATTAGAACATGAGTACTGACAAGTGTAAAAGAAATGACTGCAAGATCTCGATGGACATAATGCAAGGGTTTTAACTTATGCACGTTTGCTTTTGAGCAAATTTTGTTTGAGGATGTGGTATGATGCATCTGGATGTTTGCTGGAGTATGTCACACCTTTTGAAGAGGAGCTAAACTCTACCAGTGGTATAGTATAAGAAAGAAAATTCAGCTTTACAACTTGACAACACTGTCTGGTCAGGAAAAAAGAATTCTTCTGTAGTATACCCTCAGGAGGTTTGCTGACAACACCAAGCTGAGTGGTGTGAACAACACACCGGAGGGAAGGGATGTCATTCTGAGGGACCTTGAGAGACTTGAGAGGTGGGTCTGTGTGACCCTCATGAAGTTCAACAAGGCCAAGTGCAAGGTCCTGTACATGAGTTAAGGCAATCTCAAGGACAAATACAGGCTGGGAGGAGAATGGACTGAGAGCAGCCCTGCTGAGAATGACTTGAAAGTGCTGGTGGATGAGAGGCTGGACATGATTCAGCACTGTGTACTTGCAGCCCAGAAAGCCAGTTGTATCCCAGGCTGCATCAAGAGTGGTGTGTAGGTCAAGGGACATGATTCATCCCCTCTGCTGTGCTCTTGTGACACCCCACCTGGAGTACTGTATCCAGCTTTGGGATTCTGAAACATAAGAAGGACATGGACCTCTTGGAATGAGTCCACAGGAGAGCCACAAAGATGATCAGCACCCCTCCTATGAGGAACAGCTGAGAGATGTTCAGTTTGGAGAAGAGAAGGCTCTGGGGAGACTTTATTGTGTCCTTCCAATACCTAAAAGGGGCCTACAAGAAGGCTGGAGAGACTTTTTACAATGGGTTGGAATGAGTCCACAGGAGAGCCACAAAGATGATCAGCACCCCTCCTATGAGGAACAGCTGAGAGATGTTCAGTTTGGAGAAGAGAAGGCTCTGGGGAGACTTTATTGTGTCCTTCCAATACCTAAAAGGGGCCTACAAGAAGGCTGGAGAGACTTTTTACAATGGGTTTATTCGGAGGAAATTCTTTACTGTGAGGGTGGTGAGGCATTGGAAGAGATTGCCCAGAGAAGCTGTGGCTGCCACATCCCTGGAAGTGTTCAAGGCCAGGTTGAATAGGGCCCTGGATAACCTGGTCTAGTGGAAGGTGTCACCCATGGCAGGGGGTTGGAAGAAGGTGATCTTTAAGATACTTTCCTACCCAGACCATTCTGTAATTCAATTCAATTCACACATCACAGTTCATAATTTTTGTGAAAATACCACACAGATTGAGGGAAACCATTCTGGTGTTTGAAAGTATGAATTTACATTTTTGGTGTTTGAACAGATTCTTGTGATTACCTTTTGTTAAGCTACTAAGGTAATCATTAGATACAGATGATGTCTCTAAAACTGAAGGTAATTACTGAAAAAAAAGGATGGAAAGATTGGAAGCCAAAGCTATATTATAGCAGAAGCCCAACTCCTTTGCAGAGAAAATCCTGAGGGAGCCAGTCCCTTCACAATGGTGCCCAGTGACAGGACAAGAGCTACACATAAGAAAACACTTCTTTATTCTGATGCTAACTGAATATTGGTAAAGGTTGTCCAGAAGGGCTGTGGTGTCTCATATCCATAGAGATATTCAAATGGACATGGTTCTGTCAAGGCATCCTGCTCTGGCTGACCCCACTTTGACAGGAAGGGTGGTCTAGATGATCTCAAGAGGTCCCTTCCAAACTTGACCCTACTGTGGTACTGTGCCACTCAAGAGGGAGCCCAAGAGTAGATCACCTGCAAAGCACTTCCACTGCAATTTCGGTGGGAGTAAAATTATTTTGACTGAGTGATATTAAGATACAGGGATAGTATGGCACCTATAAATATGTCTGCTGTGAGAGTTAATATCTTTTATGTCTGTTCTATGTTTGGGGAAGGGACCAACAGCATAACATCACAACATTCTTAGGATGACGAGTTAGAATCTGCAAAATCAAGAGACAATCATATAGCATGACAGAATACTTCCCACTATGACTAACCTCTGTTTGGGGAAAGAATTATATAGTCTAGAATGCTGCCTTTAGAAGCTAGCTCCAATTCACCATGTTTTTGCACTGTCAGAAAGATGGGAAAGCTGTAACGGAATTTTATGAGATGGATTATACTTCAATGAAACTGCTATAATTGCTACCCTTTGTTTGAGAAAAATGTTCAAGACAAGAAACTCCTTACACCTAAACTAGATCTTCCTAAACAAAGGCATATACTATTACTGAAAAGATAGACACACAGAATAGTAGGGATTTTCTAGATACTGCTCTGTGAAACATTGCATGCCTAGCTGAAATCCATGGACCAGAAAAATGGCTTGTATCTGCTGCGTTCAGGGAAACTGTACACTACTCAGTACAGGACACTATTTGAGCCTTGTTTGTTTAACCTGACTTTATCATCAATGTTCTCTAATAAGTTGCCAGGTGCAGTGTTCTTGCTAGCCACGTGGACAAACCGAAGACAATCAGGTAAGGAAAACAACAAAGCAGATTGTCCTGACTTCTATTCTTGAATCGATCCTTACTGGTTTCTGTGATTTCAAATCCTGTTCAAATAATTTTTTACAGAACTGTGGTGCAAACACTAACTAGGGATTTAGTCTTAAGGATTTAACTCTAAATTATTATTCTACTGTAGCAAGATCAATAGAAAAACTTGGTTGTTTTTTTCCTAATACAAAATTGTTCTAGTTTCCAAAATGCAGCTATTTTAGGATGGTATCAACATATCTACAATAACAGAGCCTGATAAAATACCCATCTGTCACAGCTGATCTTTTTCTGGATGACTCTGACAACCTTCACTATTTTGTAAATTTTTCTTGTAGACAGTTCCAAAAGACTTCCATCAGTTGTGAATTTGGTGCCCATCATAGTAGATTATACTGTAGTTTAGCAAAATGGCCATCATTAGAAATAAGTTCAAATTCTTGATACAATTTTCTAAAAGCCTCAGAATCAAAAATTGCTGGATTAAGCAATAATAACGGAATTCAAGAGCTCCAGATTGCTTTTTTGTTATTAGTCTTTCCTTTCAGAATCCATAGAAACTCCTCTGCTTTACAACACAGAGAGATTCCTTCCATTAAAGGGATTCTTAACAATTGATATGCAAAGTATACTGGAGTACATTGTCTCTGTGGCTTGGCTTGTAGTAGTTTGCTGATTTTACTGCTCATATTCTTGTATTATACTGTGGTTATTCATACATTTTAAATGCATATTCGCTTATAGCTGAAACCTTTTTTGAGGTGGGACCACCTCATAAATTCATAAGATTATTGCCTGCAGGAGCTTAATCCATCTCTGCAGTCTGCATTGTGGCTCTGTGTCTCAGGTTATGTACATTAAGAGGAAAGGTGTCCACTCTCATCCTTCTCTCCCAAGAAGACCCAGCAGTGATGCAGGTCAGTTTGCAACATAAACTCCCTGGATAAGTGTTGTCTACCTGCTCAAAGGAAAATAGAAAATACAGAAAGCCAAGTGGAACCATCCCAGAGACACAAATTTGATATGTATGCTGGCAGTTGGACCAATTCATACAGTGAGCTTCCCAGCAGTCAGCTTATCTACACTGTTAGGAATATGAAAATACTTTAGCAATAAAGACCACTTATCAAAGAAAGTGGGTTTATCTTTCATTTATTCTGGATTCCTGTATTCACTCAATTACTGCTTCACAATTTTTTGCTGCTCCAGTTCTAGTTCCAAACTCAAATCTCCTAATGAGAGACTCTAACTCCACCCCCCAAACAATCACTTCAAAATATTAACATTTTATCTTTTCTCTTACTTACTTGCTGCATTTAGGCACACCCCTGGCTACCACTGCACTGAACAACAAATTTAAGCTTCTAGCTAAAAGGTCTGATATACTTCAGTCCTGATGACTTTTATGAAATGGAGGTTTACTGAGTATCAGTCTGGATCTTATTTTAGCCCCTATAATCATTAAAATAGCAGCAATTGTTATTCAGTTACATAGTTCCTAAGGCCATGAAGAGAAAATAACGTCCAGTTGGCCAGGAAAAGCTGTCCAGCTGGCCTTTTAAGGCAGCTCTAACTCCTTTTTGTACCTTTCTATGAAAGAAAGATCACAATATTTAATTAAAGTTACATAGATTTGATAATGTACCAGAAGTTATTACATTAGTAGATGATAATACAAAATACTTAAAATGGTACAAATTCTTCACTCAAAGTAGAAAATATTTTTTTGAGTGGATAACAATATACCAGCAACATAGCATGCTGACTAAGTTCTTTATACCATTGGTCAAATCCTCTCTTCTCTTATAACTCTAATATTCATAAAACTACTAATGAAGCCATGTTTGGTTGTGAAACTGATTTCTGTATTTTCAGCTTACTTTCATTTTGAAGGGCTCCTCAGAAAGACTGCTATCTTCTTTTTGTAGTAGGAACAAAGAAGCACAGTTTTACACTTTTTTCTTTATAAGAATTGCTTCTTGTTCCCTGTATTCAACTTGTCATTGTGATTGCCAAATTTTCAAGGTAGATGCCTGATCATTAAGAATATTGGTCAACTTGAGAGCTCCTGCAAAATTACAAGAACTATTTCACAGCTGAACCTAATTTTTCCCCCTCTTTATTTTTTTTTCTTCATGAAGCCAAAATAATTGGACGGTGGACCCCAAGGTGCATGTACCATCAGTTGAAAATCACTCCTCCACAAAAAAGTGGAAGCTTAAAACCCCAGGAGTTTTGCTAACAGACTCAAAAGCATTGAGTGTCTTTGTATCTAGGTTTTCCTGCTAGAAACATCAGGTTCAGATGTAAAATTAATTTAGAAGATATTGGCAGACCAATACCAAATTAATGAAAAATCCAGAGTGTCCTGTCAATTTCTAATAATAGCCCTTAACAAGAGAAGGACAATAGAGTAGTTATTTTGGTATAGTTTGGTAGTTATTAAGCTACAAATAAATTCTGCACATTCATTATGTAATGAAAATTTTGCTATGCCATAGATTGATCTCTGGTGTAACTCCACTAATTCAGATGAATTACATCACATGAATTCAACCTGAGTGACTTCACATCACTGTAGTATTTAGTTAGAACCCTTACTGCCTTTTAATGTGTATATATTTCATCTGCTAACAACATGAAAAGTGTAATTTGGTAAGTGCAGGCATCTTGAGTGAACACCTCCTCTCTCTTCCTGAACACTGAACAACTTCTGCTCTACTGGTTTTGGTATTTGTGCCTACAGAACTCCTACAAGTTCTTCATCAACACCTTAATAGGTAAGGCTGGACAAAGCAGTGACGGTACCTTGAGGTGTTTGTAAGGCAAGGAAAGCTTCCCAACAGAGGGATCCGTCTGAGCCGAGCAAGGCAAACTGCCCCGTTCCACCCAGGAGAGGGCACTCTTACACCTGGCCACAAAACCGGACACGGACACCTAGAGGAGGAGCAGGAAAGTTGACATCTTAAAACTCGGCCAACTTGCACGACCAGTTAGTTATTTTTATGATAACGCTAATCACAGGTACGTTGAATCATCCAGACGCTGCCACAACAGGAACACAATATGACAGACAATAAACGTGCAGGCTAAATTTATTCTTGGTCTCTGAAACGTGCTGAATATGTAGATAAAAAAGACAATTTCTGCATTTCTCTATTAAAAGCTGGGATCATAGAAGGAGAGCTGTAGGTGTACCTTCCGTGGAAAACGACGGTTAAATTTAAAAATAACCTAGTTTTATGAATATTAATTGTTGTATTTTTTTTATAAAGCACTATTATAAATGAGCATACAAACATTTAAAGGCAAAGTGCATATAAACTAATACTAACACAGCCTGTAAAGTTAATCCTTATATGGATAGTTAATGAAATAAATAAAATTAGAATTAAAAAATGCTACAGGTTCAACCCCTGTTTCTAAAGGGATTGAAATCAATATACATATCTCTTGAGACAGCTTTCCTCTCCAATAAGTAATCCTCCAGCAACAAAGAGAAAAGATCAAGCCTGACATTTTTGATTTTTCTAAACTAAAGCAGCCAAGATGAGGAGGTGGCAGTTTTGTTATGCAAGACATAAAACAGTAAAAGAAGAATAGAATGCTGCATACTGCAAAGTTACTGTTTCAAAAATCTCATTTTCCTCTAATCACAGGGGACAATCTCATCAATTCCAAATTTTCTCTGAGTAATTCTACTAGAAAAATGTCCTATTGATAGGAAAAGAATAAAATTTGGAAAATATGGAAATGGGAAAAAGATCACCAAGAATCTTAACTCGAAGAATGGAAAGTAAATCATACTTAGTGCTGTCATAAGCATCTTGGAGTCCCCAGGCAGTACACTGGGGCTGGGGGCATCCATAGTCTGAGAGAGAAGAACCATGCACATGGGGCTATATTGGATGGACAGCGAGTCCAATGCACACAAATTGTGCATGAGCTATAACCACTTTTCCATGAAAATGTGGGGAACTGTTTCCTATATATAGGTTGCATGATAGCCAGTCCTTCCCACCTCACATGGGAATGACACAGTGTTCAGGATGTTTGGTTATCCTAGCATTGGCTAATGAATATTCTTAGCCTTTCCCCATTGAGGGCTTGGGCTGAGGCCTTCCAACCACTGACCCTATCAACTTTCCTCCTGCAATAACCTTACAGAACCTGAACTTCAACCATAGCTCCTCCTCCCACTTCCAGAAGTCTGTCAAAACAATATTCCAAGCATAATAAACAATGCATAGATACTCAGAATTGTATTTCCCACTCTATTAGTTACAATCAACACCAATGGGCAAAAGCACAAACCAATCTGCAGCCAGATTGAAAAAGCTGCTATTGAAAGAGTTGCTCAGTATGAGACTGAAACGATGATAAGGTCAATGAAAGAACTATCTCCTGAAATCATATCTGCTACAATTTTTTTTTAAATTCAAAAAAGGAGCTATGTTCAATGGACTACACTTGTAAATTTTGTGTATGGATTTTTCTGAGGGCAAAAGATTAAAGAGAACTTAATTTGGGGTTTTATTATCAACATACTATAAAATATATTTAGGGAGTCAGACATGGAAGTCACTGAAATCACACAAAGAGGCTATGTTCTCAATTTTTGTCTAAGCATTATCTTTTTTAACAAAGCAAAAATAAAACAAAACAAACAAATCAAATTCCCCCAAAAAAACCAAACCAAACCCCAAAACACCTATTCAAAGTCAACAGTCTTGTTCTATCCTAAAATCCCGTACAAACTTCTGTAATATAGTAAACTACAATAAAGTATAAAACAGTATAGGAGATATAAAATTATACTCCCAGCATGCTGATGTAAGATACTGATTTTATGTAGATTTTGATCCTGGCAAAACTCACCACTACTCTGTTCTACGAGACAAAAAGCCTTTCTATACCTGTCTTTCAGCAAAGAGAAAATTAACACAGTATATGGTGAATATGAAACAGTTGTGAGGTAAGTGGAAAATATATAAGGACAAAGGAAAGGAATGGGGTATACCAAAGAGATACAGTAATTCATATTAATTTCATTTTTGCAGCAACAGACTCTGACATTTGTAGTCCAAATGAGCAAATGAAAATGAACCTAGGTACAAACCAGACAAAATCATTGCCCTTTACCATGGCTGTTATTGGATGTCTACTACCTATAACATAAAAGCATATTCACAGGAATACAAAGGATCTTGACACCTGATAAAGGTCATATTTTCCACTCCATTCAGAGAAAATCTGAAATTTGGAAGCTTAGCTTCTTTATGTGAGATGTCTGAAAACACATGAAGGATTTAACCAAGAGATTTTATGTACTACCTTTATTATTTTTGTCTACAGTAGTCATAGTTGCTCAGTATGCTATAAACCTAACTTTCATCTAAGAGGCAAAAAAGAGATATCATCTTTTCTTTATTGGTGAGATCCAAGGGCACAGAAAAGTCATGGCCTACCTTCTCGAAAGGAATTTAAGACATATCAGTGGAACTCAGATGTCTAAATTATTCTGAAAATAAAGGTCCAAGATCACAGTATTAAGTCATTAAAAAGAAACCAGGCCTATTGCACAATGGTCCTTCCTTTTCATTAAAGGTATTGAAAACCTCAGCTGAAAAAAATGCATTGTATAATACATTTTAAAGTTTTCATCTGAAACAAAATTAATTTGATGAACAGATGCACATGATACAAGATTTTTGCAGAAAAACAAACTTTTTCCAAACTACAGGGGAAGAGTAAACACATTAAAAGGACTATATGCATCTGTTTATAGTTAACAGATTTAAAAAAAATTATTGATTTTTTTTGTTGCTTGTACCTATACTTTCTTAATAGTGTACATAATAGTTAAAATGCTGTGTATACAAGAGCACTTGCAGATAACAGCCCTACCAGAAGTCGGCATTTTTGAGATAAATGTCTATGTTGTATGTTGTCTTGCACTGCAACGTTAAAAAGGGACCCTAAAATGTTTTTGTAAACCTTAATGTCTTGAAAGCTCTAGTTCCTGAATAAACAAGAGTTCAAAACTCAGTCTCATGTTCTCCTCTGAAAATCTATGCTCTTCGACATGTTATTTTATACACCTCGAAATTATGGTTACTGTTACCCTATTTCAGGTCTCAGAACGGAAGCAGCATCTGTGGGTGCCCCGTGCTTGCTTCTGCAATAAAATGCCCATTATACAGGGCTGACCTTTGCCTTTTACTCTTAAAACATTGTAGAAGAATCTGTGAAAAGAAGCAGTTCCTTTTACTGTCCCCGTTAAGTAACCTGTTTCTGGGCCTGCAAGTTCTCCTGGTCCTGTGTGAGGAGGCACCACTGTCTCCAGAGGGAGGGGGGAAGAGGACGAAGAGCAGGTCTGAAACGTGTAAGGGACAACATTTTTCTCTGCTGAGCATAATGGGAAAAAAAAATAGATGAGAACCGCTGCTAAGGGCCCGGGTGAGCAGATTCTCAAGTTACGTGAGAGCGCCCCGGTTCTTTTTGCTCGGGGGCTTCACCAGCAGACATACCAGCTGCTCCTTGAGCCAGCTGTTTCCTCAGCGACACCTCAGACATTTCTCCCGCTACCGCGGGCCCGGCCCAGCCCTCCCAAGGGCGCTCCCTCACCCGTTCGCCGGCGCGGTGCCTCAGGGCTCACCCCGCTGCCGGTACAGGGCCGGGCGGGAGCCATGACGACACAACGGCCTCAGCTGTGCCCCGGGGCCCGCCCGCGGCGGGGCTCTGCCTGAGGGGGGCCTCCTCACGCTCTCGCCACGGACCCGCCCGGCCCGTGACAGGGCGAGCGGCTCGGGCAGGTGTCTCCCGGGACGGGCGGGTGGGCGGCCAGCGGGGCGAGCCCCTGCGCCTCCACAGGTGGGCAGCGCACCCGTCCTTCGGGGTCAGCGGGGAGGAGGCGGCCCAGAGCGCACACGCCGCAGCCTCCCCACCGACAGCATCCAGCCACGGCCACCCCCCGCCCCGGCCCCGCCGCCGCCCCGGTGCCGCTCCGGCCGCTCTCCCGCGGCCCCTCCTGAGGAGCGGCGGCGGCGGCCCTTTCGCGCATGCTCGGCGCGGGCGCCA
>VZTB01011874.1:71290-91238 GCA_013397245.1 Thryothorus ludovicianus | reverse complement strand
CGAGGGCTGCCGGCGGTCGGTGCTCGGGAGCGCCGCCAGGCCGGAGGCCACGGAGCGGGTGGGGCCGGCCCGGCCTCCGCGGGGACCCCCGGCACGCGCCCTCCCGCGTCCGCCCGCGCGGCACCGACAAGGCCGGGAGGGATGGAGGAGGCGGATTCGGGAGGGTGAGGGGACGTGATCCCACACATCCCCTTCAGCTGACCCTTTCGGTTCGCCAGTGCCAGAGGCTGCAGGGTGCGAGTTTAATGTTTGGGGGTTTTTAGCGGTTGCTATTAAACCCCCGTTTAGCTTCCATGTATACAGAACTTCCTTTATCCCACTGCAGGCTTACTCACCTTCAGATAGATGCTTTTAAGCCTCATTCATTTAAATCATGTTACCTCGTTTCCTGATCAGTAGTTTAGAGGTATGTGGTGGTCAGTAAGAGGCTGACTGCTTTCAGGGCAGCAGTAAAGAAGTTCTGATCAGTTTGGGGGAATATATAGCAGTATTTACAGGGTTGCATCCATACAGCTTCTGCTGTGTCTGTGTCTGAGTTGGTGGACGTCAGCCAGATAGGTTTTAATGGTTGTGTCGTCATTGTCGTCCTACTTGGGATGATGTTGCAGGTTAGATCCTTGTGAAATATTAATGTGAATATGTAACTCTTATAGCTGGTGTTTCAGAAATCTGGACATATTCACAGAGAAAAAATTGAGAGGATTATTTTTGAAAGGTACTGATGGCTTAAGGAAAGCATGTTTAGGGTAGCAGTAGTTGATGTACTTTTAAATTGTGTGCTAACAGCATTGTTGCTATGCAGCTTAAACTAGTGCCTAGAAAAATGTAAGGGCCTTGTTTTCCAGCTGCCTTTAGAGCCCAGGCTGATTTTGCCAAGCTATTGCACAGCAAATACAGAATTGCATGGAGACCAAGAGAAATTTCTAGGTGGATACCTTTATAACGAAAGCTATCGAATGTAGACCTCATACCCTGTATAACCAGCTGATACTGTGGAAACAAAGAAGCCTCTTTGGAAGTGCTTTCTAAAGGTTTTGAAACCCTTTCCCTTTGGATTATGTAGAAAAAAAAGAAATCTAAACTTACATAGGTTTTGAGGGTAAAATTTTCTTTTTGTGGTAAATTTTCTTAGTGTAAAGGTTGCATCCAGTGTGCACATTTTTGATTATTTCTTCTTGTTTAGTCTGCAGGACTCAGTTACAGAATTTTGGAAAAGGATGTTATTATAAAATAGCCTTTGAGCTGCCTAAAGCTAGCCAGAAAAAAGGTCATAATTCTTATGAAATTCAGTTAATGTAATTTCAGAATGATAGTATAGCATACTCTTGATACTTCTTTTTCATCTCCCATTAGCAAGCTACATAAGTGTCATGCTGATATACACTAGTATGTATTAAATTGTTGTTTACAAACTATACTAACTCCCATGTCTTGAATGCAAAATATAAGCATTATTCAATGTTTATCAAAGTTTCAAGCAAAGTTTTTTGTGAATATTTGTACCTTCCAGGGCAGTCAAACTGTGGTGTCATTATCGCTGCATGTGAAAACATGTGGAGTGGGATGATAAATGAAGGTCTAACTAAATACTACAAATCACAAAACTAAAATAAAAAGGAGTTTTCTTACTATTTGCCAAGATTATTATTAAACCTGTTTTTTTCAAATAGAAATAAATCTTCTTAATGAATGGTGATGCTAAATTTTTTGTTTAGAAGTTTGTAAGTTCCTCTCTGAAGGCAAAGTGGATCACATTATCTATTCTGAAATTATTCTCGATTTCATGTTTTGAACTACTTGAAGAGCAGCCCCTCCTCCCCGTTTCCTGGTAGATGTAATAGGAGCACAAATGCCTGGGAAGGGGGTAGGCACACAGAGAGAAAAGTACTTAGGAAGTTTGTTCTCTCCCTTCTTCCACTACTCACCTTTATGTTGAAATAGAGTGGTGGAACAAGAAATGTTTTTAAAAAGGAGCAGCTGGATGCATTTGAAGGATGAGTTGGAAGTGCTAAATTCCAAATGAAGAAAGTGTTCTGTTAAGTGTGTTTATCCTTACTATGGATAAGGATCTATGAATCCTTGCCTCTCAGGACTAAATATACTTTTCATATTACTTAGCACTTCCTGTTTCTTTGATAAAACTTCTGGGAAATAACTAAAATGTGGAATACTACCTTGCTGTCTGACTTACAGATAAGAGATGAAGGATCTTCCATATCTTTGAGTCTGGGACTTCTTGAGTGTTTAGTGGAAGTATTTTAAGTCTTTTCACACTTGAGGATGAGAAAAGTGCGTCTGCTCTGCTTGCTTTGTTATTTCTAGTTTTGTTATAAACACGACTTTAAGGAGTAGGGTGTTGTTTGTTTGAGAGAAATACCTGTAACTTTGCATCTCTTAAATATTTGAATTAAATAGATAAAACTAGCTAAAGTTTTCTTTGTCAGGAGTGCTCTCTAAAGTCTGATTTTTAAACTTTTTACTTTTGTGTGTGGAGAAAGCTTTACAGCTCTAAGATAGGCAAGGTATTGTGCATCTGTAACAAAGATGAAGTTGTTATGTTAGTCTAGGTAGTAACTTGACTGGTAAAATATGCGTAGGCAAGGGATCAGATTTTCCACTTGATCTCCTTGTTCTGTCATTTCATTAATCTGTTATCTTGTTGACTTTATGGGCTGAAATTCTAAAGCTACAAAACATATTTTGAACAAAAGTATGAAACTGCAACATGATGCAGAAACCATTAAAGAAGTGGAAGGAGAGTAGTATCCCACTTTTACTAAAAAGTTTTAGGGAAAAGTTTAGGGAAAAAGTTTTACGGAAAATTAGCTGGTATTTTTTTTAGATTAAGTTACTAGAATGCTACATTGGGTGCCAAATCCTTACCTGTTCTCTGTTTATAAATAGCTGTCTTATGAAAAGGGGGAATTTGCCTGGCATTTAATAATGAATAGAAACTTATTGAAAGATCTTGTGGTCACTTAAAAGACTGATGCTGAGATGTGTTGTAATTGATCAGGTGTGTTAAATGTTATGTGTGACTTGTTTTTGCAATTTAATAAAGCATCGGTGTTTACTTTGAAGAAATTATACTATGCTAGCAATGAAGGATTCAATGTTTAATTGGCCATCCACTTTCTTTTATCATGTAGAAATACAAAGTTTTTTCCTACTAATTCATGCTTTTTGCAGTGAAAACTCTAATCTGATATTGAAGGTGACACATTGGGAAACATAGTTTCCTTCTAACAAGAAGAGAATTGCTAGTATCTATACCATGAAGTGTTCTTCTCTTAAAAATATGAAGAGACATTTCTGGCAGGTAAATCCAGGTAGAGCTGAGAGTAAATTAAATTCAGCTGCAGTTATGGAATGTTCATCTTCATGAACAGATCTCTGAAGCAGAAGTGTAAATTTGTAACTTGCTTGAACCCAAAACAGCATTCAAGGAAAGATAGTAGGTTAACAACAAAAAGTTCAAGTGCTTGATTTCCAAGAAGAAAATGAGTGTTTGTTTCCGAGTTTGCTGTGTGTTTCAGTGATTTACAGGCAAAAGGGAAGAGGAAAATATCCGTTGTGTGCCATACCTTTCTTAGACTTGTAAGGACCTAGTGAGTAGCTCTCACGTTGGCTTTTATCATTGCCTGTTGTAGTGCTGTGATTTGTGTCAATATATAGCAAGATACTGAGTAACATCTCTGAAAATTTCTTGCTCTTTGGAAAAGCCATCGATATTTAATCTTCAGTCTCAGAAAAAACATCATTGCTTTAGTTTGTTTATATTTGGGCAGTCTTGGGTGCTAGATACTGAATGCACTAATGTGGAAACTTCTAGTTGTAGCTGTGGTTTAGTGTTAGTAGGATTCTTGGTTTTCTTCCTTTTTATCATGTAGAATCAATGCAGGTATTTATAAGAATGAGATGTTTTCTGTTATGGTTCCTGAGAAACATATTTTTTTTAAATGATGTCCATTTTATGCTAATACTTGTGCTTAACTTTTGAATTGTAAGAATAGTCCCATTGAAGTCAGTAGAGGTTGTGTGAGTGAGTGCAGTGGGATTGTTGTCACTGTTGAATCTCAGGGACCAGCTAAGTACTGTGCAGCTGCTCAGTCAGGTGCCCCACTCCCCACAGTGGGCTAGGAAGGAGAATTGGGAAAAGGTTAAAACCCATGTGTTAAGAGCACATAGTAAAATAAATATAAAGTAAAATATATTTATAAAGTAAAATATAATAATGAAAAGGGAGATTACAAGAAAAGAGAGAGGAATAAAACCAGAGAAAGACAAGGGATGCCCTGTGCAATTGCTCACGACCTGTTCATCTGTTCCCACCTCATCCCAGCTGCAATCAGCAGCTCCCAGCCAATCCCCCCAGTCTCTGTACTGAGTGTGACATTCTATGGGATGGAACATCCCTTTGGCCATTTTGAGTCAGCTGTCCTGGCCATGCAACCTCCTGCTTTCCTGTGCATGTGCTTGCTGGCAGAGCATGGGAAACTAAAATGTCCTTGACTTAGAGTAAGCTGTACCCAGCAACATCAGTGTGTTATCAACATTATTCTCAGACTAAATCCAAAACCCAGCCCTGTACCAGCTACTAGGAAAAAAATTAACTCTGTCCCAGCCAAAACCAAGGACAACTGTTTGTGTGAATAAAGCTTGAGTTGATTGAAAGGCATAAATGTAAAAAAAGGTGTAAACATAAGAATATTTAAAGTGTCATGTTTATATTGATACCAGTCTCTCAGAAGGCCTGCCTATGATTAAAAAAGTGCATGAGGAGGGTTTTAGCACACTGGAACTTGGGGCTGCTGTGCAGAAAGGGATCTTAGTAGGCTGGAGAAATGAATGTCCTGGCAGGAACCTTTTGAAGCTGAGCTAAGAGAGGTGCCAAGTCCTGCACCTGGGAGGAAGTAATTCCATGCATCCATATGTACAGTCAGGAGACTGACTGGAAACGAAGCAGTCTAGCAGGAAAAGAACTTCATGACCTAGTGAAGAGCGAGTGTAACATGATGGTGGCAAAGAAGTCCAACCACATACTTGGTTGTGTTAGCAAGAATGTAGTCAGTGGGTTGTGAGAAGTGATTCTTCACCTCTGTTCTGTGCTTGTGAGAACATGTATGGTGTTCTGTGTTCAGATACATACTCAGATGAACTGAGCAGAAAACTATCAGGGTGGTTAAGGGACTGGAGCACAAGATGTGTGAGAAGAGAGGGTGAAAGAGTTGATGTTGTTGAGAGAGATATTGAGAGGGACATCTTCCTGTTATCTATAAATACCTAATGAGAGCCTCCTGAGAAGAGCCAGACTTGTCTCAGAAGTGCATGGGAATATGGTAAGAGGTGGCAGACACAAGCTGGAACATAGGAAATTCTGACCAGACACTGGAGAAAAAAATTACAGTTGTAGTAGTCAAACATTTAAACAGCATGATCAGCAAGATTGCAGAATCTCTGTCCTTGGAGTTGTTCAAAACTCAACAAATCCCTAAACAACTTGCTCATATTGGACCTGCTTTAAGCAGGAGGTAGGGACTAGAAGCCATTCAGCTGTGTCTACCTGTGTGACTTACTAGAATCTCTAATATAAGTTTGGTGTTTAATTTCTCTTTCTGTTTGTCAGAGAAAACATAAAAGGGTTCCAACTCTGTCGCCACATCTGGTAAAACTTTGCCCTGTAAACAAATAGAAAAATTTTGAAGTAGATAATTTCTTTTTCATTTTAAAATTTCTACTATTGTGTGACAGGTTTAAACAATCCTCTTCCTTTTCGAATTGGAGGCTGGATTTTTCTGGTAGATGCAAAGCTTTCAGGTTTTTTGTGTTGAACAAGTTCTGGTTTGGAACCCTGAAAGTAGACCAATACGAGATTTGTACTATTTCTTTAAGCTTAGTTTCTCTGAAATATGATCATCTTAACTTTAAAATAGTTGTTTATAAGATCTTTTGTACATTGCCAAAAATTATTTTGTCTGCTGTGTTTTTAGCCATGCCTACAGTTTTAGGCAAGACTAGGTTTAGACCTGTTTTCTATAACTGCATAAAAAGAGTAGTGAAAGACCATTACTGTGCATCTTTGTTTCTCTTAATCCTGTTTGTGATGTGTTGGTTATGTCTTCTACTTTGTACTGGAAAATAATGGAGAATGGTTCTGTAGTTCTTTGCCATCCAAACAGTTTCTCCATAAGTAGAGAGAAGACTGCGTGTTACTCTCGCATCTGGGATGATCTTTCAGAATTATTAGGTTATTTATAGTTAACACCGCTGTTTTTCAAATTCTGCAAATATAATACCAGTGCACTTTTAGGATCAGTATTATGTAGGTACTAATCAGTACTAGTATTAGGAATACTACTTAAATCTGTGATTTAAAATATACAGTGTCAGTGTTCATTTGAACATTCGTATGAGTTTGCCAAGTACTGGTAATGGGAATATTTGTGCAGAGAAGGCTAGGTCTGTTGCTTTTTCCTCTGTTCAGTTGGTGACTTTATGTTAATATGTGTCCAGTTGGGTCCAGATTTCTAGTGAGTGATCTACATATCAGTTGGCAAAATCATAAACATTGTGGGAGTAATTGGAAAACAGAAAAAGAAAAACTTAAGTCTGCATTGGAGTCAAACTCATTTGGTTGTCTTTGGTAATGTCATAAAATCCTGAGGAAAGAGGGCAGTCCCTGGTTACTGGAGCAGATTAGTCAGTTTAGGATGAGAGGATAGATTGTAGCTGTTGGTGGTACCCTCTGGTAACAGCCCTCTGTGGACCTAAAGCCCTGCTAGAAATAGCCAGTCCTTTACCAATTCCAGTCTTGCGTTCATTCTTCTGTGCTCACTTCCAGGAGTTTAGCTTTATTAAAAAGGAAGTGTACAAGTCCTAAGGTTGGCTCACTTTATGTAGTATGAGATTTAAATAAAGTTAACACTTTTTTTTGTTTGTGTAAATATGAACTGCAAGAAAGTGCTGGTTAACAGTCCAGTGGTCTTTATTTTACATTAAACGAGTGTAGGTACTTAGAGTAGTTCTTAAATTATTTACCTGTTAAATGATTTTAGATTCCTAGATTTCAAAATCCTAGTGAGGACTGTTGTCATTATTATACTTCATCACTTTTACAGTAATAATTGCTGCTGGTATTAAATTGAGAAAATGCTTTAGGTTAAAGTTTATCATTAAGATGCAGGCTATCTTATTGACAAACTAAGTAAAACTGCTGCAATTTAGATATAGAGAAGGAATCAATTTAGTTCTTTCATGGCAAAGAGTAAGAATTTTGGCAAATAATATTATGTATGGCACTCTAGGGATGTTTCACAGAATCACCAAATATTCTCACTTGGATGTAGTCCACTTCTGCACTCTTGGCTTATCCAGCATTTTCCCTTGAGATTATATCAGTGTTAATATTTGTAACATTTGAGTTGGGAGCACTTGAATGTACTTGCCCTGAGTATTTAACAAAACAGTATCTGCACCATAAGTGAAGTATCACTGTGAATAGCAAAGATAACTTTGTTTTAGTACTAGATCTGTGTTTGTTAATCCAAAATATTGCAAGAGAATTGTGCTAAAGTCATGGATTGCTCTTGTCTGTCCTTTAAAGTGTCTGCACAGGAGGGAGATACTGTGAATGTCAATGGCTACAGAAGAAGCTTCATTCAGTGTTATGCTTTGGATGCTGTAAAAATCAGTCCTGCAGTACAAATCTGGTTTGGCTCTGCCAATGTCTGAGAGAGCAGGGCTCATCCTATGTATCATTCTTCTGTTGAATTGCTAATAGGGACTGTCCTGTCTACTTTGTCAGAAAACACATATGAAACTAATTGAAGTTCATAATTTCATAATTTTTATTCATTATTAGCCAGTATGATCAAGTGTTCAGATTGGAAAAGACTAATGAAAGTAGTAAGGCAAGTTTAAGGTAATATGCCTTCAGATTCGAAATACGTCTGTCGAGTGTTTCAGGAAGGGAGGAAAAAAACCCACAAATACATTAGTCCATATTTTACTTAAACAGGTATTTTAGCTCAAGCTGAAAATATTTCACTTTTTATTTTTAGCTGAAAGGGAACTGTGAGAAAGTATTTTTGATTTTTTTCCTATGTTAGGATGTGTTGAAGTATAGGAGGCTATGATGAAATAAGGTAGCACACATGAATGGAACTCATAGTTGCTGTGTTATATAGAGCCTTCGTCGTGTTTAGGTAAGCCCTCCCACTTTGGAATAAGGGTGTCCATGTGGGAAGCTAGCTGTTCTGAGCTATTTTCACAAGTCTTTAAGCTCTGAGACTGTGAGTGAATTAGCATAATCAATTTAAAATGAACTGAATCCTGTGATGCCTTTATATGTAGAATTGCTAACCTAAGTAGGGTAGATACACAGAATTGTCTGCAGAGTCTGCATCAAATGGTTTTGTATGTTCATAAAAGGAGTAATTCAAAGGATGATTCAAAATTATTATTAAAGCACACTTTATCTGCAGGGTATTTCAGTTCTACATCAGAAACAGAACCATGCATAAAAAGATAGGAAAAATGCATCTTTTCTTTCCCCCCTAACTTTCCTGAAGGGAACAGGAGTCCTTTGCACTATGCCCACACTGATGCTGGGTGTCTTAGTGGGCTCAGATCACGTTTGGGTAGCTCTTGCACATGATTTATGCTCTGAGGTACTGGAAGTATCTTGCACAGCTTGACAGAGCCTGTGCAGGGGCCCTTAGAGGAGTACAGAGAGTACGTGTGCAGTTATGTACACACCTTTCATGGCACAGCTGTACCAGTTTAACCACACTTTTCCTTAGTGAGACAAGCAATGACTGTAACTGCACGTAGAGCAGTCAGGAGCGCCCTGTCGGCTGCACCTCTGGTCTCCCTGACTGATGCCATGGTTTTGTCAGAAATAGTTTAGATAGACACTAGAGCTGAAGTTTCAGAATTCATTTAACTTGTCTTAAGGCAGTTCCAGGTAGCAGTGTCACATTGTTCTTCCAGACTCGACTCTTCTTGCTTTTGTGCTCCTTCTCTTACTTGCAGTGTTTGTGGTGAATCAAATCAGGGGTTGGGTTAAAATGAAAGAATTGTCTTGCTAATATGTATTTATTTCAGATGTTTGTTATGGAGTTGTGTGAGTCCTTGCACAAAATCTTACCCCCTCCTTTACATTAGTTCTGTGATCAGAAGGGCAGTAGCACCTTGGCCACTGTTAGACTGGTTTAAGATGCTGTGGAAGTACAGTCTCTTAAGTGTTTTGGTTGAGTGATGTTTTAACAGCTGAACATTAGCCAGAATGGGTATTTACCTACCTTAAATTAAAAAAATTCTACTAAAACTTTGTGGTGCTCCAGGTCTAACTCTTGCAAAATGAATATGGTTTTAATATTTGAGATATTTTGTGTTCTGACAGGAAAAGAATATCCCTCAGTTATTGTTCTTGTATATTGTGATAAATACAAAAATTCTAGACTGTTTAAGCACCAGTAATACAGAACTCACATAGTATTCATACTTGTAGCTCCTTAGGTACATCATGATACAAGTTACTTATTAGTAATATAATATTTTGATCAGTAAATGAAACAAATAGTGTGCAAAAACAATGTCACTTAGTTTTACTAGAACAGATATAACTCTAGAAAATACATGTTAATATGGGGGGATGAAATAAAATGTGAAATATGGTAGAACTTCCATGACCGAAATTGTTAATAGGTTTAAAGAACATGGGAGCATTTTAAGGAAATGCATTTCTTGGCATCTTTCTTTCTTACCTAGAAAACTGCTCTTTCCTGTGCTTTAGACGGAAGTGTTTCCTCTGCTGTCTGCCCTGCCCCAGACGCTGGATTGTTTCACTCTGGCGTTGCTCTGTGCTTTGAAGGTCAGCAGGTGCTTGCTCTGGAATGCAGATGTGATCTGCTGATCTCAGCTGCTCGTGCAGCCTGTGTACTTCATAGCACTGTGGTAATTATGTGGCATTTCTGCTTCTCTAGTAATAACAAGCTCAGGATATGCATTTGATTTTGGCTTTTAAGCTGGCGTGAGTCTGAAGGAATATTTTGGAAGCATTGAACTATTCCCTCTTATTTTGGGTTTTAGTAGCTCATTGAGGGAGTGGCAGTGGGATTGTAAAACTTTTTTTTTTTTAGGTTGAATTTAGTGTTTTGCTGCATGACAGTGCACTGCACTTTGCTTCATAGTTGAATGATGCTTTCTCCCTTTTTTATGTTTTCCTGTTTTTTGTGAAAGAGGGAGCTGAGTGGATGCAGTGTAGTTATTCTGGCCTACTCTGGGGTAGCAAGGGGGTTAAGAAGGGAGAGTGTTTGTTTGAAAAGAAGGGAGATGAGAGGCTGGTATTGACTTCTTAGACAGCAGCTGAAGAGGCAAGCCTTTATTAGGAATCTTCCTTTCTGGCATATCAGTGAAGGAGGGAGACCTGAACCACCTTGGACTAAGTTCAGAATGGGACCTTAGCAAAACAGCATAAAAAAAAAACAAGATAAATATTGCAAACCAAAATGCCTTTGAATGTTTTTCCACAGATTTGCAAAGAGTTGATAAATAGGATAAGAATGATTAACTTGGTTTTGGTTTTAAATTTATTTAAATATTTGTTTAATGGAATAAATTGCTACTAAAATGTTGGAGTCTTTTGCTCCATACAGCTTGACTCAGAGTACTTATGGCCTCGTGCAAAAATGCGTTGTGGATTTCACTGGGATAGTCAGGTGAGCTTTTTCTGTAAATCTGGTGAGATGTGTTCATGCCAGATTTTGGTGTAGAATAACACTGTTGTGCGAGAATATAAAATGGGTGGGAGGGTAAAAAGAATTAATAATGCACTAGTAACTTCATAGTATAACAGTTTAATTTTGTTAGCATGGTTTCAGACTAGGGTGAAGGATTATTAACTATTGAACCTTATAATAATATAAAACATTTGGATGTTTAAAAGTACCTACTTAACATTTGTAAATCATGGTTGTAATAAAGAAGTAACTAAATTTTTATTCGATTTTAGGTAGATTCAAAAGTGGCTATTGCCTATTTACCTCATAGATGAATCAATAATTTTAAAATCTGGTCTGTAGGATAAAGAAGTGATTTTATTTTTTTTCTGTGATTGGGGAAACAATTACTTATTGAAAACATTTTGCATGTACCAAACCTCGTTCACAAACTTCATCCTTGGTTGAGATTTACAGAGAAATTTTTCAAGTTTATTCCTTAATCTTTGCTGAAATTTTTGCATGTACATTCTTTAAGATTTTTGTCACTTTCTTAAAACTCATTCTCAACATATAAGGGGCTTGTCTTAAAGCCCTGTGAATGATTACAGTTTTAATACATAGCTGATTTTAGTGCAATGTTTATATGCATCATTTATCACATATAAGTGTCTTTTCAGGTTACTTTTTTTGGTTTAGTTTTGTTTATATATATATATATAAAATGTGTGTGTATATATATATATGCACACACATTTGTTTCTAGAGTTTTCTATGGAGTTCTCTTCTGTTAAAAAAAATAGTATTTGATTCAATAAAATGTTCCCCTTGAGATTGCAGAAAATAATTTTATAGGACCAGTAAAATCACAGGCTGCAGGTCATTAATTCCTACATGAAATAGTGGGGTTTTGTGGTTTTGTTTCGTTTTGTTTGCTTGTTCTTTTTGTTGTTGTTTTTGGAGGGTTTTTTCCCCCTGGTAATTCAGAAGTAGCCAGTGGGTTTTAAATTCCAGATCTAATTCTGTTTAAGATGGTTTTGTGTGTGTTGTTTTTTGTTTTTATAAATCCTATTTACCACCCTTGCCCTTATACCCAAAGATTTTCACATGGTGTCTGAATATGTAAGGTGAGACAGAGCTAGAACAATAATTCAGTTTGACACTACTTTATTATTTTAAAATGACATGCTGAAGATATTGCTAATAAACATGATTTCCTTTTTTAGTTTTGACACCAATACTTAAAAACATAGTATGTTTGCTAATGGATGCATTTATGTTTCTGTAGAGTAATTTATTATACAGGGAATAAAGCTGTAATGTGAAGATATTGTCATGAGTGGAGTAAGTAGAGCTGGCTGGTTCTAGGAAAACTTCATTTAAAACTTCTTTTGTATGTCATCATCATCCAGTGTTAATGTTTGGTAGCCATGGCTGACATGGAAATGTGAGGGATTTATTTGGAGTTTGGGGTTTTTTTGCTTCTACTCAAGAGAGTTCAATATACTTAAAGATTACTGGCCATGTAATTTAAAAAAAAATAATTAGAAACATTTTATTCTTTCATTTTTAGTTCAATCTACCAGTATCAGCTCTGGTAATAGACATTTTTATGCTTATTGTTTGAGATTGACTCTCTAGTACTGTCCTTATCAAAATAAATGAAGAATTTGGAGGCTTTTTTAGAAGGCCTAAAAGTTCTGATGTGTACTTAAAATTCCTATTTCTAAAAAAAGGCAATTTGCTCTACTTCAGTCTTTATGAAGTAGGCTTATCCCAGGATCAAAATTTGAATATTTCATTTTCTTCTGCTTTTAGTAAATATAGTAAATAGTATTTTGTTTGTGAGAAATAAAATTTAGAAGAACAATGCAGTTTTTAATCACTTGTCTTAGTGTGCTCTTCTGTGTTGATATGTAATGGTTTTGTCTGTTTATTTTATATCAAGGAAAACTTTGGATTTTTAAGAGTAGAGGTACTGGACTAGTGAAGAGGATAATAGGCCATGAAGAAATGAAAGAGATTTTTAAAGGCAGGTTGAAGAAGAGAGAAGGAAATTATATTGAAGGCTCAGGAAAAAGGTTGGATTTACTGCAGAAAGCAGACAGGCCCTCAAACTGGGCAGGACTTCGTTTTTAAGGCCTGTAGACTATGGTGAGTAAGGAGAACAGAAGAACTTGTTATCTGTTGAGAGTAATATTATAGAGTCCAGACTTGTTCTCTAAAATGATTTTAGTAGAAGTGAAGATGTGTGTTTAAGTCTTCACAATGGCAGAACTTGTCAAATTTTCTGCTGCAGTGGATTGTGTGTTCTTTGCAAGGAAGTTACTTAAATATAAAAGTAGACAGTATAATTCTGTTTGTTTTTTTTTTGAAAGAGGAAGCAGGTGAAGACAAATGGAAATATTATAAATAAATGGTTGCTGTCATAAGTGCAATTTAGTGTCCGGTCTTTGGAAGATGCTCACAGAATGACTTCATGAAGGATTGATTCATTGGGGTTTCTTTTTAGCAATAAAGCTGTTAGTAGAAAATAAAAGAGCATAATATAAATCTTCCCCAACTTCTCTGCATCATATTATTAGTTTAATCTCTTCTGCTTGGGTTTAGTTTCCACAAGGCAAATGAAATTGGTTAAGCGTGACTATAGCAGTGCAGAAAGAATTTTAGCAGTTGAGTTGGTCTAAAAGACAACAAATCTTTTGACCATACCCTAGTGTGTATTAAAGGATGCATTTAAAAATAAAAATGCCTATGCATAATCCATGTAGACTATCAAGAATAAAAGAGGGAATGGCATCATGCACTGTGTAGTATGTTGCATCAGTTTTCCTTTCTCTCTCTGTCTTGTGTTCTGTTGTTTGGGTTTTTTTGATCAGTCTTGATCAAAATAATTTTCAGGTGTGATAATGGAAACTTCTGCTAGTGTTGGACTTGTAGATTTCTAGAAAAGGATTTTGGTGATGGGTTTTTGGGCATTACATTGTTATGGAATTTAGCTCTGAAATTATGGAAATAAATGCTGCAAGTAATAGCATGGCTTATATTTCAGGAATTGCTAGCCCACTGATTTAGTCATCACTAAATTGTCACTGGATCAGCAGGCAGTGATGCTGTTTCAGACTTGGTATGGAAGTGTGTTGAGTTCCTTATAGAACTGCTTCTGGAAAATCAACTTGGGGTGTGAGATCACAAGTTGCTTCATAAATTCTGCACTAAGGTCATTGGTGTTAGAGAATTTTTGATGACTGCTGTTGTTTGTAGAAGTGGAGACCAGGGATGTATTCTGTTAGAACTGCTAAAATGAAGGTATTTTATCCTACGTGATCCTCATTAAAGAGAAATATTGTAAGAAAACACTCTGGATTTAATTTGATTATTAAACCCTTTGGTGCTGTTTCTACAGGGATGAAGGATAAAGCAGTATTTGTCAAGGTGAATCTGAGCTGAACCTTGAAAAGTGTCAGAATAACATGGAAAAAAGGATATTCAGCTATATAAAGAAAAAAATAATTTGGTATATGAAGGACATGGTAGAACTTAAGCATAAATACAAAACTGAATTAATCCCTGCAGTTAAACAGTGCAGTATTGCCTGCTGTTTTTCCTTAAGGTGCTGTGCAAGGCAAATAAGGGCATGGAGACAGCTACAGCTATAGTAATACAAGCAGACATGACAGAATGGGGAACCAGGATTGCTGATCTTCGTGACAGACTCTGTGTTTGATTGCTTTTAATCAAATTTATAGAGCTGGGAAGGATTTGTTGTGAAAAACAGCTAGTGTGGTACTAATTGAAACTGAATATGAAAGAGAATATCCAAGCTGCTACAAGAGTGTGCAGGTCACTGAAGAAAAGTAGAGTGCTAAATAGAAAATAAAGCAAGTTGCAGCATGGATTAACCATAGATTGTATCATTGAAATTCATCCTGTTTGCTCTTAGTACAGTCCTCTAAATGAAAAGGTATTTGCAAAGAACCAGAACAGCTGCTGGATAATGTGGGCAGAGGGAGAGCAGGAGAAGCTCAGCTGAGGTTCGGGTGAATGCAGTACCTGCACAGATAGTTACAGTGACTCAGCTCTAGTGGTTATTTAGACCAGTGTGCTGCTTTGGGCATGAAGAGTCCATGCACAGGGGCACTGCCTCTGACAAAGCACTGTGCAGTCACTGGAGAGGACAAAAACTTCTGCAGGAATCCTTGCTGGGACTCTTGTCACTTGATCTGAGCCTGGTGTAGTGCTGCCGTAAAAGAGAACAGATTTCATCTTTCTTAGCTTATACTGGTTGTGATGTGTCTTCAGTGACTGCAACAGAGTGCTCGTGGCACAGATTGTAAGACATCATCTAAATTTGTTTATGCAGGGCTGGTTAGGTGGTCATGGGACACAGTAGAGAACCTTTTTTTAAAAAAATCAATATGGTGAGATTAGAATTTCAGCTAGTTTAAAGCAAAATTAAGGTTGGAAAATCGGTGTACATGCCATATATTTTGCAAGGGAAATAAATACTATATATATAAAAAACTTGTTGAAGCTGAGAAACAATACTGTCACAAGTGGGCATAAATAGATTGTAAGTTCTAATTGTGCTTCAGAAAGCTTTTAAAAATTGTGAGGTGTTGGAACAAGCTGCCAGTTGGAAGTGTGAAAGCAAAAAAAAAATCAAAAGGGATGTTGGAAAGCTTGAAAGAAGATATGTCACATAAGATCAAGTTTGAATTCAGGGAGGGGATTTTTTACAGTTCCTGGCTGTTATGGAGAGCGCAAGTGCTGCCTCGTTTATGTGAGTTGAAGTTTTAAAGACAAATATGTGTAACTCAAATGTTAAAAGCTCACAGTTCACTGTTGGATTAATTTAGTAAATTAGGATTTTTTACATGGTGAAACTTTTACCTAATCTTTGATTTTTCTTTATATCTGTGAACATCTCTGGTCAGAAGAGTACTCTTTGTTTTGGTTGGACTGATTCAATAAACACTTGTAGGAAGGAAACAGAAGTAATTTCCCAACTGTTGTCCAGTGAATTCTGTGTGCTTAGTGGTTCATATCACTGAGAGGTTGAAGAACCAGCTGATGGCACTCATCAGCTTTCTGTGACTTAACCCTTCTCTGGTAGCTGGCAGCAACCAGGTTTACTCTGAGCGTGAAAAGACGCACAGGTGTATAGAACCAGTTGGAGCAATTTTAAAAGATCTGAGAAGATGCTGAGAATTCTTGTGAAAAATAACACAGGAATCAGGAAATTTGTATTGCAGAAGTAGCAGAATGGAAAAACTTGTAATTACTTACCTCTAAACACTTGATGATACATCTTTCTAAAAAGAGATTTTGCTTTGCAACCCCCCAGTAAAAGTTTTTGGCTGGGAGATTTATATGACTTTCACTAATACTGCTCTCTGGACCTGGAAAGCAAATTCAGTGGAATGAGTAGCTCTGGCTGAACACTTCTGAGAATCTGTTTCTGGAAAACATATGTTTTCTCCAATATCAAAGTACAGTGTTTTTATTTTGTAGAGAAGTTGATATGGGGTGTGAAAATGTTGAGGAGGTGACAATGAAATTCAAGTGCATAAAGTAAATTGTATCTTATGCCTAAATATTAAACATGATCTTAAGACTACAATATTCTGTTTAGATCATTGTAATGTTAAAAATACTACTCCATTTGGGGAAGTCTTTCTGTGTTCCACTGCAAGTGATAAACGTGTCTGTTTTTAAATAAATTGGTCTAAGTATGAAAAGAACTGATGTGTAATTTAGTCAATTTAATTTAATAGTTTAAATATGTAGAATTATTAGCTGATAAGAAAGATCATAGTTATTTTAAAATATAGTCAACTTAGTACAATTTTAGATATATTACTGGATTGCTTTGCATATTCTAGTGATAGTATAAATAATACTGAAGTTTCTAATGCTTCACAAGTAGTCTGTTTTTATTGAAGTAAAATTTGAGGTGGAAGATAGCTATTAACTTTAGGTTACTATATTTTTAAATGTTTACTTGCTTTAAAGTACTGTTCTAAAGATTTAAAACAGCATATTTTGGGGGAAATTTGTTTGTCAAATGCTTACTTATGATTCTTTGTTTCTCTGTTTATTTTTAAGACGAGCAAAAATCAAATTAAAGTAGATCTTGTAGATGAGAATTTTACAGAATTAAGAGGAGAAATAGCAGGACCTCCGGACACACCATATGAAGGCAAGTAAAGTTTTTGTGTATGCAATCATTGTACATTTCAAGTCATGTGTCTTGAGATGCTTTGTTTGTAAAAATAATTACAACATAAAATGTAGAGGTATATGTTTTAAAATAGTCTGATTTTTTTTAAATACAGATTTTAAGCTTGAAAAACTCTTTCAGTTCAGCTTCTGTGTTGCCTGAAGAGACATCTGTTCTACAGTAGGATAGACTATCCCATATCAAGGTTAATTTACAAATATAAGCTGTGGGGTTTAATTGGTGTAATTCTGATTTTTAGTTTGTTTACTGTCTCAACAGTTTGAGCTTCTTAACCATGAAGCATTGAGAAACTGAGCTTCAGACTGTGCAGGTGTTTCTGTGATCTAGAGTGGTGATCATTCATAAACATTGCATTTTTCCTATCTCAAGCAGAGATGCCATTGCAAGTTAAATGTTGGGTTAATTTTGGGCACCCATGTGTCCCAATATTTAATTTATACGGACGTGGGGGACTCTGTAGAACTTCGTATCTTTAGCTCTCTTTAAAAATTATGCCTTACTGGCTTTTTAGTTTATTAAAGCTGGTATCAGTAATTATGCATCTCTTACAGTGGTAAAAGCAGAATAACTTCCATGAAGAGGCTTTAACAGAGGCTAATACAGCATGCTTCTTCAGAGATACAAAATTACTCAATAGTGCTGGTATTTGTAAACTTTGTGTATAGTATGTATGGAACTGGCAGACATACCTTCTATTTGAAGTTCTTTCATGATAAGTAAGGGTTTAAAATTTATTCTTAAAACTTTTGGATAGCTTTAAAACATTGTTTTACTCAACTTCCTTGTGCCAGGGAAGTTGATTTGAAGTTGTATTTTCAATAAAAAAGTATCAAGGAGTGTTTCAGGCAAATAAATTGTTTTGTTAGAATATTGCAAGTTCTTTAGTTGTTCTAGGTGCTCTGTTGCCTTTGAGCTAAGACTGGGACTTAAGTATTCTCCTGAGACTAGACACATGCTGTTTGTCATTATTTTGAAGAAATAAATTCTCATCAGGTGGGGAAAATACCTGAAAATTGTTTTGTAGCTATAGAAGTATATGCACTTGAAAGCATTAGTGACTGCTAATGGAAATCTGGTTGTCATCTTCCCTAGTGGAGGACATCCCTTGTGCTTCTCTGGACTAGAAGCTGGTGCAGTAGCATTGGACTTGAGAGCAGGGAGAGTCTCCCCTTTCCTACCTTTGGGACCCAGGACAGGAAAAGGAAGAGGAAACAGCCCAACAGTGGTTAACATGGAAGAATACTGGGCAGGGCTAGATGTCAGAAGCTGACAAGAAGGAAAATTAGTCAGGAAGAAAGTAGAAAAGTGGAAGCAGCTGTAGTGGTAGGGGTGCCCTGCAGAACTTTTATTTCCAGAGTTCTTCAGCAGTCTAGTAAATAATGGTGGTTTTCCCTTCTCCTGCCCTTCTCCTGTGTTTTTCCATCTCACCAGCTGCTGATGTATAGTTAACAGATGATAATGTCTGGAAACAGTTTATTCTGGTTGTAATATGTGCCTTCAATTTAAAAGGAGTACTATGCTGTTCACCTAAAATACAGACTCGTGCTGGTGATCTGTTTGGAAATGAATCATTCTATTTAGAATTTAGTATAATTGTTGTTTTGCAATAGTATCGTTTGTCTTGTAAATCCAAGACTTAGTCTTGTAATAACACTGGTATAAGCAATTGAATATTAGGAAACACCTGAATGGTGGTAGAAGGGTGTTGGTGTTTGTTTTCCATCCAGAGACAATTAAACCTCCTTTAGTGAGTTGGTTTGTCAGACCTTGCCATTTTTTTCTCCCCCTCCAGGTCAGTATTACCTCATTTTATAAAATGAGCCTGTTTTGGAGAATGTACTGAGAGTTATTTGAAATTAAATATGTATTCATGTGTCACAAAAGTTGAAAATTGTATAGCAAGTCGTGAAGAGGGTAAAAAAGGATTGAAATGTGTGTCTGCAGAACTGGGTTCTGTGTGATGCTGAATGATTTAGGTAGACAGAAGTATCAAAAGCTGGGTACTGTCTGCCCAATATTCAGCATATCCTGCCAGTGAAAAACAGCAATATGCTCAGTGCAGGATTTGTTGATGTGAAATGCATGCATACTTACATACCTTTGAGTACATTTAATTATGAGGGTATGGTAAATACCCCTTTGGTGGGAGGTTGTTAAACTTACATTTTATTCTAATTATGGCAGGGATCTCATGGAAGAGTAATATGAATTGTATGCTTCCTTTAATCTAGAAGTCATAGACTTCAAGGAGCAGAATGAGTTACTGCCAGCCCAATTTCTGGTGTTTCCTAACATTAGAATAATTTTCCTTGGAATGTTAATATTTCTGTAATATACTTACATGCATTTCTTCCCTTACATAATTATGAAGGGTGTGCCAGTGTGTGTTGTCTGCATTTTATGACTATAGCAGGAATGCATGCTGCATAATTACTGACTGATGTTTTGTCATCTATAATCTGAACAGTGACACAGCAAGAAGTGCTTTATGAAGAAGTTTTATGCTGTAGTTCTGGTCAGACAGTCCCTGTGATACAGGAGGGAATTCTAGAACCATTGTGAAGTGAAAGAACAGTTGTTGACCATAGTTGGTGAGGTATCTGAAACCAAACTGCTGCTGCAAAATTTTTTATAGGTAATGTTGGAACATTAGTTAAGAATGACTGAGAGGAAGAATGCCATCTATTGACAAAATTTACAGCTTTTATTTTTCTGTTACTATTGTCAACTCATATTGATCAATTATCAGAATATTGCAAGACACAACTTCAATTTTCAATGTTTACATCCCATGTTAAAACATGTTTGGAGAGAGGACATTTGAGAGACTTGATTAATGGCAGCTGGGTTTTACATGATTCAAGAGCTTTTCAGTAGATAGGTTGGGCTTTTGTGGGTTTGGGTTTTTTGGGGATTATTTTTTTTAAAAGCCTGTGTAATATTGGTATTAATTTCAAGCCAAGCTTGCATGTGAGCCACAGCA
>VZTB01011874.1:13034-66571 GCA_013397245.1 Thryothorus ludovicianus | reverse complement strand
TACTGGTTTTATTTTTAAAATTGTCTTGTTTTTTAGGGGCGGTTTATCACCAAAATATGGCATCCTAATATTAGCTCAGTCACTGGGGCCATTTGTTTGGATATTCTGAAAGATCAATGGTAAGATTCCATGGGGGTTTAAATGTGCAAAATCAAGTATACTGGTGTCCTGGATGCTTTTCACTTTGTGCTTATAATTTGAGATGTCCTTAAAGCACATTTTGTCATTTTGGTATATTTTGGTGTAACATTCTGAGGTGCAAATATGCAAATGAAATGATTGGGTGATAATTTTGGAAAGCATTAAATGTATATTATATACTCGGAGAGTTCTTCCAAAAATTTTTGCGCTAGAATTAACACTTTGTTGTTGGCATTTTGGGTGGTTTTATGAGAGTTAGTTTTTTATTTTAGTTCTTTTCTGTTAACAAATACTAGCTATTGCCTTTGATCAGTTAATGTTACTGCAGAAATTTGAATAGCCAAAATCTGTGAATACACTTGTGTCCAGAGTAACAGCTGCACTCATTGTTCATTTGTTTTTCAAAGTGATTGATTCCGTGTGCCTTGAAGATTGTGTACAGCAATTGCATGATAGACATGATGCCTAGTACAGATGGATATTTTTCCCTGTGTCTGCTCCAAAAGAATGGGACTGTANTCAAATGCTTGTAAAGTCAACAACTTTGTCAGGAGTGCTGTTGGCCAAACAGACATCAGTTGGGTTTGAAACAGAAACTTTAGAGGAGAATGCTGAAGGCTTGAGGTCTTGCAGGTGACACATACCAGGGTATTAATCTTTTACAGATGTATGAGGTTATAGAAATCATCTGGCAAAATATAGTGTAAATTACTGAAATGAAATTGTAATGTTCATAAACTATTGTCTTTCTAACTTCTGGAATGGCATATATTTTCTTACCATCTCAGAGCACTTGATGTTCTTTCAGGAATAGAATCATTCAATACACATGCTGTGGTACCTGGTATAGTTTTTCTTATCAGTAAAGCCAGTGCACTTTTGTACCTGCATCTAATTGATCATACCACCCTAGAGTTTTACTGGAGATTAATGACTCTTTAACTGTCCAAGTACAGTCTCCTGAGAGATCCTACTCTGAAGCAGATAAATGAATGGGCATAAGGTTGTCTATAAGTATCAAAAGGCAACAAAGACTAAAAAAACCATGAGCTTCAACTTAATTTATGTACTTTTGGAGTTGTTAGTCAAAACCTTTGATATTTGAGAAGGACAAACAGGAGAGAAAATCTTCTTGTAATCTTTGGGTTATGTCTAGCAGAGATAATTTGATCTGTGTCTTATTTCTGTTATTTCTGCTTGATGAAAAAAACTCAAACATTAATATCTTCCTTCTCCAATATGTATACAAAATAGGAGTATTGGAACAAGAATTTGACTTCTGTATATTTAAACCAGCTGACTCAAGAAGCACCAGTATTATGCCAGTTTTAAACTCTTCCTTTGAAACAGTGTCTTCATTTGGAAGCACTAAGGAGAGAATTGCACAGAGCCTGGTGGTGATGATGGGAGATTTCCTGTGTACTATTAATTCCTCTTCAAATGATTCTTAATGCAGTGTGATCCCTTCATTTTCTAGTGGTGCGAGAAGTTTTGGTTCTTTTCAAATCATAGAATGGTATATGAAAGTCACTTGAGCATTGTTGAAGTGCTTGTCAAAGCCTCTTGTTTACTGTTTGAAACATTTCTGTATTATGATAGGTAGGACTGTGTTTTTCCTGAGTAGCTTACTAAAACTCACTAAGCAATAAGAATGGTTAATGTTGTCTAAATAAGTCGTTTAGTATTCTTCAATATATGCAGCTTTAGTTAATTAAGAAATGCCCACAGCATAGAATCATAGAATGGTTTGGGTTGGAAGAGACCTTAAAGGTCATCTATTTCCAGCCCCTGCCATGGAGATGAACACCTTCCACTAGACCAGGTTAAATCTGAAGTGGCAACATTCATAATGCACGTGCACACAGACAAAAATAAGTACTTAAAAAGGTATACTTGAGAAAAATTATCCTTGAGTTCAGTGCAATACTTGTACATGCCTTTGGATCTTCTCAGTGGGCAAAGGATTAAGCCTTGAGGAACGGTAGGGGTATTAGCCCAGGCTTCATTTGCTTTCCATGGCAATCCTCAGAGTCTCACAATCTTGAGAGTTTTCTGGCTCTGAGAGTCATCCCACTCTGGAAAATGCTGGTGTCAGCCTGCTGTGGTTCAGGTCTCAGTACCATTGTTCATAGATAGGGTCACAAGGTGATTGACTTAACATCAGTAAATTTCCATCCTGGCCACAAGGATGAGTTGATATTTACTGGAATATTCCTTGAAAAGTCCAATAACAAAAATACTATTCCAGTTGGTCTCTTGCTCAGATAGAAGAAGGAACCCAAGGCTGTTTGTTGGAAAACAGGAGCTTGCTAGATAACAGAAGTTCTGAGAGCAGATAGTGTTTTTGATAAACTCAAGGGGACCTAACTGTCCAGGTGCCTTTAATCCAGGCTGAGACCTAACAAGCATTCCTGAGACCATAGCTGGCCTAAGGAGGGAGCATGGGGGAGAATGTGCCACCACACACTACCAAAAATAAATTTTCTGCATGTCTAGGTTGAAAAGTGGTTTGAATAAAATAGCTTCATTAGAAAGCAAACAAACAATCAAGAAATAAGCAATCCAAATTCCCCCACTCCATTAATAATTTAATATTTAAGTTATTTCACCAGGCATTCAAAAGTAAATTGGACAAATGCAACTCTGCAATATTCCTGTGGAAGTATTCTAGATAATATATGTAGTTCCACAATCTCTCTTGTCAATTCTTTTAGCAACAAGATCTGTTTTTGAAGTGCCACTCCATTGCCTTGTAATGCTCTTAAATGAATAATGCTATTGTTGCTGTGTTTAAATATAAGTCTCAAACTTCACTTCATATCTGTTTTTCAGTGAGGTTTGAGAGTTAAAGGACTGGAGAAGTTTGGCCTATGGACCTTAGCAGGATTTCTGAAAGAGTTAATTAGCTCATTTATAGATGGTGAATACAAATACAAAGATTTTGATGTGTTTGTATAGTTTTTAAAAGTCTCTACTCTCCCATCCAGTGGTAATCATTTTCTGTTCTAATGAGTGTAGTTGAGGTCATTCTGCATATTGGCAGGAGGTTTTATCTGTTTGCAAAGTAATGTATTTAAATTATTTTTAATGAGTTTAATGAAATTCTTTTTCCACATTGCATGCTTGATTCTGAAATTCTTTGCAGCTGTGGGTTTTCATGATGTTTAGGTTTTTAAGTACCTGTTATGCCAGTTTGTTTGCAAAGCAGCTACTGTTTGCTGCTAGAATTAAAATAGAGGTATAATTTTGTAAAAGGAATATTGTTTATGCTTATCTGACATAATTTTCATTATGTGGTTTCACTTACTATGTCCTATATTTATCTTCTGGGCTAGTACTCTGTCTCAAAGCTTTAATCTTAAATATACAACATATCTAATGCAGTTCATTGAAACCTGAGAACTAAATTACTTGAAAGCTGTTCCACATAAATCCCTTGAGCAGAGATTATTAAGTGAACGTGTCATGGCTGCATATACGGCTACAAAAACTCTTGGCTTTTGTGGGTTTGACAGTCAATAATGAATAATAAGAAGATTTTTTTCATAGTGACTCTACTGGAGGATTCATGCTTCAATTTTAGTTGAGATGCAGAAATCATTGTAAGAGAGAATACAATTTTGACAGATAAATAAACAGCAGCCAGCTTGTAATCTTCCTGGGTGCCCAGTACTGCTAGGTCTTGTTCAGAGTGTTTGAGGAGCACTGAAGCTTCTTAAAGCTTTGAGAAAAATGCAGAGAATATTAACATGGGTTTAGGGAACCCTTCAGCAAGCAGGCTGTGTTTCCACTCAGTGCTGTGTCAAAGCTATTCTCTTTTTTTTTTCTCAGATGGGTGCCTGGTCTTGTAGTTGTCCTGTAAATAGTGACTATGCAATGGGCTTCTATTCAGAGTCCTTATTAATTTTCTTCCGGATTCCATAAGCTGTTGGTACAAGGTCCTAGAGATTTTCTCTTGGATTAACAGGCTTATTTATTTCACAAAAAAATAATGTTCCCGTGGCCGTGTTTGCTTAACTGAGTGGAGTAGCAATCTGCTGGCTGCAGCTGTTCCTGGCATTCTGCTGGGTTACCCCCTTGGAATAATGAGAGATATTGTTACCTAAAGAGGAATGTAAAGAACATAAGTAAAAACTTCCTAAATGGAGAATTACTTAGCTTTTAAAAATGAAGAAGAAGAAAAATAAAACCTGGTAGTGTTTTGTAATCCTCTTAGGACTCTCTCTGCTCATCAAAAGGTATAAGAGATTTTTTTCCTCAGGCATGCTGGGCACAGCTGGCTTGCTGTGCCTTTTAATGTTAACACTATAGTCTCCCAAACTAGGGGTGCTCTTTTTTAATGGAAATGCCCTAAGATGTTATCTAAAAAAAAAAAAGGAAAAAAGTGTAAGCGAACAAAACATATATCAGCTCTCTTTGTTCTGATTCAATGCAGATTTTCCTTGCAGTTCAGTAAATGCAATGCCAATGGGAAGCCAAGCCTTTGGTTTGGATGTCCATAGTGGAGGCTTTTAGTTTCAAGTTCTCTGAGGGACAGTGCATCCCTGTAGGGAGCTCTCTGCAGCTCACTGCTCTATCATAGTGGCCTCCTCCCATTTTGCAGATGGCAAACCTGCATGACAGCAACATTTTGGGATGGGAGTGGAAGTGAAGGGTTATTGTAAGCTTTAGGAGCAAACAGGAGCCAGTGATGTCATGGCACAAAGGCAATGGAAGGTCACATGCCAGGCAAACAGGAAGCTTTACCTGTAAAACTCATTATACAAGCTGGCTGCTTGCTGCTGGTGGTCAGTCAGGTTTCCACTGAAGTAGTACAAGAAAGATGGGAACCATAGGGGAAATCCAGAGTGAAGTAACAAGAATGTTTTTGCTTAGACAATCAATGTACAGTGGAAGATTGGAAAGCCATCTCATTGTGCAGAATATCAAGCATGGTGAAGAACTGAAGCAGATTTTCCAAGAGCCTTCTGAGGCATCAGTTAAGAACAGATCAGATGGAAGTCTGTCAGGAGCAGTACAAAAGCTTGCCTGTGGCAAGGAGGAGAAAACAAACCTAGAACACAACCACACAGCTAGCTTGAGTAACCAAAGAGAATTGCTTGTACAAATTAGCTCTTGCACATAAATCCATACCTAGAAGTAAACTTCAAGTGTAAGAAGACTTGGAAATACCTAATTTTTTCAGGGTTCTGTTCTAGATCAATAAATCTTTGAGGTGCAATGGAAAATTCAGATCTGTATCTTTGCACTGGAAATTTGTTTTAAGGAAAATACAGCTTTCTTTTATTTTTTTTCATTCTTCCCCTGGACATTCTTCTTTGGCTTGTGAAGATGTTGGGGAGGGGGAGTGTGTGGAGGGTTGTGTGTGTGTTGGGATTTTTAGCTTTGTGCCACTATCAGTATAGATTTTATTTCATAACTGATGATGGGAATTGTTTTTGCTTTTTGCTTATGAGGAGCAGGTCCTTCCTTACTGGTATCTGTAAATATAATTCCAGGCAGTCGTGTCCATTCAGTGTATTCTCCCAAAAGAAGGTAACAGGAAGAAAGAAGAGCTTTTAAGTTCATAGGAAACCAGAATCTATTTTTAGCTGTTCCTTCAGTTTCTTCTGTGAATCTTAATACATATCTGAAAAACTAAGACTAAGATATGTAGAAAATAAGCCATTTTTACTTTGTTTGATCAGGAAAGCTAATTTGTGTTCTAAAGGTAGAAGATTTTAGATGGCTATACAATAGTTACAGAAAATATGTCAATTTTTCTTTACCATTAATCACAAACTTTAATTTCTTCTTTTGTTTGATACAGACAGCAACTGAAGCTGTAATGGGTTTTCTTTTATGATCTAAGGATACTTCTGTCAGTGTTTGTGTCCAATAAAGACTATTACTGTACATGAGATGGGAAAGCTGTTTTGAGACATGAGACTTGTAAATAAAGCTACATTTTAAAACCTTTTTATAAATGTGGCTAAACCAATCTTGTCTGAAACTTAATATTTCAGAGTTTAAATTCTCTAATCATATAGCCATCTGCATATATAAATGGATAAGTTGTGGCTTTTTATTGTTATTTTGAAATTGGAATGTCAGATGTTCAAGTGTCAGTATGCCTTGTTTAAAAACCTTCAAATATAAGAGGTGAACAGGGCTTGAAAGGACCTGGCAGTCTGAAAGAGACAGACAGTCCCAAAGTACATTTTACACTCCTCTCCTAGAAGGTACAGAGTAAGTGGAAGCAAATTGCATGTAAAAGTGTCATCTTCTCTACATTTTCAGATGTCTCCAAAGTAGAAGGATTTCTACAAAGGAAAGGACAGAACAGCTTTTATTTGGAGAAAGTAACTATAGCATTAGTTATGGTTGATAGATAATTTATGTTGTCTGCCTTTAAAACTGCAGTAAATAACACAATAAAATTACTTAACTGGGAAAAAGACTTCAGGTTTTACAGTGGGTGTGGCAGATGTGATAGTACCTGAAATTGACTGCATAAAAATAAAAATTATTATATCCATTTGAGCATAGTAAGGCTTTAAAGACTTAATATTCCATGACACCTGAATGCTGGAATAGTAAATATGTTGCATTACATTCCTGTAATGCTAGCAGATGAGACTGTGAATTATGTCATCCATGTGTACATTAAATAGGTTAATTTCAAGATAGTATAAACCAGCAGAAATTGCAATCCCAAGGAAATTATAAGAGCAAAACAGCATTAAGTACATTTAAAGAAAAGAAAATGACTAAGTAATAGGTTTGAAAGAGAAGAATTATATGTTGTGATGGTTTTGTGATTTGTCAGAATTCAGATTTAAAAGTATAAGGATTTTTTTAAGTCTACAGTGTTCAGCTTAGGGGACTTCAAATTAGTGTGGCAGTTGGAATGAGACACTGTGTGCTAATTAAAATCTCTGTCATTTGGGATGTTTCTCACTTGCATCTTGATGCAGAACACTGCACTGTGAAAGCTCAGCAATAACTAACAAGCTAAAAAATAACTTACTGAGAAAAATCTGCTAGAATTAGAAACAATTAGGGAAGAATGGTATGTTTGAATGGTTAGGGACATAGCAAGAAAGCTGTGAATGTAAGCATCTAGGAACATAATATTTGGGTGCCACACATGCACCTCTGACATTTTACCAGCATCTGTTCTCTGTTTGTGAGTATACACTGCTAGAGTATCTTAATACAGTGACTCAGTGCTGGGAAATGCTGAAATTTCTGAAACTTCAGCCTGGAAACTTGCACACTGCTTTCCTTTGTAGCTGGACCATCATGTCAAACTGTTCCCCACCAATTCTAACAAACTCTTTGCATTTATTTTCAATCTTCTGAAAATAAGAAACTCTTTTCTGTTGATTGAAAATTGAGATTTGTTTGTAAGAAGTTGTATGCCTGTGTTTCAGAACTTTCCTCTGGCATTCACGTGTCATAATCACTTTGCTCAAATCTAAAATGTTGCATTTTCCCTACTCACCTTGCTGCTCGTTCTTAAGCAAACAATTTGTGTGTTGGTTTGAACATGTCTGTGCCATTGCCACAGTGATTTTAAGAATCTGGTTATCTGTTCAAATCAGAAATACTCAACTTTCATAGAGTCTATGGGGTTCTTACTTGGTTTCCAGTATATGCCAACTGAAATGGTAGCTTGGAGATTTTATGATCAAAATCTAATGAAACTCTGTAAATGGTACAATGTTCCAGACATACAGTGTGTAATAATTTCATGTGATTCCTTTTGAGGATTTGTTGACTTCTCTGAGCATACTGGGTTTTCCCATACTAAATTGTTGAAGTGTCTTGTTCTAAATACACTTTGAGACCAAGATAAATGATAAGAACCTAAAATTGAGTATACTCCAACTCTGGGACTGTGCTGCCTTCAACAACAAGATTCTTTCACAGGGGCAAAGAGTGACTTTACAGGACCATTGTGACTACAGAATGTTTCCCTGCTGCCAACAGTCGTGTCAGATTGTAGTGAGAGAAAGCCCAGGAAGTATTTTGATGGCACGTTCCAAAATTAGCCTAATCTTTTTATTATTGTAGTAGTAATTAACTGTGTAAATGGTTCAGTTTAATGAAAAATGTAATGTTTAAAGTGGTGCAAAGAGATGTAGTGTATAGGATTCCTGTTGCAGTGTTTAAAATGTAGGTCACTGCTGCTGCTCAGGGTGCCAGCAAAGGGACAGGTGCTGGTACTGGCAGTGAGGGAGAATGGCACAACCTGTGTTGGTGTGGCTTTTTGTGGTTTTTTTTCCCAGATTAAATTAATTGCATTAAATGGGTATGGTGAAATGTGTAGGTCAAGGTACTTTCCAGAAACTTCAGAAAGCATTTTTAATACCAAAGTCCACATTTAAAACCTTATTTAAATATATTTATATATATATATATATAACAGTATTGTAATAACTATAAGATGCAGCAGTTTAAAATTATGTTTCTTGGACTTAAAATCTGTACATGAACTCGTATCTTCTATGATAGTACAGCCACAAGGATGGCTACAGGCATGGGATATGGTAAAGAATTTTTTGAATTTTCAATTTTAGGGCAGCAGCAATGACTCTAAGAACAGTGTTGTTATCGCTGCAAGCATTGTTGGCAGCTGCAGAGCCAGATGATCCCCAAGATGCAGTAGTGGCAAACCAGGTAAGATACTCAATTGACTGTGATTTTGTAACACTTCTGTAATCTTTGCTGACTCTCGTTAGGTCCCAAGGCTTACAGGAGATAAAAGGTTTTAAACAATTTATTTTAAAATTATGTATACTAAATGTGAGCTGCTACAGTGTTTTGTGCTCTTTTGGAATTCCAGAGTGAGTGTTAGTTACTCTTCGGTGTCAGGAGGTTTTGTCCTTTATTTCTATCACCTTGTGAGAAATGTCAGGAGATAACAGCATAGTTAAATGAATTCCAGTGTAACTTGCCTTTTAAAATCTAAAGCTTCCAGTATAAGAAAAGCAATATACTATTGGTTTTAAATGAGTTTTAACTTGGTGGTGTTGACTTTGGCTTGGTATGTAGCTCCTCTTCCAGATAATAAGAATGTTGTTGAGCATTGTATTTGTTTAATGTCATAATATTGTGAATAATGACTTGGGCATAACTCAAAGGGGATAACTCAAGGGGATAATCAGTGTTTTAATCACTGATTGAATTACTATCAGTAAAATTTCATAATCAACAAGGTTTGTTACCTTGCAGACATTAGTGATAACTTTTAATACAAAAAAAATGTCAGTTGGATCTTAGGCCATAGCAAGACTGGCATGATTCTGTTTTTAGTGTTGCTGAAGGATAGAAACACTCATTCCTCTGACAGTTCTCAATGAAGTCGCAAGTATGTGTGTGTTTTCCATTTACTCTGGGGAGAGAGAGGAGCAGCCTGGCTTCCCCACTGACTGCCAGTGAGGGGGTGTTTCAGTAACAGAACAAAGCAAGCTGCTGCTGGAAGAACCTTCTATCTCACCTGTATCTTCTGTATTCCAGGATAGGGTGACAAGGTGTGCACTCCTTCCCTTTAAAACTCTTTTAAAAGTATAGAATGATAAATAAGCATTTTTTCAAACCTGTCAGGGTTCAGGGAGAAACATGGAGATGAGAGGTAGCCTTTTGCACTGCTGGGTGTGTGAGAGCTGTTTGCTACCACTGCACTCAGTGAGTACAGAAGGCTTGCTCCTGGGATTCTGCAGTAAGGCTGCTCTGAGTAAATGTCCCTGAGCAGTTCTGTCAGGCTGAATTGCTCTGCCCAGGGAGATGTGTTGCAAAGGCCAGAAAGGCCATCAAGCACGTCCCTGCACTGGGTTTTTTTTGGACATTTGCCCTTGCTATCAAACTCCTTCATTAAAAAAAACCACTATATCCTTTTTTACAAAGACCAAAAACAGTGTTTCCTCTTCTGGCTCTGAATTTTATGTGGGAATCGTAACAGAAGAAGAACTTGAGCTAGTAAGAGTTTTTTTCTTAGGCAAAAAACTGCATGAAACTTTGTAGACACCAAGGGGCAATTTTCCAGGCTGTCCCTTGGGTGCTTGTGGAGGTGTGTCTAGTGGGACTGTGGCATGGCTGATGTGGGGAGGATTCAGTTTATCCTGTTTCCTACAAATACCTGCATGAAAACTATGCTGGGGTTTGGCCTCGAGTTAAAGGCTGGTGTATGTAAGTAGAAAGTGATTACAATGGTTTTGAGAGAGATTTCAGTAAACAACTGATTTTTTTCATGTGTTTATTTGGTGTTAGGGTCTCTTTTACTTTCTTTGAGGTTAATTACTTTTTCTAAGACAAAAATTCACAAGGAATTAATTATTCTCCACCCTTGTGGTATTTTATCAAACTGTGTGTTGTCCAGGTAAATGGCAGTGTCCTACAAGCTCTTGAGAGAATCCCAGGGACAATTCCTGTTTGAGTAAGAGCAGTACCAGTTTCAGACACCAGCTGTCTGGTGTATTAGTTGCTCTGGTTGCTGGGTTTTTTTCAGAACAGCAACATGAACTGCCTCAGATTCCTGATACTGAATCATCAGCAAAAGTTGCCTTTAGGCTTTTCTAAAGTCAGTGAGAAATTGGATTATTTACAGATACCTAAGTAAAGGAATTCTGTTAATATAAATAATAGAACACTGAAAGCTAGTTCTGAGTAAAATGCAATTATGACTAATTCTTTGCACTTCAGCTAGTTCCTTTCTAGGCTTGGCAGTGTTCTCAAAAATATTGTTAAAAATTAATTGGGGGAAGATCTCTTAAAAGCAGAAGAAAATAGTACTTCAGGATGCTACTGATGTTTAACTTAATCCTTCTTCTTTTTTAATCATTACACAAAAAGAAATTTATTACAGACCACTGCATTTATAGCAGTGATTTATTTCCAACAGTAGATTGCCTTCCATGTTTGTTTTAATGCCATAAATGACACCAGATCATAAATACACAAATTAGGATGTGTGGATCAGAATTAGAGGGAGGTGGGCAAGGCACACAAAGCAGTGTAGTTGGTGTGGGTTGTTGTAGGAGAGGCAAAATGAAATGTACAGCATTTTACTGTGCTTTATAGATCTAATTATTTTTTTCATGTATTAATAAAGTGTCTAAGAATGATAATCAGCCATTTTTCTGTCTTTAAAAAGGACAGACCTAAATACCTAAATATTTGAAGAATGTATTTCCTAATACCTTATCTTATTGAAGTGATGATCTGTGGGAAGAGGGTTTTTTTAAGATAAAAAACTTGATATTGCATACAAAAGTTATAAAAACGGAAAGGTAATTTAACTTTTCTGAGTGCACTTTATGACAGATGACCCACTTTTTTGGCACACGCTAAAAATTCTCTGCAATATGGTCCAGTCTGTTGTTTATTGGGCAACTGGTTAGTGACAAGATTGGTACAAAATAATCTAGTTACATACTGGCATGATTTTTTTTTCTGGTAAATAATAGTTTGCATGAAGAGTTGCAGCTCCCTAGCTTTTTACACTTGCTCACCCATTTTTCAGCCCTTCTTCTGTCACCTGTGTGATCAAGATCTTCATTTCCTGAAAGAAGCCTGGAAATAGCAGTAGAATACTGGCCCAGACTGAGACACTGCAGCCTGCTTGCAGTGTGTAAAACCATTTATATTCTTAAGTGATTGGTGAAATGCATTAGAGTAGTACATAGTACCATGTTCAGGAGATGTTAACATGGGGATAATTTGTACTCTGTCACACTGAATATAAATTTTCAGCAGCTGTGCTAAATATAGCTACTTTACTTTGATCTGTGCAATTGAGAGCCAGTACCAGGTTGCACACATGAAATACCAATAGTGCATAATTTAACCTGGAGGAAAACTCATTATATCAAATGCTTGCATAGGTTTGCTCTTTGTGTAATCCTTATCTCTAAATTTATTTCAAGAATAGCAGCGTGATGGGCATGAAACACTGTGGAAGATCTGGTAGGAAGAAAGATGGGTTGCAGTCTGCCATATTGTCTTGCTGTTTGCTCGGATTGCTGAGTTGATTTAACTTTCTGTTTTTTCCCCCTCTCTCTTTTGTGTAGTACAAACAAAATCCAGAAATGTTTAAACAGACAGCTCGACTTTGGGCACATGTGTATGCTGGAGCACCAGTTTCTAGTCCAGAATACACCAAAAAAATAGAAAACCTTTGTGCTATGGGCTTTGATAGGGTAAGTAAAAATAACTTAAATATTTTCAGTAAGGGCAGGGCAAGTTTATGTATATAAATACAGGGAATCATCAGAATCTACTGAAGTAGATTCTCTACTTCCATGACATTGTATAGGTCTAATTCTATTATGCTAATTATTTTTAAGAATTGGAGTTTTAAAATACTACATTACAGATAAATGTTGTGAGCTACCCCTGCCTTTTTGAAACAATTTTTCTATCAATTTTTAGTTGGGATTTAAGAAATGGTAAACTAATATGTTTTGATTTTCTGTGAACTTTTCATTCCACTTCCGGGAACTGCAGGTTCACACACTGAAAATATCATTGCTTTTGTTTTGTCATTGCAGAATGCAGTAATAGTGGCCTTGTCTTCAAAATCATGGGATGTAGAGACTGCAACAGAATTACTCCTGAGTAACTGAGCCATATAGAGAGAGCTGCTTCTGTAGTCCAGCTTGCCCCTTCTGGAGGAGCATCACCATCTGTTATTCCTAGGATTCTATATAGATTCTCTTTCAAAACTGGCACTCTTGCCTGATGATGCTATCTAGGCACTATTGGAGACTGAAAAAAACCGCTCTGTAAATAAAGCTAATTAAACGTCTGTGTAAATTTAAAAAGGGGAAATACTTTAATTTTTTTTCTTACTAAATAATGTAAAAATTCTTTGAGCTCAGCTAAGATAATGGGGGAAAACAATGCCTACTTTAGTGTTTAGCAGTGTGACAAAGACTAGCAGGAACTTGCTTCAGGATTTTGATTTAGTAATTCAGAAAGCAACATTTTGAGTGTTAGTCATCAAAATTGTTGGTGCCACTCATCACAGTTATCTTACTGTTTTTAACATGGATCCTATGTGCCTGTGGATTGACCTATATTTGCATGCTTGTACTTAATAGACATATTAGGTAGGGTCGCTGAAGAGAGCACCATTGAAATACTCAATTGCTTTTGTAACTTTTTTCCTGACAGACTTTCAAGACTTACCCAAAGTTCCAAATGGTGACCTATTCAGAACCATTTTCTTTCTAGCTTATTAATTGGGAAACCTGATTCTCCTCTCCCTTACATCATACTATGGATTATGTTTCATCATCTGTAGGTATTATGTGTGCCATTGCAGTAGTCTAGGCTCCCCTTTAAAAATATATATTTTGAATTATGAGTAGTGATTTTGATCCATCATATTTTCTACACAATCATGTAAGGAGTATGCCTCAATACAGCACAAAAAGATAGAGCTGGTTTCATTTCCTTTTTTTTTTTGTCTTAAATAGCTGTAAAGTGTTCTTCAGTACACTCTGGATAATATGATTTCACAGGGTTTGAAGGAGGACAAAGTTGATTCTCCAGTGTACTGAGAATGAAAAAAAAAATTTTGAGTACTTGATATGATGCAATCAGCTGTTTTTTGCAGCAGTTTTCTAGCTTTATTTTGGGCTTCAGTTTAAGGATTGCTTACCAGGTACTTTAAAATTCATCCTTGCTTGCGTTTTTCTCTGGTTAACACATGGAGGCTGTGTTGGTGTTTTTACTGTACATACTTCAAATGCACATAGAAGTAGAAGTGTGTTCTCAATTTAGCTTTTTTTTTTTTTTTTGATTGATGTTTCTGATAAACGAGAACTGAAATCTTACCTTGACTTGTACATACAGTCAGTCTTTTTATTTGTATTAAAATGACATTTCATCCTGAGTGCAAAAGCTTGAAAATTATTAGTCTTGCAACTTCAAACACTAGTACATCTATTTAAAGAAAGCTGTAATGTCTTTGTGAATATGATGCTAACTTTTGAGAGTGTATCTGACAAGGAAGTTCAGAGAAATCCTGAGACTAGAGAGTGGGGATTGTGGATAATGGAGTACTGTATCAGTCATCTTTTCTATGACTCTTGTTTTGTTCTTGTTTTTTTGGTTTTTTTCTCCTAGGCTGTGGATTAATGGGGTGGGGAAATAAATGCCTGCTTGGGGTTTTTCTAGAGCTATGAAGTACAAATTGAAATAGTTTTGCACTTCATGGTATGTTTATAACTCATAGTAGATGAAATCAGGAACGTTATGGTATCTGCTAAATACCTGAAGCGTAGTAGTAGGGGAACAAAACCAGAAAACAGAGCTGTCAAGACCTGGCTAGTTCTGGAATGTTCCCTGTACTGCTCTGTGTTACGTGTCCAAACTTAAAACAGGGCACAGACAGTAAATACTTTGAACTCATATCAGTGCAATACTAAATGCATTTGCTTAGTCTTTATACTTACTGCTTTTTAAGGTGTAGTCAGTGATCAGTTTTCTTGGGTTTTCTTGAGTTAGTGTAAATCATTTGCAATGATGCCAAAGGAAATGAGTTGTTTTGACTTTCCTTATATTTATTTATTTTTTTAACAAGAAGCTGCTACTGTTCAGCTGGTTTGCTAGGTGAAAACCAGGGACGGTAGGAAACTGGCAAAATGCTACTTGTGTTAATCTCAAGTTGCTGTCTTTTCTGTTATACAGGCTAAGAACTTGATTACATCAACACCTTTTTTTTTTACCCCGGTGGTAAATATGAATTGCTGACTACTTTCCCTTGTTCTTCGCTGCTATTTATCAAAAGAAAGAACTCGGAAATCATTGTCGGGGACATAAAACTTCTCAGTAACGGGCTTCTGAACGTGTCTTTTGATAAGACCAGTCTCCTAAGAACAGCAGGCTTCTCCAACAGTGTGTAAAGTGATAAAGGAAGCCAGGGAAAGGGGAAGAGAGGGAAAAGAGGTTCTTAGGTGAGCACAGTCACCTCTGAAAGAATGCCCTGTTAAGTTTTACTTCTCTCACAAAGTTACCTCATTTTCTTCTCTACTGCAAAACATTTGTCTTCCCCTTTTCCCTTAAGTATAAATGTTGGATTCTGGGTTTTGCCCTCCATCCATGTGCTTGGTAGCTTAATGCTAGCTCAGGTGCTGGCAGGGAGCTTCTCAAGAAGTGAGCTGGGAAGGAAACCCAGCATTAAGGAGACTCTTTGGTCTAAAGTCCCTCTGAATTTTGACATGTGACTCCTTTATAAGGAATGTTTTTGTATTCTTGGTAATTATCAGAGTTGAATATAGGGATGTTGTACAAGGTTAGTTTAACTGCAGCTGGGGCTGAGCCCTAGGAATTTTGCTGTTAGTGTTCAGCTTATCATTGTGAGACATTGTACATACAAATGGTAGTTCTGTTTTCTGTATCACTGAACATCGCTATATTCAGGGCCCTGTGCATTCACAGACGTGGAGTTGCTGTGCAGCCCACTCTAGCTGTGGACTCAGGCTGCACATTTACCACTCCTTGCAGCAAGAGCATGAAACATGGGTACAGTGGCTAAGTACAAATAAATCATGCGTTGTCTTCCTCTATTGTGCCAGAAGATGGCTTGAAACAGTCATTTTGAAGTCTAAATGGCCCCATTTTTCTAAGCAAGGTATTGGTAATAACACTTACGGATTACCAGAGCATCCATTGGATTTCGCTGCTGAACATTTTAACATGCATCCAGCAAAGTGCTTTACCCTGTCTTACCCAGTTCCTCCAGGAGCAAAGTACAGCTTTGTTCAGAGGTAGAGAAATGCCCTTTCCTGTTGCCAAAAGCCTCCATTTTCCCATGAGTACCAAAAGCCCTGACTGTATTCCACCCACTTGCCAAATTCACAGCTTACTCCCATTCCTTCTGTGAACAAACTATGTTCTCAGTGTGACAAATTGGTGCATTTTGGAGACAAAAACCTTAGGAACATATCCTGGAAAGATGCATCATTTAGTGCATCCTGTGTACTCCAAACTTTTTTTTTTTATTGTTTAAAGCTTGCAACAGAGTACATGGGGCCTTGACTATAATTGGTTCGGTAGTATTTATGAACAATTAGGTACTACTGGTGTATGAATATGTCTTAGTTTTTTTTTCTAATTATCACTGTATTCAACTGTTTTCCATGTAAATTAGTACTGGAACACTGACATAAGAAAAATAGAAACTTCTTTTGTTGTTGTCTGAAAGGAGGAATTAAATAGCCAGAAAGAATCTTACCATGTAACACCAAATCTGCATTAGATGGTGTGGGTAACAGAAACATATAAACTATGCAAATTTAAGCCTAACAGCTGTGACTCAGACTAGGCACTTCAGAGTTTGTGGATTGCTTATGTCATTTGGGAAGGGAGAAGGAGAGTGGGGGGAAATCAAAACACAGATTCAAGGGAGAGTTCTTGTTTGCTGCATTGGTCATGCACTGTGTTGGGAAGTTCCATTTTTAGTGCAGGGGAAGTCAACTGTGCATGTCCCTTGTTCCCTTCTGAAACACCACCAAAAGCTGGCTTAGACTTGAAGGCTTGCCTGAAGTGGGAAACGTTAAATTATTTAGCAAATAAGTTGGTTTTATTTAAATGCTGATGAGCAGAGGCAATGAGAAGAGAGGTGTCCTCTCCTGCTCTTTTGTTGATGGAGCCAATGAGTGGGGACACTGATTTGTGACCAGCTTAGTTTTGTATGGTTTTGATGAGCAGCTGGCTCAACAAGAGATAGCAGAAGTGCATTTCATCAGCATCTGTTGCATCATGGAACTAAAGCATGAAAGTCAAGATGCTTGTGGGTGCCTAAAGACCCTTCTGGGAAGACCAAATAGATGTTTTCAGTGTTGTCATCCTCATTTTCCAGGCACAGCCTTCTCCTAGGGCTAGGCAAAGGGGCAATCACTTCTTTCTTGCTAGTTTTCTGATCTGTTCCAAACCTATCTGTGAGTGATGTAGGTAGCTCTTCCTGCTTGTGGTGTTTGTGTCATCAGCCGATTCATCGTCACACTCACAAGACCAACTGTCGTCAACGCATTTGGCTTCTGGCTTGGTTATTGCAGCTGCAGTGCTCTCTTGGCAGCAGCCTGACTTTGGATTTGTTCTCACTGGACAAACCCTTGTGAATCACTTGCCCTGTACTGTGCTGTGCTGTTGGATCTGTGCTGTTCCCTGCTTTGTAGGCTGCAGGCTGGCTCGTGGTGCTGAGCCCTGGTGGGTGGTGTTCAGCCCAGGCTCGGCAGTGTAACTGTGCCAGTGCTCTGTGTGTCTGCTGTGCCATCTGCAGCACAGCAATGCTGATGTCAACTGCTGAAGAGCCCTGCTTTTCACTTACCTTTCCCATCCGAAATTCCGACTTTTCTAGTAAATAAATATTTACCTGTAAGTACTGCAGGAGTTTGGTTCCTGAGCACCGGACTTCCTGTGGAGGTGGAACAGGGGTGGGGAGGCTGGAATGCAGCATCAGTGTTTTTTGTCTTGAAAATAAAAACTACACAAACACTTTTGTACACAAAAATGATTTTTTAAATAAACACACATTTTAAAAGATGTTGATTTTTCACTGGGAATGCTTAACAATAAATGCATGTTTCCCTGAAAACAGTTTTCATTTTATTTCTGGCAATTCAGATTGTTCTAAGATTACAGGGTCTACTGCCTCCATGTCAGTAACGAGAGAAAGGGATGATCATTTTCATGGTGCACGTTAAAATTTTTTGAAGAAGAAAATTGTGTAAATAGAAGTTGTGTAATGGAAGCGTGTGTTATTTCAACTAAGACTGCCTCATGTGATGGCCTGACCACCACCTCTTGTCTCCTTTCAAAGGCTGCATCTGAAGAAACAAAGCCAGTAACACAGAGGAAAAGTTCTCTCTGGATTTCCCTGCGCCACTTACGTTGATGTCATCTTTGTACATTTTAAACTGTGTACCTCAAACTGCAGTTGGCTCATGCACAGGGAGCCTGGTGGCTAGTGGCACTGCCCTGCTGCTCAGCTCTAGAAGAATCTAGGAAGGATGATGACTGTGGGTTTACTATCAGTATAAACTTCACTTTTTGGCATTTGTCAACGTTTGTTAAATGGAGTAAAGCAATTTGGAGACAGCAGCTGCACAGCTGAAGCAAAGCAGTGAGTTTGCTATGGAGCTGGTTGTAATACTGTGTTTCAGATCTGTGTCCCATCTTCAGGTGCGTGTTTGTCCCTGGGCAGATTTTCCAGGTTTCTGGGCACTGTTTTATGGTGTAAGATGTTGTCTGGGTTTTTTGTTTAATTTTACTGTCATCAGGAGCTGTGTCGTATTGTGGTACCTCATTCTTTAAGAGGGGTGGGGGAGAGGGAGAACTCCCCAGTCCCTCTCCTGCAGGTCATAGCCTAATTCAGAGTAAAGAAAATGCCCAATTTCCCCAGTTTGTGTAGTTAGACACTGACATGAGTAACTGAGAGCTGCTTTATACTGAAATACTTGTGAAGTTGTCCAACAGCCTTGTCATTTCTTCCAGCACCCCAAAACTGGAAGCGAGTTCACAGCTGAAATGGACTGATGGTGCTTGCTAGCTTGACTCGTCCTGTACTTAGTTTTCTGTTTCAGTGGCTGTAATACTGACACATTTGGCTCTCAGACGGGTAACTGATACCTCCAATACAGCAAATCCAGGATTTTAAATTGTTTTTAAGGTCAAGTCTGGATCTGGAGCACCCGTGTCTGGTATAATGTCAAATAAATTACATTGCTTCACTTAGTGGCTGCTTTGTGTTGAAATACGTGAATTCTTTAGGTGGGTTTATGACAGCCTGGTATAAAAGAAAGAGTAATAAGCTGGGCTTGTGAGGAAAATATGGGTGGGAGGGGAGGTGGGAGAGATTCTGTTTTGTGCTGATGATATCTGAGCCACCAGACCCCCTCAGCACCCCAAGTCCTCCGTGTACAGCTGCCTTTGCTTGCAAATGGTGCAGGGCTTGGGCTTGTGGCCCCCTGCTCCTGTAGTGGGTGAGGAGAGGGACAGTGCCATGGACTCTTCCCTTTGTTTTTCCCAAAACCTCTTCTCACAACTGGCAGTTTAATGATGGTGAATAGTCAAAGCTCCTGCTGACCCTGGGAGGTTTGGGAAGTTCCCTGCAGCTGAGCCACACTACTGTATCAGGGCACAGCTGCCTAGCCCCATTTCTACAGCCCTGCCTTGCTGCCCAGGTGCAGAGTGGGTAGGAGAGTGCCTACCTTGAAGGAGGAACATTTTGCTAGTTATAACCCCCCAAAATAGGAGCCAGTTATGCACCAAGATGAATTTTGGTTCAAAAATAGAACTAGTAGGTGCCATTTCACCCTGCAGTCAGTCACAGCAAAGAGCAGGCACTGGAAATCCTGTCATTGCCACAGCTTTAACTTTCCATCAACACAAGGCTGGAGAGCAAACACCAAACACAGAGTGGGTCCTGGGTGTTTCTGGAAGTGGTGGCCATCGTATCTTCACCTTGCTGCAAGAAACTGTTGGGTGGGAAGTGGTTTATCTGTGCAGAAAGTGGCTTAAAGGATCCAAAGCTGTCAGTGCAAATGGAATGAAAACACCTGATGCTTATGGCTTTTGCTCTGAAAGAGGCAAGAAATGAACCCTGTGTATGAACGACCTGCTGGGATGGGGGCTTGCTCACCCTTTGCTTGGCATATGTGTTGACCACTATAGCTTATTCCACATTCCAGTCCTTTAATGGTCTGAATCACACCAAAAATACCAGGATAAAGTGTCTCCAGGCCATGCTTATCAGGAGAGAGAACTATTTGGAAGAAAACGTGTATGAACGAAGTAGTTACCGAAAGTTCACTGGGTCAGACAATGCTGAGGAGGAGGGGAAAAAACAAAGCACAAACCAACCCCTAACATTTCTTAAAAACAAAGAGAGAAAGTCATTCTTTGTATTTTTTTGTGTGCCATTCTTTTCACCTGTGAATGGTTCTCATCTGTGAGGAATTCAGGAAGGGGAAGTGCAGAGTGGTGAACCTGGGGAGGAAAATCCCAGGCACCAACCAGTACAAGCTGGGACAACTGTAAAGGAGTTTGGCAGAGGGGTTTGGGATCTGGACCAAGCTGAACGTGAGCCACCAACCTGTGCAAAGGCAGCAAACTGTATCCTGGGCTGAGGGAGGTGGTCCTGCCTCTGTGCACAGCCCTGGTGAGGCCACAGCCGGCAGGAACGGCCGGCCCTGCTCCGCTGGGATGGGCTGCAGGGAGCCCGCGGTCCACACACACACTGTGCACTCAGGGTCAGTTCCGTGGGACTGCAAAAGAAGCAAACAGACACAAAAGGGGCCGCGTCCTGCAAGTGTGAAATGACAAAACCCTCTTAATAGCAAAAAGGTTAAAAACCCCACCATCAACCCAAAAGGAGAAACAACCTATGTTTTGGCTTGAAGGTGTGTTTTGGAAAGAAAGCAGCTCGGTGATGCAGAATCAAGTGACATTCTGCTATCATCTTGGCCACCTGCTTTGGGCAGCTTCCAAAATCACCCTCATGAAAGAATGCGTGCAAGGGAAATGCTTAGAGCAGGAACCCTGCTCTGCTCCCCTGGCAATGAGTACCTCTGGCACGTGGTGCAGCTCCCATGTGGCAGCAGGAAGGGGCTTGGACACAGCAGGGTAACTGGTCTTCTGGAAGAGAAACTCATTACCATTTCAAAGCTGAAGAGTGACCAAATAAAAAATGGACTTCTTGAGATCTGAGGAAGCTGGCAAATCTGTTTTGGTAAATTTAACAGAAGGGCCCTATGCCTCTTAATTGTAGCTCTGGGGATAGAGGTGCCCTCAAAAAAGGCCAAACAGCACTGAATACATAGTGGTGATGTGGGAAAATAGTGTGTTGGTCAGACACAACATGCTTGGAGAAAGTGTGTAAGGAGATGGAGTGAGGCAGTGGGGAAGAAGCAGTGCCACAGCACTGGCAGGGCACATCCTCCCTCCACAGGCACAAGAAAAGCTCCAGAGAGCAGCAGAAGCCTACAGCCAACCTGGGGGGCTGATGAGTGGATGCAGTGATGGTGTTTTCTGTGACCAGTCACAAGGGATGTGATCTCAGGTTGGTATTTATTGGCTGGGGAGAAGTTTGGCCTGGAAATAGGAAAATTTTCCAATTTCCATTCATTTCTCTAGGGATGTCCCTCTGTCTCCATTCGTTTACACTCTCCTATTAAGGTATTTTTCACATTGATACACTCTGAAGGATGATCTCACCAGGAAGATATCTGAAACTTGGAGAGCCAGAGATACAACCACGTCTGGTCAAACACACCAGGACTGCTGTGAATGCCACTGTGGTCTTCTGTGTGCAGTCTGTGAGGGTTTGGTGTCTCCTGTATGTGTGGAAGCTAGAAAGGATTAAAAATACACCCTATTTCTGCATGGAGGGGTGCTGGATCTCCTGTCATGCCTTGTAATAGTCCAGAGGACTGGAGCTTTCCTAAAACACTGGAGATTTGGCCATTTAGTGCACTTTGACAGGCAGAGGCAGCTCCAGAGGGGACTCTGACTCTCACACGGGTGAATCTGGCAGCACAGGTTACCTGAGCCAGAACCTGCAGGGCAGGCGTGCTGGGGGTAACACCTCCTGCCAAAGGGAGTGAGAGCAGCAGGAAGCAGGTGCTGACCAGGCAGGATGGAGGACAGCAGCACTGGAAACGGTGAACTTGTGGGAAAACCAGACCTTAGAAGCTTGTTACTAAAGCAGAGCCTGATACACTGTGACATGAAAGCCCCTCACAAGCCTCAGAAATGAATCAAGGCTGCGTCTGCTTTCTTCCCAAATCCTTTTATGCTCAAAGCTAAACTCATGTAGATTAAAGTGAGAAGGCAATGCAGAAGACACAATGTGCAGGTATGGATGGATACAGCCTTGAAGAATAGCTGGGAAACAATGTATACAAGGCAGAGAAAAGGGAACTGGAAAGGGCCCCAGGGAAAGGCACCGAGCGATTCTGTCATGCTCACACACCAGGTGTGCAGAGCAGATCCCTTGTCAACATCCCAGCCTGAATCCTGTCCTGGTTTAACAGGATGAGGAAGGATGAACAGTGGTTGCTGCTACCACCATCCAGAATAATTTATTCAGATTACAGATTACTCTCCAGGGAACACTCAAGCAGGTGATGGCTTGAATTATGTGGGCAGTGACAGTCTCTCCTAACTTTACAGGAAGCAGAGAAGAGCTTCTGTGTGGGTAGCAGGGAGCAGTGCAGGGCACCCTGCATGTGCTCTGGAGACATCACATAAACCTCCTGAGAGACCAATGGCTCAAACCTCTGCCATCAGCACAAATCCATCTTGTTTCTGGTTTGGAGACAGTACCTAGGGCATGCCATGACTCTCCACTTGCTTTGCAGTCATCAGATCCCACACCAAAAAAAGGCTATAACCACCTTCCAAAGCTCCAAAAGCTCTTCCTCCAAGAGCTTTGGTGCATCAGAGTCAACACATTCCTGCTTCGAGGGCAATGAGAGAATTAAAAGCCTGAACTAAGAAGCAGAACATGTATTTCTTGTTCTGGCACATGCCCAGCTTGCAGCATTATGAACACACATCTGAGTTCTTGTGGCTGGCAGGGCTGTAGCAAGGTACTCAGTGTTTGGTCAGGCTTTTTGCTGCCAGCATGAACCTAAGCTACTTTCAAATGGTCTTGGATAACCTCTGTGCTCCCAGTGAAAAGCAGATGTCTCCTCATGGCTGTCCCTCCTCACCAAGCAACACAAGACTCAACTGCACCACCCACTTGGGCTGCCCATGGAGGTCTCAGTTCTTCCAGCCACGGACAGAGCTGCACAGTTGGTGATGACTCCACCAGGTTCAAAGTTGAATGGCTCCTTAGTTGTTTCTTGCCAAAGCTGAAGGGGTCACCAGAAGCCTGACTTCCTCCTGGGCTCACAACACCCAGCCACTGCAGTCCTGAGAGATGTACCAGGACCTTCCCTAGGCAGAGAGAAGATGCTCTGTTGCAAGTCAAAAAGGTCTTTCCAACAGATGAACAGGAGAATTAGTTCCAGTAGTATGATGACTGCCCTTTGCCTGATTTGACACCAGGGCTCCAAGGAACACACTCACAACATCTTCCAGCACGTGATGCCAACCGAGTCCAGCTGCAGAGCTGCCCCCAGCTCCCAGAGTACGTGTGGCTGTGCCTTTGGCTTCCTCGGCCTGACTGAGCAGGGAGGGCTGAACTGCAACAAGCCTTTGGCTGTGCTCCCACTCATCTCTTCACAAGCACGTGCACATGCCAAAAACCTGCTCATCTTCTCTCAGACTGCAAAAAACAGGGCTGGAAGTTCCCCAGAGTGAGAGATGTTCCCGTTCTGAATGTAAAGAACACTAGGGAGTGATTTGTGGAAGCAGTCGCCCTGTGGGTCACCACACTGATGGGGTGCTAAGTAATCCCTGATGGGAGTACTGGGTCAATCACCTGCTTTGGCCTCTCATTTAGAAGTAAGAAATAAAAGGACACCCTGGACCCACTCTCCTGACTCAGACTGTGCAGCTAGGAAGGGACAAGCTGTCAGCAACCACCTCCAAGTTCTGCTTCTGAGGAAGTTCTGTCTTGTTTTCTGTCTGAGGAACTGAGGCAAACCAATCCACAGAATGTGTGGATTAAAAACTCTTAAGGAATGGAAACTACTGCTATCTTTGAAGTTTGAGTATTTTGTAGTATTGTTTAAGCCTCCTGGCTACCTGAATACCCAGGGTACTTATCCACATGACAATTCCCTCCTGTCAGAAATTCAAGCAGGGGAAGCCTTCAAGGGACGCATAAAGTGCTGTGTACAGAAGGACTTTGCTCCCTGCTTTTTAACACCTTGCTGCTCCCTGTGCAAATCTGTTCCTGTGCCCTGGGCTCAGACAACCCCTCTGTGACTAATGCTCAGTTACCAGCTCTGTGCACCTGCAGCCAGGCTGGCAGGCAGACTTCATAGCCCAGCTTCTTCAGTTTGGGCTGCTTCCCTGAGCACCAGTTTGAGACTGGATCTTCAGGAAAATCAGAACCATTACCTGATAAAGACAAGAACGAAACACACAGGGCAAGAGAACCAGGATCCACACGGATGATTTCTTCAAGAAGCAGGTTTCCTGTATTGACAATGTTTGGTGATCCCAAATCTTTATCTTTAGAGGGAACAGTTCAGCTGTTAGAGTCCCATCAGTTAACCTGACATTCAAGAGCCAGTTTGATTCTGAACTCGGTCCAACAATGTGAGCTAAGTATCTACCAGCTGGAAGCACATTTTAGATAACATTCTGTTATTTATCAGTTCTAGAACTTACAGGGCTTGTCAGCATGTGCAGAAAAGGCTTCTAGTGCATGCATCTATCCTGTTCAAGACTGCTCTAGACAACTTTTTTTTTAATCCAAAACAACTACTCAGATTGAGTTTTGTTCACTGGCAGGGGTTTAATTTACAAAGTATTTTCTCAGAACAGCTTTCCTGTCTTATTGTGACAAAAGCTGTGCAGTCCAGGCATCAGAAGATAGAAAGAAACAGAAATAAATATATGTCTGCTAAGAAACACAGGAAGAATTCTATGAAAATGGGAACTTAAAAGATGGTAAGAACTTAGCACTAACTATGAACCATGTGAAACCTCAGCACCTTTAAATCCTACACTGGTAAAAAGCCATAAAGGTTTTATCAGGTTTCCTATTAATTGCACATTAACAAGTGAAGAACTCTGAGCATCAGTTTCCTTATTATAATGGGAAAATCCCCACTCTTGTTACAATATTTGAAAACTGATTTATGGCCAAATACACACAAACCCCACCCTACTCCCTTTTTCCTTGAAATACTTTGCCTTCATTTCCAGAGTTTTATACTCAGTTCTCTTTAACAGATCTTAATTTTAAGCACCAACTAACACTACTGATAATCAACATATGAAAATAATTTAAAAAAATTCAAATAGCAGCATTTATTAAAAAAAAAACCAAAAAACAGAAGAAAGCTCAACATAATTCCATGTGGAGAAAGACAACTGAAAATCATGCTCGGAGCATGAACCTCCAGAAACCTCTTCTAACCTACATATCATTCTAGGATGATTCATTGAGTAATGTGACTTTGTAACTAATTAAAAACTGACCAAAAAAGATAAAAAGGAAAAAGATCCAATCATTATCCACTTCATAAAAAACAAAGCTTTTGGAAACAAATCTGAATTACTTGCAAGATTTGTCAAGTCCAGATTTCAGATCACTGTTGAAGGCACACAACTAGGTACCAGAATTCATTTCTAAGAAAAAGCAAGTTTCTTTATCAGGTAGCACCAGAAAACTTAGAATTAAAACATTTTAAAATCAGTTTAAACAAATATACTCTAAATTTTGTGAGAGGGAAGTATTTGACCAGAGCACTAAAAAGAAACTGCATTACAATCAGTAAATCCACCTTGTGAAATTATTTCAGTTTTGGAAATCAAACCCCTGAGAGAGGTGTAAATAAATGATTTTAAAATCTCTCTGTCAAAAGCGTTTCAAATCCCTCAGATCAAAGCACTGCAGGTTGCTTTAGAAGTGAAGCTGCACACACTGCTTTATGCACAAAGCCTGATTTCCTGTTACAAAAAAAAAAATTACACCAGCTGTACACTTGCTAGGACAGACTCCAGTCATGCTGAAGAGCACACAACTGCACCCTACCCATTTTGGGAGCACAAGCAATCCCTAACTAATGCCATCAGTATCCAGCCCTTCTGTATGGATCAAGGGATTTCAAAACAATTTGCAGAAGAGAAATGGGGAACTGAGGCAGTGGGAAGCAAAGCAAACTCTTCACTGGCACTCTGCAGACCAACCCAACCCCCCTGACAAGACAAAGCACTGTAACTTCACCTAAAAACTTAACTTTGTAACTAGTAACTGTCTGCATTACAGCTCCTTCGCTCTGTACAGTACTTCTGTCAATGTCCAAGCCATGTACAGACACAGCAAATAAGTTTTCTGTGAAAGAAAAAAAAAATTAGAAAAAGACCGCCACGTGACACCTAGAAGCGTTTATTTTATGCAACAAACTTAAATATGATCATGTGTACATAAAAGTGTACACTGTATCTATGCTGAACAATGCCAGGAAACATAATATTGATGCAACAATCTTCTAAAATAAACATTAAAAAATGAGCCTGGACAGGAAGACAAAATGCGAAACAGACTTACTTCCAATCAGCACAATGCTTAAAATTGAGAGCAATCCTAAACATTTCCAACTTTCCTTACAAAGCTGCCAAAGTCCAACTATTTTTAAAAACTGATTTTTTTTTTTTCTTTACATCAATAATAAAAATCTGGTGACAAACATTATAAAATCAAATGCTGGACTGTCTTTACTCCTTTAAAATTTAGAATATTCCAACAGAACTGCAGGAGTAAAAACACTTAAAAGTGATATATGTTTTTATAAAACAAACATCAATATGTACATTTATTGCAAATTATATTAAACTAAAATGGAGGGAAAATTAAAAAATGAAATGTCTACTTGCGAATTAATAATAATTTTAAGTGATTACTTTCCCACTCTGATAAAAATCAGAAAGCAACATTTATAAAATTGCCACCACATGACTTTTCATAGCAGGGAACTGAAATCTGTACATCTTATTTTTGCAGAAAAGTAGGCAGGCAGAAAGAATTATACATAAAACAGTCTCCAAAAGTAAAGCAAAAAAAATTTTTGTGTTTTTTTTTTCCTCTAGTCTTGTTTAAAATCCATTCAGTAGACTTCTACCTTTTCTGTGAAATATGGGAATACCTGGCTCTAGGATCATGAATTTGCAATGTCAGTGTAAGGACCTTCTCTGACTTTCTTTAAAAAAAAATGCAGCATGAAAGTTAATGGTGTAAATACACTTTTAAACTCCAGAATGCAGGAACTGGAACCAAGTGTTAAGCAATTTGCTTAATTATTGACTTTTCATAAAAAAAGTCTCTGGGGAAATAAGTACAGATGCTTTTAGCCTCTTTCTCAAGAGTTTCTGCTTTACATTTCCATTGAGAAGGATTAATTTCATGTGAAAGGGAAGCATAGTTTTCCTTCTGGTTTCAGAGCTGAAAGCTGTGTGTTTTGAAGTAATTTCAGTTCCTGTACAGGAAATTTCTGAATCCTAGTTTTTGCAGAAGCTTGGAGCATGCCTTTATTTGGCCTTCATTTCCTCCCTTTTCGAGCAAGTTTTCTTTTTACCTTTAAGAGGGAAGAAAAGGAAATGAAAGTTAATTGTAAGGACATGGAAATGACAAATGATTCTGAATCAAAATCCTACCAAATATTGTTTGGATTTTAACATTTACACTCTTTATACTGTGATTCTTCCAACTTCATCTTGTATCTTCTCAATAATTACGAAATTAATTGAATACAACTAAACTTAAAACTACACAACATGAATTGTGCATTTTATAATTCCATAACAGAGTAATGTTTTTTCAGCATAAATATGAACAGTGATCCAATGGTTTCACTGGAATCAGAGATTAAGAACAGTAACTTGATCTAATTAACTGTAATTACCAAGGTGTATAAGAATAGCCCATTTTACTTCAGAATAGGCACTACTTCAGACGTTTTCCAAGTATTTAAAGTAACTTATACATGTCTGCTCAAAAGTAAAATACCTATTAGACAGAGCTTTTTTTACATACAAAATTCTTTGATTTCTTACTGTATAAACTACAATAAAGAAGTAAAAACAGAGAATTGTCCTATATAAGATGCCTGCTACACCTTAAGGAAGCCTCCCTCTGCTATCTCTGTATCCTCAGTATCTTCCTGGCTGCTCCCACAGGCCTTAAAAAGGTCCATTGCATTTTGAGAGTATTCTGAACTTGAGTCTATCTCCAACAGTGAATCTCCATCACTTCCAAGCACCTCGCTTCTGAAAAATGTTAACAATGTTTTGGTGTTTTGTCCAAGAAACACTGAGATATTACATATTTTAAAGATGTTATCTGATACAGTAGCTTATTAAAGGATAAGGATAGTGCAATTTGTTCTGAAGACTTGAAGAAATTTGACATAAAAACAAGCATTGCAAGGCAGTACACAAATATTACACTCAAAAGAACATTTTACTGGTGTATAAAGCTTACTCTGAGAAGAAAAGGTAAAACTTTTTGTTCAAGGTTCTCTGCAAGATCTTCAACTTAGAAATCTCTAGAAAGAAACTATTCCAATTATTCTTTCTTCCTTTAGATTGGTTTGTGATTTCTTAGAGCACATTGGTTTGCAGACCTTATTGCTCTACCACTTTGGACACTTTTGCATTAGTTATGTACCAGGTCCAGCAAAACAAACTTCTTGTGTTTATGCACACTGTGAATTGCTTGTATTGCAAACCAAGTCAATGTTTAAACACTGAAGTAGCCCAGGTTATCATCCAAAAGCTGTAGTATAGTTTACAAAGTTCCAAATGTTAATTTTCAGTTACTTAAAATAGACATTAAAGTACTGCTAATGTTAAAACAAGCACAGACCCAAAATATGTTACAGTTGTTACACTGGAATTATGAATTTTCCTGTGCATAAAAGACAGTCAAAAGCCTTTGCTATCAATGAAGGGAACCATAGCAGAGTAGCCAAATGCCTGCATGCCTGGCATTAATGAATGCACTGAAACACCATCAACTCTTGGCTCCTTTACATGCTAGGAAGGGGAACCAGGATGCATAAAAATAACATTTGGTGAAGTTTATCCTGGTCTAACTAAACAAAGTAATTTCTCTAATTCCAGCTGCCCAGGTAATTACTTTGAAAAATAGAACTCAGTGCAACATATGGCGGACCAGCATCTACTGTGGTTTACTTGTGCCCTAAACTTTGCTGTAATTGTAAATTGAGGTCTGACTTGAGACAGGAAAGGATCACCCACCCCCTCCACTCCCCATGTATTTAATTGTTTATTTTTACCTCTGTAGATCAATTTGTCTCTGTGCTGCTGCTGGCTTTTTCGCTGTGTCTTGCTGTTTTGGTGCTTTGGCATTACCTGCCTCTAAACTCCCTGGACTCTCTTGGTTGGCTGCTGCCCTCTTCCTTCCCCTGACAGGGGGTTTGTTTGTTTCCTCGTTTTTTGCAGTGGTACCCTGAGGTTCCGGTTTGGTTGGTCGCCCCCTTCTGGTTTTCGCTGCCAGCGATGGGCCTGTTTCTTCTACACTTTTTTCTTCTGTTTTTTGATGAATATTCTCAGTTCCAGATGCTGTTGCTGTTCTTTTTTTCCCACGTTCAGTGCTATTTCCTTGTGTTGTCTGATCAGAATTAATCTCCTAGAAAATAAAAATCATTAATGTGAACAAAAAAATATTCCCAAAGGCAAACCCAAATTGTTAGCTCCTTCCAACAGAAATAGGAGTTTTCAAAAGTCTAAGGACTGTTACGAAAACACAACACCACATCACATGGTCTTAGACCTAGCAGTAAGTTTTACTAAATGGGATTTTGGGCTTTATCCTTGCAAAAACTGTGTGTAATGTTATTATCTGCACCCAATGTATCTTTCAGTGGTGTGAGAGAGAGATTACAGTAAGAATAATAACTATCTTTATGAGCTCCTACCGTTATGGTTTTTCTGGACAAGCTCCTTTTACTGTCTCTTTGTCAAATGACAAGAGAAGACTGAGGAGCAAAAGAATTATTCCAATACAGCAGCATTTGCTATTTACTTCCACACGTGCAAATTTTGAGACCAACATTCAGTAAAGGTGCAGTTTACTGAAGACCTAAGTGCTAGTAAAGAAAAACCCAAGGCTTGTAGAGAATAAAGAAGTAAGATCACACCGAAAATGAAACTTGCTGTGTTTGTTAATTCTTTGTCATGTCTGAATGTTTTTCTCAACACACTGAACAAGGTAAAGAAGTGATTAAATACCACGAAGAGGTGTCTGTATATGTGAAACAGACAGGGCTAGCAATGTACTGCTCTACACTGAGCAGTATTTGTATGGAATCAAAACGGAAGCAACTGGATGCTAAGCCTTCATTTGAACACTGACTTCCAAACCAGCTGGGAGAAGGGCCAGAGAAAAAAAGATACTGAAGAAGTATGGCTGGGATGACTTAGCAATTTCAAATAAACCAATGTCACTATTATAAATATTGTATCTGAACCAAGAACTTTTTTTACTAAATATTCTACTATTATTTCTTATGTGTTCAAATGAGTCAGGCAATCTCTAATCTTCACTATTGTTCCAGCAACTTCATAGTAAACATTTACAATTGCTATGCATATGAACTTTACAGATTCTCTGAAATTTCAACTTCAAGAACCTAGAAAGCATTTTTGAAGATTTACTTTATACATGCTTTGTCTAACTTTTCTGTGTGATGATACAAATCAAAAACACCTACTTATTACTCTGATTTCATCTAATAAAGAGATTAAACAGTTATATATAACTTCTTAAAAAACCTAAATAATGTATGTATCCCTACATTATCACAAAAATCTATTTTAAATCACAGAATCATCTAGGTTGGAAGCAATCTTCAAAAATCATCTTGTCACACCTGTTGACAGTGGGGTCTCAGTGATTATCCAGGGCCATGACAAGTCAAGCCATGAACACTTTGTAATTCACCACTTTTCTGGACAGTCTGTTCCAGCGTTTAAATTTCTCCACAATGTTTATTTTTTTTCTGCTTGCATCCAGACAGAATTTCCCTCAAAGGAACTTCTTCCAGTAGCCTTTTGTCCTTCCAGCAAACAGCCTAGAGAATACTTCCTTCCATCCACCTTTTCCATAAATACCTTTTAGATATTTAAAGACTGATTGATCCTCTCCAATCTCAGCTTAGAGAAGAGAGATTGATTTCTCTTCTCTAAGCTGAACAAACTCAACACTTCAAACCTTTCTTCACACAACTCCTCCATGCCTTAATCATCTTGGTGCCTCCTGAAAGGCTCTCCCCAGTTTTTCAGTATCTGCATTACACTGGGGAGGACACAGGATTCCAGGTATGGCCTAATGAATGCCAGATGGGGTGGAATAAGCACATCCCTTTATCTGCTGATGATTCAGGACACAGCTTGCTGCCCTCACTGCAGCCAAGGCACACAGCCAGCTCGTGCTCTGTTGGTTATCCACTGGGGATGGTCCCTCAGGTTCTTCCCAGCCAACCTGCACTCCAGCCAGGCAGATCTCAGCATGCTGTACAGCTGATTGAGTTTAATCTATCCCAGGTGCAGGACTCAACTGTGTTAGAATTCATGCTATTGCATCTTTTATAAGTTAAAAATCATTAAGATTTACACATGGTATTCTCTCCTTAATGAAAGGGGAGTGAACCATACAATACATTTTTAATAGTTTAATCAAGATTTTAGTTGTGACAAAATTCAAAATTTAGATGTCTATTTCATGCTGTAGGACCACTTGACATTTTCTTGGCAGTAATTTCAGTTAAAGCTACTACAGGTGTGAACTTTCACTCTGAATCCCAGGCTCACTGTTTCTTACATTGGAAAACATGGAATAAACGTGGAAATACTTTGGAATTTTAGAAAAGAAGAATGAAACCCATTCGAATGAGTGCTATAAATTACTCTGGATAAAATAAACTGCTGTTTTGAAGATAAGGGGTCTTCTGTTAGGCTAGGAAACTGACAGAGCTGTATGAAATGAAACTGCATGTTACCAGTTCCTCAGAGACCACCTGCAATGATGTGTACTGAAAAAAACTCCAATGTCAGGCTTATTACAGACATACAGTCCATAAAATCCCTGCACATACCTTGTTTTTCACAGGTTCTGTCTTTGCTGGTGTGACTGAAATAATCCTCACAGGATTTTCATCATTTTCACTGACTCCGGTTTCTGATATATCTGAACTTTGTTCCCTGGGAGCATCATGAAAGATATAACAAAATAAAAATATACAGAAAAAGAAGAAAAATGTTTGGAATCATTGGAGGTAGAAAAAGAAGGGGGGGAAGGGGGAGGGGAATCAACACAATAGGCTAAATTAGTTTAAAAACAATTGAATTTGCCAGAGCCCACACTTGTATTATCTTTCCCAGAACTGGGAAAGGTCTGAAAGGAATTGGCTGGTCACTGAGCCAAATCCCTTACCACAGACACACCACTGGGTAATGACTTTTGCAAACTTAAAACCAGAGCTCTAAAATAGGCTGTGTTCTTTTTCCAGATAGAAAGAGCCAATACTGGAAAATGTAGTGAAGAATAATAAATGCCAATAATACCTCAACTTCATAGAAAACAACAGAACAAAAAAGAAAAACCCAAGAATATTACAACTTATATCATGCACACTTGCAGAACAAATTCTGAGTGCAGTGATACTTCCCTTTGGTCTTATGAAATATAGCAACTAGAGCTGACTTTCTCTGCTTTCTTTAACCCTTTATTTTAGTCAGGTAATCAATTCCAAACCGAATTAAACAGTATTAAAATCTGAAAGTGTAAACTGTTTCTCCAGATTTACAACAAATTTTAAAACTCTGCATCCATACAAAAATAATGCTTGCTAGAAGAAACACTGAGTATTACAATCATATGTTGCATCTTCTCACTGAGACTCTGGTTTCCATCAACAAGCTCTTTTTATCATTCTTAATCTTACATAGAACAGAATATTTCATCTTTATCAAAAAAGTTTCTTGTTTCCAATCAGGGTTAATCCTAATTTATACATCAAAACAACAACCACACAAACTGTAACAAAAAGCAAGCACAGAGATTTTACCTGTTGAGAACTATTACCATTTCTAAAACCAGACAAAATAAGGACACTCTTCAAACGTGTAAGCACACACACCAAATCATCTCCTGTCTCCTAAAACTTGCAAGCACAGTGGAGAATATGAAGAGCTGATGAAAGAAATTTTGGACTCCTGTACCTTGATCTGTTTCCTGCAGAAGAGCTCAGCTCAGAGTTTACACTGCTTCCAGTCTCTGATCCTGTAGTCCTAATATATGGTCTCCTTCCAGTTGCAGATAATGGTTTGTTTACTGTGCCTAATACACCAGTTGGTTTGGGCTGGAAAAAAATGTTTAAATCTTAAAAAATTAAAACTTCAGATATATTCTTAATTTTACAAATATTTGCTTGAGTATTTAAAAGCACTTATTCTGGATTAACAGTCTTGATCACAATGCCATCAGTTTAGAGCTACTAACCTTATCTACACTTTAAAAACATTGTTTATTATTTTATTTCTCATAATTTAAGAGCACTTGATCAACTTCCCTTCCTTCTCTCTCTCATGCTTTGAGAAGGCATAGCAGCTGGCCAAGTCTCAACAAAAGCCAAAATGTTAGGCAATATTACAGTTGAGAGCCTCTGGGTAAGGATGAATGGGAAAGCAAATAAAGTGGATATTGTTGTGGGAGTCTACTGTTGGCCACCCAGCCAGGATGCTACCAGCAATCCATAATTCTACAAGGAATTACAGGATCTTTCTGGATCAACTGCCCTTGGCCTTATGGACAGCCTTGGCCCTGTATATGGGGGACAGCAGACTTTGGGTGCTGTAGGACTTTTGGGTGCTCTGGGAATCTGCTTTTGAAGGTACTACAATCCATGAACACTGGTCACTTTTTAGGAACCATCTCTTAAAAGCAAAGGACCAGGCAATTGGAAAGAATAAGATGTCAAGCAAGTGAGGCAGAAGTTTAGCCTGGCTGAGCAGGGATCTTCTTCTGGAACTTAGGCAGAGAATGAACAGTATATGGAAGCAATGACAGACACAGCAGGACTACAGAAATGCTGTTCACCACTGTAGGGAGAAAACGCCTGTGGCCAAAGCTGGATAAGGGTTCAAGTTGGCCACCACTATAAAGGTCACAAAAAGGGCTTTTCAAGATGTGTCAAAAGCAAAAGAAGGATCAGAGATAACACTGGGCCATTATTGATGAGGCTGGTCACCTCACCAACAGGAGGTTGCCTCTGTCTTCAATGCCAGTTGAAGGGACCCCCAGAGCCCTGTGTCAGAACAGCCTGTCTGGGGGAATGATAAACAACCCCAGTTCCCTCTGCTGCTCCTCATAAGACTTGTGCTCCAGACTCTTCACTTATTTTGTTTTCCTTCTTTGAAAATGCAGTAAATTCAGCTAAAAATTTACTTGCTCAGTAAACAAAGCAAATAAATCACCATATTAAAATACTAATATGTTTAAGTAAATACTGTGTAGAATCAACACTAGGATGATGCAGCCACTGATGTGTGCAGCAACAAGCTTTTTCTATAGAGATTGTTGCTTTTTTTGCTAGTCAAAGTTTTCCAGTATCTGTAATATCTTTCTCTTGCCTGCTCCATCATAACTTCCACACATGGGAATTATTTTTTCTTCTTGAGAATATCTTAATTTATTAACTCGGCCTCTAAGGAAATGTAAAATTACATGAAGAATGTGACATGCCAGTTACAAAAACTTCCTTGACTGCTCTTCAGGGACAAAATAAAAACCTTCCTGTTGCCTATTCAGCCTGAGCACATGGGTCAAATCATCAGTCACAGCAAGATCTAAAACATAATTGTATCAGAGAACCTCGAAGAGATAGTGTTTACTTCTAAATCACTTTTCTGCATATAATTATATAAAAATTATATAAACATATATCATAAATACATAAATATAACTGTTCAGTTAAAACGCAAGCTAGCCACTGCAATGGAAGATAATAAAAAGTGTTTTTACAAATACAATAACAACAAAAGAAGGGCCAAGGAAAACCTCAATGCTTTACAGGACATGGAGGGGAACACCATAACCAAGGACAAGGAAAAAATCTGAGGGACTTTGTCTCTTCTTTAACAGAAAGGTCAGCTATACTCAGGCTGCCCAGCCCCTGAACTGGTAGACAAGGACAGGGAGCAGAACTGATCCTCTGCAATCCAGAAGGATGTAGTTAGTGGCCTGGTCAGCCTGCCAGACACACACAAGTCTTCAGGGCTGGATGGGATCCCCCTGAGGGTGCTGAGGGAACTGGTGGAAGAGCTCACCAAGCCACTCCATTTTTCATAAGTCCTGGTTAACTGGAGAGGTCCCAGATGACCGGAGGTTGGCCTCTGTGATGCCAATCTACAAGCAGGCCAGAAGGAGGATCTGGGAGATCTACAGGGCTCTCAGCCTGATCTTGGTGGCCAGGAAGGTTTTGGATGATCTGTTCATTATCTTGAGTGAGATCACACAGTGTGTACAGGACAACCAGGGGGATCAGGACCAACCAGCATGGATTTAGGAAAAATGGGTCCTGCTTGACCATCTCATTTATGACCAGATTTATGACCTAGTGGATGAGAGAAGGCTGTGGATGTAGTCTACCTGGCCTTGGCTAAAGCCTTTAATGCTGCCTCCCAAAGCACCCTCCTGGAGAAGCTGGCAGTGTCTGGTTTGGACAGGTGCACTCTTCACTGGGTGGGTGGTCAGGCCCAGAGGGTGGTGGTGCAGGGTGCTGCATGCAGCAGTGGCTGGTCACTACTGCTGAGGGAGCACTGCTAGGGCCAGTCCTGTTTAGTACCTCTGCTGATGATCCAGACAAGGGGATTGAGTGTCCCCTCAGTGAGTTCACAGATGACACCAAATGGGTGGCAGTACTGTCTGCTGGAGGGCAAGAAGGCTCTGCAGAAGGACCTGGACAGGCTGGATCAATGGGTCAAGGCCAATCATATGGGGTTCAACATGGCAAAATGTTGAGTCCTGAACTGGGGTCACAAGCAGCCCAGGCAGTGCTACAGGCTGGGGCAGAATGGCTGGAAAACTGCCCAGTTACACTGGCTGGGAGCTCCTGAACATGAGCCAGGGTGAGCCCAGGTGGCCAAGAAGGCCAATGACATCCTGCATCAGCAATGGTGTGGCCAGCAGGAGCAGGGCAGGGACTGTCCCTCTCCACTCAGCACTGGTAAGGCCACATCTTGAAACCTGCTCCCGATTCTGGGTGCCTCACTGCAAGGACACTGAGGTGCTGGAGTGAGTCCAGAAAAGGGCAACAGAGCTGGGGAAGGGTCTGGAACAAGTCTTATGAAGAGCAGCAAGGGAGCTGGGGGTGTTTAAAACTCTCTACAACTGCCTGAAAGGAGGTTGTAGCCAGGTGAGGAGTGGCCTCTTCTCCCAGACAGCTAAAGACAGAAGAGGCAACGGCTACAAGCTGTGCCAGGGGAGGCTGAAGTTGAAAATCAGGAAAAATCACATAAAAGAGTCACAAATTACTGTACATGAACTCTTAATATAATTTTTAAATTACAGCAGTCCAAAACATTTTAAAAATCACAACTTGTATTCAAAGACTTGCAACTTGTCAAAATATAGTACCTTTCCAGTCAAAAGAAGAACCCTTGTCTCTTCTGAAATGTAATTCCTGTCATTGCAGAAATCCTGCATAAAAAATAAAGTAAAAATTAGTTTGTTTGACTTCTCAATCTCACCTTTTTTTTAATATACTCAAAGGACTTCTCAAATTAGATGCAATTATCAAGTGTTACATGTACTTCACACCATACAACCTGCTGACCAATGAATCAATCTAACAAAGATAGGTCAAACTTGTGTTTTGGTGGAGTTTTACAGGGAGCATTACTGAATGCCATAGCTGAAACTGGAATGAAAATTTCCTTGTAAAGTGACATGAATTGTCTGAAATGATACAAAACTGCTTTCCCTATTTGTTCACTTGCACATTTTTAATGGGAAATCCTGGCAGAGGAAAAGGGTAACATTTTCTCTAAACAAGTTGAAAGTTGTAATCTTTGTCACTCTGAGTATCAGAGTTTACACAGACCAAAATCCTGTGACTGAATAAAGGCACCAGCTCACCATTACATAGTGTCTGAAATTTCACAGTTACACTGGAAACCAAATTTTGCTTAAACAGACTCTGGAAAGGCTGTTAACTAACAGTCTAGGGCACTGAAAAATGTCAGCCAGTACATTCTCCAGGACAACCAAAACATCAAGTCTGGTCCAGAGAATTACTTGTGCTCCCTTTACACTTCTCAGAAGTAGGTCTCCTGGAGAGCAGTAGTGCCACTGCTGACAGCAGAGCTGTACTTGCCAAAGCTACTACTACTAGACAATCTGAGGACTAAATGTACAGCAAGCAGAATAGCCCAACAGCTACTGACAGACAGAAATACACCACAGGTAACATAAAATAATGTTCCCTTTTTTTGTCTGATTTGCATTCTAATTCAAATATACAGTCAGAATATACATATATTCTCATATATTCAGATGCACTTGTAAAACACACTAATGAAATGATTCAGCAATACATGCCAACAAGTCAGCATTAATTCCAATTAGCTCTCACAAATGGTTACAAACATTTGTCACAGCATAGAGCTGACATTAAAAAATTAATTGCTGATAATAAAAGGTGCATTTTCCCACTCATTATCTTACAGAGATAACCAGCTCTCAATCCTAAAAAAAACCCAACATACTACCTCTTATTACTTTGGAAATAAAATTAACAAATTTACCTTTTCAGGTTGTGTAAAAAATTTGGTTGGCAATACAGGGTCCTTCGGTGAATCTGCATTGCACAAAGCACTTTTGCTGTTAATTACACACAGTGCTACATCACATACTGTTTAAAGTTTCTGGAGAAAAAAAAAACCAAAAGCATGTTTTAGGAATTACTGTTTTTACAATGTAGAAAGAATGCAGTCATTTAAAAAGTTTAAACTATGTGTTTAAATAACTACCACTAAGGACCTATTTTGTAATTATATAATTTAACCACACTGCTGGGTCTTAAAACACATGAAGAAGTCCTCATTTTTTTATCATACCATTTATAAAATCTAATAATACTCTACATGACTAGGCTGTACAATTGAAGCTCTTGCTCAATCAATTTTAAATGGTTTCTCATCTCTGCTAGAAACTAATGGGTTCAACAGCAGCTCTATAATGCAGTATTTCCTCCCCCAACAGCAGAAAATACTTACGTCAGGAAACTAGGCAGTTGTCAAAATAAGGCAGGCAGTAACAGGAATATTTTAAAAAATTGCAGGTATTATGTACTGAGTGAGGTCAGAAAGGTTTTGCAAGAATGAGATTGGAAACATACAGACAGTGCTTGCAATTACCAGTGTCTCTAAAAAACCATAAAAATGTCAGATCTAGTTCTTTCAGACTTGCTGCAAATCCTGCTTCTGATACCCTCAGCTCATCACCCAGCACTGATCTCAACTGCATTTCTTACTTCATTGGCCTTTGGCTCATCAGGAGACTGAGCATCTCGAGTAAGCTTGATGTTTTCTGACATCTTTTTCATGAAGGCATGGCTATTGTTTTCATTCTTTGTCATTAAAACTTCAAGCATGAACCACAGGCACCTAAAAAGCCATAAAACCACAAGCAATTACACTCCAGCTTTTATACGACAGCTCCTACATGTACCAAAGCTTTACAAAATTTTGTTAGATGTACTAGCTTTTTCTTAAGAAACCAAAATCAATTTGAAGACAAACAGGTGACATCATATAATGGTGTAAACAGAGTCTAGGTTTTACCAGACACAGTCTGAATTACACTCCTTGGAATGAACCTGCCAAATTAGTGTGCTTATTATTACATCTGTAAATACTGCCCAGCCAATCAACTTTTTTCTCTTCCACATATGAATAGAAACAGGAATTCTGGTGCTATCATCACCCAAATGAAATTCTGTAATCACTACCTTTAGAACCATGTCCCTATCAACAATGTACCATAAGCACGCTCAAGGCAGGCTCAAACAAATCATGCTGCTGCTAGACAGTTATCCACGAGGTGGATTAATACTGCAGTTCAAACAGGAGAGGAGATCCAAAAAGCAGGTCAGATTCTTGCTAATGCTCCATATGGGACGAAAATTCTCCCAGGTAAGACCTAATGGAATTAGCTTTCCTAGGTTTCTTTCTTTAATCAAGCTTATTAATAGTGAGACTAGATTTTATTTTGACTGAAATTTTCCTTTAAAAATTTGTCAATTATGATACAAAGTACAACTGGTCCATCCATGCTATTACTTGCTATCAAGTTCCACCATTGCATATGGTGAGAGGGTCAACAGTCATAATATGGTAAAACAGTACTTAGCTGAGAAAGACATACAGGTGGTTCTGAGAAATCCAGGATTTCCCAGTAGCTAATTTAATTCTAAAGCTTTGGAAGAGAGATTATTTTGTAGAAAGAAGTAATAAAACCCAAGAAAAATATGGTGATTGAACACTAAAGTTCCCTATTCACAAAAGCTCCCATCTTCTTACCTGATACAAACTGTAATGAAAGAGATGAAGGAACATTTCTCTCAAAAGCTCAGAGGCTTACGCTCCATCCAAATACTTACAGAGCTATCTGATGTTCAAGAAACTAAGATGTCTCTAGTCTGACTTGCATCCAAGAGCTACAAAGGCTATAGTAAATCAATCTGTTAGACAGCTTTGCATCCATCTATCCACTACTTTCAAGAATTTGAATATGATGAATACAGGACTAGTGACATACCACCCTGATCCAGGTTCTTCAAAACCCTGTGTCACCCCAAGATTACTACTAAGAACACATTATACTCTGGTAATTTCAGTTAATTCATGTCAAATTCAATAGCTTGACTTTCTCACTAAGTTAGTAAATTAAATAAATAATTATCAACTTTGAACAAGACCTGTCCAAAACACCAGTGGTATTTTATGTAAACAAACATGCACCTAGAGGAACACAGTCACATAAAGTCATTCTTTGTATCCATTTCAGTAATTCTGGAATATGAACTAGGAAGAGAAAGACACTTGAGAAAGTATAAAGATAAAAAAACAACTAACCCCAAACATACCCTGGTAGGCTAAGCTTAAAAAACTTCAGTAGCAGAAAGTATCACAGATTATGGTTCAGGAACTGCTAAGCATGCACTTACTGTACATCACTGTATCTAGGCCATGTAAACCAAGACAAACTAGGGAGACACCTACAAAACACACTGCAAAGCCTGTTTCTCCAACTCTGCAAGCATCTACCTCAACACTTTAAAGTGAACACTAGGACACTCCGAGCTGTTAAAAGAAACACTGTATCACATTAAATGGAAAACATTTGTCTCATATCTCAGGAGACTCTTCAGAGAAGTATTTCTGCCAAAATTCCCCTACAGAGTATTTCTTTGTTTGGAGCAGTCCCTTCTGGCTAGTTCAGCCAGTCTGTGACAAACATGAGGGAGAAAATTCAGCAACAAAGAAAAGCTATACAAGGAGCGTCCAAAAAAGCTCTTCACACTAGAAAGTGCTTCTCAAAGAAAGTATTGACTCAGTGACTGCAAATCAGAACTTATTCCCATGAATTTTGGATAAAGTACATGCTGGATGGAGGATGCTTTCAGATGTTGCCAGGAACAGAGAGTGCTGGGACAAAATTCAGACTTGTTGATAAGGTAAAAAATATTCACCGACTTCAGGTCTGACCAGGTGTGAATCAAGTAAGCCAGAAATCAAAACACACCAAGCTTTTAATTTAGAGAAATAATCAGACTTGGACTGTGAGAAGTGAAGGTGCAAAAAGCATTAAGGTCTGAACTAGTCTATTGGTGCCAAAAAATAACTGCTTTTTGGATGATGCACAGTGTAGTATATACATGCCTAATACAAAATCAACAAAGCTCAGTTTCATTGAAAATTAATACAACAAAAAACCCCACTAAAACCAGAGCTGTGTGGTGGGAAAGACAACATGCTTTAACAATTTTGAGGTGGTAACTATTTTTTAAAATGTTAAAATTAACTGCAAGATATAAGGAGCAAAAGAAGTTAAAATTAAGATGTGAAATATTATTTGAGGCACACAAGAGGGTCTGAATCTCAAAAAAGCTCTCCTGCCAAGTATGACGGTATTGTATACAGTAATCTGAGCTGAATACATTAAGAAGTACTAAGCCTGCACTGCTGATGTATAGTGCAAATGTTAAGTCAGCAGCAAACTTAGAATGACTTTTAGTAGGCTTGCATAGAAAGGGGGAAATAAGTTTCCAGTGAAGCAGGACTTAGCTAGCCTCAGTGTTTTCAAGTCCTGGAGAAGTGCTCTATTTTAAAAGTTCCAAAATATTTGAACTAACATTACTTGACATCCTATAAATATTCCTAGGCACACGGACAAGACTTTAAAATCATTACTTACTTTAAAAGAAGCATAGATACTCACTAATTTGGTATACTACAGTATGACCTACAGGTTACCATTTGGGCTTTCAGAATATACTGTTATGCAGTTGTTGATGCCTTCTTCCCATGGTTAAAGTGTTCCATATTTCCATTTTTTCCATTTACTAGTTTGCAAGATACTGTTGATAAAATAGACATTTCTTCTTCCTAATAAGTTTTTTCCTCTTCCTAATCAGTTTCTTTCCAAGTGCAGAACAATTCTCAGCGTAAGAATTCTAGAATCACAGGACACTTACTCTTTGACATCACGAAGCTGATCAACATCCTGAGGTTTTGTGAAATCTGGATCATGTGCCAGTAAGTGAATCATATATGGTACCACATATTCAGGCAGCAAAGACAGCAATTTTTCTACAGTAAAATCAACAACAAAAGAATTGCTTCTGTATTAGACAGATACACGTGCATTGTAAGAAAAACTTTTTCAAAGTACAACTTCTTCAAACACGAAATGAAAAATTTTGGCTTGAATTTTTGTTCTACAGACTTTACTTTTAATGAGTTGTTAAAAATAAATTAACAGGTTTTACTACTACAAAACTACTCGGTCTTGCTTCAGGAAGAAGGTCATAAAGCCTAAAAATACCAGGACAATTTTATTTTTGGAGCAAAACAGCTACAACTTTAGTTGTAGAGCACTGTATTTTACATTCATAATTCTCAGCAATGTACAGAGGATTATTTTAAGGTTTATGCTAATACTGAACTAAGTAAATTTAGATTTGAATGTGTCTAATATAAAGATGAAGAAACAGATTCAACTTATCTGGTGGTTCTTTAGAAAAGCCAATTGCTTAAAGTTTAATAATTTATAATAGAAATATTAATATTATTGTATTCTTAACAATTTTACTGAAATACTAACCGTTAGCCATAGGATTCTGTTTAATATATTCTCTTCGTATACTGATGTTTTTGAGCAAGCACTGTCTGGCATGTGCTCTTCTCTCCTTCACAGGGTCTTTGGCACACAAAGCAAAGATTGCCATATATTCCAAAGGGAGCAGTAATTTCACAAGTGCCTTATGCAGCTTCTGGGCAAATATCTGCCTCACTTGGTAGCACTCATCCTACAGCAACACACACCATAAAGTCAAAATCTCTTTAAAAAAAAAAGCATTCAAGGTGGAATTATAAGGAGGCATTTTAAAAACATGAACAGGAGGAGCACTATAAACACTTGAAACTGAAACTTCAGTAACTCTTGTCAAAGCTGTAGTGAGGAACAGAACATGCTCAGTATAGCAGCAATAAAAGCTCAGACATAAGGACTCATAACTCAATTAAGGGTCACTTCAATTTTAATGCAATTACTTACATTAATGACGAGTGCACAGAGCTGGAACTGTTCTGGGGTAATTATTTCATGGTAACAGGGTTCCTGTGCAAGCTTCATTATTGCACTACCAGCAGCTAATCTCAGTCGAGACATATCTGATTTACTAAACATGGCAGAGAAAAATCCCAAATAATTAATCACAGCTTACCACAACTATCCTTTAATCACCTGCATGTCTCAATTTCCTCTTTTTACAAGATCAATGACCAATCAACTAAATCACAGTAACAGAGCTCTAGACCAAGCTAAATTAACCATACTAAATTTCTAAAAAATAAAGTGCTTTACTTTCCACACAAAAAGGTCTACTTCCAGTAAAACAATGAAATTAGATGAGTCAAGCTTCTTGTTTTCCTACCACTGTCTAAATGAAAGCAACACTTTTGCCACAGTTTTTCTCTTTCCTTCCTTCACCCTCAAGATGAAGCTAAGGTGCAGTTACCTCACAGTTGGAATGAAGAAGCTCCAGCCAAGATAAAACCTAACATGTCTGCGAGGTGGTTATCACTCCACTGTTTTCAAAGATACCTCTGCAGATGTTTTACTCTATACAATGTCTTTTTCTATGAAATTAATCTAATTTGGAACTCTGTAGGCATTAGCAAATTGCAAGAAAGGGAGAACCTAACAATTTCATGCTGCCACTCCACTCCTAACATTACTTACTCTGATCAGAACGACAGCTAGCATTGTGCTGACCTTAACACTCCACAAGCACTCTAAAAGACCCAACATTCTTTGAAATTCTAACCCAAAATTTATGGAAGCCTGCAAGGAACAAAGTCTGACCTGATTCGCTTCTGCTCTGTCAAGTCTCCTTCGCTGACGAGCATGGCTGACAACAACCGGAGTGTGGAATTGGCAGATTTTGACTGGTTGTTTTTCATACCCAACAACCAGCGTACCAAAAGTTTAATTGCTTGCACCTATCACACACACACACAAAAAAAATCAACCATCAGCTTACTCGCCAAAGTTGGTAAGTAACTAAAACCTACTGCTGTCAAACTGAAATTCCCACAGATTTCTTATGTATTAGAGCTGATACATTTTTAAGGGAACAGGATGAAACAGCAAACATTTAGAGTGAAAAATCAATAGTATTCATGACCTCAGGAGTCTTCAACTATGGTGCACTGTCTGTGCAGATTTGCATCTGCACAGAATACAGGATACTTGATATATGATTAAAAGCAAGAAGAACTAAATAAAAATTCCTAGAAATGGCCATAATTAGATTCACATTCATCAGGGTCTCTATTTTAAATCTGTTTACAAGTCAGTAAAGTCAAAGTAAAGTCACCTTTCTTGTAAAGAAAACTAAAACTTTAGAATTTCTTCATTTTCTCAATGCTCTGAATAATTAATATCAGTAATGAAGACAAAAGAATGCAGAGTTTCTATCAGTTCTGTGCATAACCCACAAAACAAATAATATTCTTATAGGATTAATAAAAGAACACTTGAAGGGATTTATTCTAATATTCTCCACTGCACAATCTGAAGAAAAGTAAATTTTTAATTGCAGATATACACATTATTACTGTCAGCAGATAACACACCTTTGCTAGTACTTCTGGAGAGACTTCTTCATCTGGAGACCACAATTTTCCATTTTTCTCACCTGTTGACTATAGAAATTCATGTAAGTTTACAAACTGGTTCAACCCATACAGAAAATGAAGAAGTAAAAATAGTAAAAAAAGTAATGGATTAGGCTTTCTTTTACAAAAATACTTTTTATAATGCAATTATCACTGTACTAACCACTTACAGAACATTACTTTACGGACTCGTTTGACAAAAAAGCTCTATTCCCCACAGAGCTCACAACAGGCTAATAGCATAATAAGCACTTACAAAATGAAAAAAAGGTAATCTTACCCTGTCATTCATTAGGAGATCTTTCACAATGAAATTTGCAACAACAGATTTCATTGGAGAAGCAAACTGGTCTGGAGCCAACATAGAAATATGACCCAAAGAGACCAAGGGAGTTATAAGCTGTTCTGGTACATCAGCATTCAAACTTCTACTAAGAGGCTGAGGAATGAAAAAGAAAAAAAATTCAAATTTATTAACTGAAGTTGAATTTAACATGTCTTAAAATAGTTTATTTTACTGCTGTATTGCTGAGGCATTTCACTGTTTTTCTAAAAGAATTAATAAAAGTAGCAATCAGAAGTATAAAATTACAATTTCCTATTCCACAAAGTAAACAAAAATCTCACATAAGGTAAGGGCAAGACAAATTCTATATTCTCTTCTTATTTCAACATGGAACACAATCAAACCTGAGAGACATGGGAACAAACTTTGGCTCAATTATCTTCAGAAGTTACGAAAACCTGAATCCCAACTGCCAATGGTAGAAAACAGCAGCCAAAACCTTGGAAACCACCAGGGACATTTCTACCTGCCATCAGTATTTACAATGCAGGTAAACAGGAAGTACTTATAATCAGTCACCAGCACAATTCCTGTATCACCCCACACTACAGCATCAGATTCTGGTATTAGGGAGAGAACAAGCACTCTCACAGAAGTCTAAGCAGAGATCGAACTCTGCAAGCTTAATTCAAAGCTTTTCACACTTATAAATTATGCACAGGCTCAAAGGCAGCCAAGATTAAGAACCTAAAATAATTTACAAGTGCAGATTAATAATGTTATTATTTAAAAGACTACAGTGAGAAGTAATAAACTCTCTTCTCTGTATAAAGTCTTTTTGCTTAATAACTTATCTAGAGGAGCAGTAAGTGAGCAGTAAGCTGATGTCTGAGCTTACAGTCAAGTTGTTCTGCACTGCCTTAGTGAGGCAAGGCTGTATGTGCAAAGACCTTAAAGCTGGGAAATTCAATATAGCTTGAAAGTAGGTGATGTTAGCTCTCATTTAGTATCTGCCAAATGTCTCCACATGGGATTTGCTGTGGATCAGGCCAGCATATTTAGCTTACTTCCCCCAAACGTCTCCCATGCAGGTAAAAATGAAAACATCTATCAGACATGAAAATATTAGTAAATATTGACTTTAAGACACAAATATTAATAAGTTGCTATTGCAAGATTAATGACTTAACTATTGTACATCAGTAGGCCTCCTGACCTCAAACTGTTACCTGTTAATAAACAGTAGGAATTAATTTTAATTACTAGTGTTAATTAATAACAGAAACAAATCTTAAAAACAAAAAGGCAACACATACCTCAAAGATCTGTGCAAGTTGTACTTCTTTATTTGAAAATATGGCATGTATACAGTGAACAGCTTGTTTTGCCTGATGAGGAGTGCCTCTTTTTGCTTTCTGATGCAAAATCGGAATTAGTGTTCTGTGTGAACATTAAACAGAATACTTCAAAATGTAATTTGCGATCTACAAAAAGAGAAGTAACTTCACACATACAAATCTATCATCACTGTCTTATAAATCAAGCAGTCCTTTGAAGTCTGTTCAGGAAAGATCACAATCTAAGTAAAAAGCAGAACGGAATTGTATTTAGCAATACTTGTTGAATATCTGACTGTACACATACAAGAAGGAAACAGCCCACAGGAAAAAAAATCAAACACGACAGAAAATAATGACCAAAATAAAGCTATTTAGGAAGAAAAATAAGGTGAGGGCAACATGACAGTTTCAGCTAGGGTAAATTCCTGGATTTATTATCCAAGCCTGGGAATGACAGGGCTGAAGAAAATCTATGAAAGCTAAGAATAACTGCTAAACATCAGTTTGTTTACAGGCTTTTAAAAGTGGAACTTTTAATAGCAATGTACACCCAAGTAAACAACTGCTTTGTTGTGAGATTTTGAATGTGAATCTCCTGCTGACCGTAAGGCACAGAAGGAAAGTGCAGGGCACAAGCCACTCCCAATACCAGGTCCAGCTTGGCCAGACTGCTCCGTGTCACTCCCCAGGCAGTGCTGGAATGCAGGCCTGTCTCCTCAGAGCTCAGCAGCTGAGACACTAACTTAGGAGGTTCACCCTGCACCTTCACCTAGCAACTGACATGAGAAAACAAAACCAACTAGAGTCTGACACAGAAACATCCCAAAAAATTTCCCTGCTCTCTTGAAAAGGTTTCTAACAATACAGTATTCAGTATATGGATTATTCAGCACTCCATTGACACATTCTACATAATCAAAATCAGCAACTGGAGGCTAAAGAGCAACTTGCTAGGTTGAAAGAATCAAATCTCCAACAGTTTCCTCAAAACCCCCACAAAATCCAAAACTAAACCAAAGACCCTGAGAAACACATTAACAGTACCCTGAAATTGCAAATCTCTTCTCAAAGCTGCCAGGATTCACAAATTGGATTAAGAACAAAAACAGGAAAGAATTCAGTAAAACCTACAGTTAAAATAAACTTCAATGCCTAACCTACAGTTTCCATGGTGTTAAGTACATGTACATTAAAGTGTCTTCACCAGGCCTTGGTGCAACAGTTACAAACCACACCTCAGCACACCCCAACTGACACAAATCTACAAAAGTTGAAACCTGAAATGCTGACATGCACCTTTACACGTTTTCATCTACAAGTCTACACATGGCTCACAGGCTCTGTCTGAGCATGGCCAGTGCTTCCACCAGGCTCCCAAGTCATATGGTAGACTGTGTCCATGAACTGGTACAAAAACCCCTTATTTATTTCCTATACAAGGAAGAACTTGAGCTGCTGCTGGTGAACACTGCTTCAAAGGACAGCAAGTAGCCTGCTCACAGAAGCATTTAAAAAAAAACCAAACACCCTTGAAACAAACTACCTTGCTGACTGTATCAAATCATTCATTTATGAGAAAGATTTCTGAATACATGAAATCTGGAATATCTGCTTGTCCTCAGTCTTCTCTTTCCTTGTCTCAAGTGTGAACACTGACAAGGCTTGTCACAATGCCAACCTGACTTGCCTGGAAACCATGCCAAGGATGCTGCCTCCCCTTTGACAGTTACATTCTTAAGTTGAGACCTCCCAGAATAAATTTCACCAACATCTGGCTAAGGCACGAAGTCAAAGGAATGCCACAGTACCAGATCCTATGAGAGCACATGACACAGCTCAGCAATGGAGTACTGATTAAAATCTGGTAGGGAACCAAGGACACTTGGTATTATACTGGGAACTGTACTGACAATGGGGACTGATGGGCTTTTCCTTCTCTTTACTCCTACAAATGTCTTAAAATGTACCTCATATACCTGCATTTGTAACATTTTTCTTTTACCCAAAATCTGATCTCTCTTCAGAAGAATTGCTGAGGTTACAGCTTTAATTTACAGCAAACTTAAGAGTGTACATTGGCATTTCAGCATGGCAATATCCAAAATACTATTTCAATATATGAGAACTTGAAACCCGTGATGTCATATATTATTTGGGCAAATTAGTTATTGACAGGCTGATTTTAGGGTTTCAGATGTTGCTCACAAGGTATTTAATAGTCTGTGAATACCTAGTAGATTATGCAGCTTTAATCAACAGGACAGCATGAATTACATGACAACTTACGAACAGCCAATTATTCTTTGCTAGAAATTCATGCCTGCTTTTAGATTTTGTTTCCCATCTTGTTTAATAACAAACAGAGCTGTTAACTATATTAGAGACTGTATCTGCATTCCTTACAAACATAAAAAAATTGTGTGAAGGACAGATATGAGTGGAAATTATGCCAAGGAATCATATCTTTGCTGTATTTTTACAGTTGCTTATTTTGTAACCTAAAAGATTTGCTATACACTGGTTTTTATGTGTCTATTATAAGAATATTTTTAGGAAATATCTAACGCGTTCAATAAATATGTAAAAACTGTGAGAGCACAGAACTTAAAAATGAAGGGACAGGGACAGAAAGGTACTGAAGGAAATCAATCATGGAAGACAAGCTGCTCATAATAGGGGCAACACACTGACTAAACTATCAAGAAGCAGAGTACCAGACATGAAAAGCTGCATGTAACAATACTCACGATCTTATCTGTGGCAAGTCTGTTTCTATTTTGTGACCCGTGTTTCTGAAAATCTGTATGGCTGCCTCAGCTACCTTATCATCTTCCATCCTGAGGCACTGCAGTAGAGACTCATAGGTCTCTGCAGAGTGGAACGAGGTAGGATGTGTAAAGGACAGAACCTGCAGACATACATTAAAACAAAGGTATATTTATTCATAGTAAATGAATAATCAGAAAAAAAAAAATGATGGCTGTTTATGAGCATTAACACCAACATAAATAGCTGTTATATGCCCATATGAAATGATTACATTCAATTATGAAGAAGATTATAAATACATTATAAAGGTTATATATACATTTTCAAATAAATTCATCTAGATTTTGTTTTTCAGGTCCTCCTGTCTTCCAAATATTTTGTAAGATAATACCTTATTTGAATATATAAAAACACACTTCTTCAAGAATATTTATTTTGATTGCAATCTATTTAAGAACACTTCTTTTCAACCTAATTTAACTGAACTGAAATTTTAATTTCTCCAGAATCTATAGTCCCTGAGCAGAAAAGAAACAAAGGTTAAGATAACTACAAACAAAACACAGGCTACTCTTTTCCAGATTTCAAATCCTTCTTTTTCCCCCTTCCACTTCTCAGCACACTGAGAACACAAGTTCCCTTTTTTTCTCTACATAATGTGGCTCTTGAGCTAACTGCTTGCTTTCCCTCCAGTGTCATACACAGCCCAAAGAAGGTGTCTCTCCCACCTTCCCTGTTTCTCTTCCTCTCACTTTACCTCTACATCTTCTTCTCTACTACTTCCCTAAGCAGGAACCAATTTCTGCTTTTTTTTCATATACATTTCAACACTCAGCACCCTTTTCAAAACATACTTCTTCCAACAAACCATTCCTTCTATTATTCCAGTCATTCCAAGTGAGTATTAATAACCAATTTCATACATTAAAAAAGCAATTATCTAAGTAATAACTGTTAAAGCCATGCTTGCATTAATTCGTTCTCATGCCACTTTTGTCCCTTCCATTACAGATTACAGCTGCATTAATGTAGATTACCTTGAGAAGTTCAAGTCCTGCACGAATAGCAGTATCAGGACTTACACCCTCCTCTTCATCATCAGCTGTCCCCTCTATGGATTTATTCATTAGTTTTACTAGTGCACTGAAATGAGAGATACAAAAAGGAACGAACAAGTAAGTATGACAATGTTAAAGGCTGGAGATAAAAAGAAGATTATTTGGTTTTCACAACATATAAAGGGAAGGCCACAGTCCTTTGGTGATGATGTTGGCATTGCCATTTGGTTTTTGTTATTTTTAAGTTATTACATTAGTTCTTTTCCTTTTAATTTCACTTTTGCAAAATGAATTCTTTAGGGGGAAGAAACATCCATCTAAAAAACCCCCACTATGCTGGTGGCATTAGATCAACACATACTTGCACAAGTTTCAGAATGTAATTAGGTTGCCAGACAAGTCTCAAAAGAAATCAAAACATTCTCTTACATAATCCCACAAAAGCTAATTAATTCAGATGCTATGTAGAAGACTATGCTGCAGTTAACTATGTAAAAATTATGTTCACAGTTTTCACCTGAAGCCCCACAAATAGAATTTTCACCATGAACTGCTACATTTTTAAAACCATTTTGCAGACAGCACTGCAAAGCAGCATCAAAAGAAATTGCATCCTCTAGGTCGCTGGGAATGAATACATCTACATAATTTTGATTTAAAACTCACCCACACATTTACTGCTAGGACAGATCAATTAAAATCTCAAGAAAATTATTTTTTCTTCTTCAGCCATTTCTATGATTTTTTAATCGTTCAAGAGTCAATTGTTCATGACCTTTCAAACTTACCTAATGGCTTCTGAGTCAATATGTACAGGGGCAATTCTTTCCAAAAGGAATTTGACCATTTCCAGAAAAGGATTTGTTGGCTGCTTAGGATTTGCAAGTTTCCGGGCTATCTCCCTCTACAAGAATGTTAGATACAAATAAGAATTACACTCATTTTATTTACTTCTTTAACATGCTGAGCAAGTTAAATATAGTCACTTTATCACAGAGATTGTCTATATAATGAATGAAATGTATTTTAAGGGGGAGGCCGTTGGTATCTCCACACTCCTTTTTATCATGTTATATTCAAAGCAGACATACTTCACAGAACTATTTAAATAGGTTTCTAGCTAGAGTTCTTCAGGGGTTTTTAAGAATTGCAGCCCAGATTCAAAACAGATTTAAGGAAGAGTGTAGTGCACAGAATGTGTATGTCTGTTGTCAAGTGTAATCCAGAGAACTGTGGGTAACCCTGTAGTACATGAAATTTCATAACAATGAAAAAATTGCCCTGCTCCCTTCCCTGTAAAATTTCTGAGCCATTAGACAAAATCCAAGAAGTCTATGTCTGTTTGTAGATGCTCTTTGTGATCTTTTTAATTCCTGTGAATGAAATTGCTTACTTTGTCTTAGACCACGGAAAAAAATAAATCTGTGTTGGCTAGCAGAATCTGGCAAAGTACAATTTAATATTAAAGTGTGTATTTTCATCAAAGAGGTAAAATAACACGAGAAAAAAAAGAGTGATCTCAAAATACTATTCTAGGATGAGAAATAAATTAATAATACGCAGATGGTAATAGATGACTTGCTAGTACTTGAAAGCTAAATCAGGTTGAGAAGACAGTTTGGGAACTCTACCACAAAACAAGCACTTGCAATAAAATATTTGAATAAATAAATTGGCCTTTTAGACATTATGCTTGATGCTCATAATCTCAAGAAGGAATAAAGCTGATGTTTTTTTAGGATGATGATCATAATTATCTTTTCCTTAATCTCTACAGGTTAATCAAAAAGGCATTTTTTGAAAATTGGAAACATGTGAAAACCATGTTTAGGTAACTAAAGTGACCATTAATTCCAGGTAGCTGTTTTAAGCACATACACTTATGGTATAAAAGTTTGCTTTTCCATTTCCTTACCACACAGACATCTGCCTGTTTACAAGAACATGTAGGGCTAATTAACAGTTCAAGCTGGGACCGAAGTTTCTCATCATCACCCAAAACCTGATTAAATTTCTTCACAAAATCTTGTGCTTTTCCAGGATCTGGAAGGTTTTCTGTATGATTAAAAACAGTTTAACATAAGATAATTTTGCAACTTCAGCAGGCCAAGATTCACAGAGATACATTTTCCAGGAATGCTGCAATAGTTGATGGAATGTTTATAGAAAGTTAGTAACACTTACTTGCTATGGTCATCAGCTTTCCAAACATGGCAGCACTGTTTGCTTCTGACTGAGGACAACAGCAAAAACAGACAAACAAATCAATATCTCCTTTATAAAATGCACCTTTAAGCTGATCTCTTAGTTCTTCTGCAGCACTACTTTCTACTCATTAATCTTATGTTTTATGCTTTTGATTTAAGAATAGATACTAGACTAGTGTAACTATCATTAGCAGCTCCTACACAGAGAAGGGGAAAATCTTCTTGTAACATCCAAGAACTGCAAAAATTCATTAGTTCACATAACAGGTCAAAATCAGGAAAAAGACCCCAGTAACACCCAAAACAAAAAACTCCTACAAGCCCACTCTCTCACCAAAACCTCAAAGCAATGCCCTTCTATTTAATATTTCTACTAGTAAAATTCCAGTACAAATACTTAAAAACTTTTTTTTTTCTAACCAACGAAGAAATCACTGCTTTGTGTTACAATATATTCCATTTTCAAAATCTCTTAGAAAGTGAGAAAGAAAAAATATCTGTCAAAAGCAAACAAAAACCTTTGAAACTTTTAAAACTTTCAAAGTTCTTGAGCAGTACTATGAAAGAATGATCAACAGAAGGAGGTTACATATTTTCAAGCATTACAGAAAGCAACTTTACTTCATGGGAATTAAATATTGTCTACATACAGAAATTAACAAATAACAAAATTACACTGAACAAACAGTACAGTATTAAAACCCTCCAGTAAATAAATCCCACAGATCCACTGGATAAAGTATAAATATTTTCAAAACCGTACAGTGGGCTGCTTATGCAAATCCAACAATTCTCGTACATGACTCCTTAGCATATTCTGGCACTTCCACATCTCATTCAGTGCTCTGCAAAAATGGGAAATCAGAAAAGAAAAGCTTCTTCATGAGAAGAACATGCTGGATGTTTTAATAAACAAGATTGTTTATTTATCTTAGAAATACAACACCTGCTAGGTACAATCAAAACCCACCAAATATTAAAAGAAACTGTTGAAAACAAGGTGGAACTGATTTTTCACAGAACATTATCTCTCTTACCCTTCTAGGAGCAATTTAACATATGCAGGACACCCATAGTATTTCTTACAACCACCCAAATAAAGAACAGGCCACCATCAACCAGAACTCAGTTACAGACACCTTCATTGTGAACACAGACACCTCCCTAATACAGAGCAAACCTAGAAGCCATCACTTGAGCAGTTTTAGGTCTGCATTGTTCTCATTTGATGAAAATGAATGGATAAACCCACTCTTCTCAAATATCATGGAATTTCTTTGTCTAGTGGATATATCAAGTTTGTATACAAAAGGGAAACGTTTTCAAATACCATGCTACTTGCAAATAATGCTAAGCATCCATTATTTGTATTTTTATTATATAATACAAATAAGATAACAGATGTTAGAAAAGTCTAAGAGAGCAAGTATGTGTTGAATATAAACTGTGCTTACTTGACAGCATTTGGATCCAAACTAGCATACAAATAGTACAAGCACTTCATTCGCTCTTCTGTTTCCAAATTGTGTGGAACAAGATACTGAGCAAAGATTTTCTCTACCAGTAATCTGCAGGAAAAGAAGGAAAAAAACCAGAGAAATCACTACTGTACATGTTAAACAATAATGATATC
>VZTB01011874.1:0-13024 GCA_013397245.1 Thryothorus ludovicianus | reverse complement strand
AATAATGATATCTTTCAGACAAACTGAAAAAACAAGAAATAGAGGAAGTCATGAAAACCAGATTTTTCAACAAAGTAAGAAGACAAAAAAGTAGTGGCTTTTTCCTCAGCTGCAAAGATTCCTCCTACTACTGACAGAAAATTAGCAAGAACTGCTCCTTGAGAGCTTTTCTACATTCTTTCCCTTTCACCTCTAAGAAGGAATAATCTGTCACTATCCAAATTCTCTTTGTCTTTAGGATCTGAGAATCCCCCTTTGTTTATTCAACTATATAGAAGGAAGGAACAGACTCGATGTTCAAATAATGGAATGCTCAAACAAATGAAAAAGAATATAAGAATATAACTCAAAGAGGAGGAAAAGTAAAAATCTGAAGTATCCTTGAGAGAATGGTTAAAATTAAACTGTAGTACCTGAGAACCTACTCATTGTAATACACAAGCTAAAAATCAGCATTCAAAACAAATACAATTAAAGGGACAAAGGGGAACATAAGTAAGAACAAACCAAATCAGCAAAAACAATCTTCAATTATCTATCTTTTTAAAACACACATTTGAAGTTTTACACTAAATATCAACTTTAAACTACAAAATACAAGTGAGTAGTTCATCTAATTATAGCTCCTGCAATGAAAGAACATCCAAATGTTAATTGAATTCATACTAATGAAAGCTGTGCACAATGTTCAGCTATACTTCTTTGTATTTATTGACAAATACTGTATTTATTGACAAATACTGAGTTTCAAAACTTTTTCACTATGTTCCAGTGCACTAGTACTAGCCAGAACTCTGTGAGCACCTTGTACAGAGACCAGAGCAGCACAGACCAAACACCTTATTTCTGCTCACAGAGCATAGCTTTGTTGAAAGAAAATTCCAAGAGACATGATGGCAAGGCAGAGGAATCAAAGGATGACCATGAATATGGATACAATTATCTCAAGACAGCCCATTAGCATTAAAGAAAACCTGGCTTTGTCTCTTTAAATGTACACTTTCCTACTGATGAGTCCAAGAAGTAAATTCTTTGGGGGAAAGGATCTTCAGATCTCAAGGGAGTCCCATTTGTTTAACACACTGGGAGACTCAAGGCATCAGAGCTCTTACCAATTTATGAACATTGCTCTAGTCCATGTCTCTACAGATACATGTTCTAGAAAAGCTGCCAATACAAATGGAGAGACTGCATCCTCCCTTCCCTGGTCCCTGTTGGTTAGGGTAAAGATCTACAAAATGGGAATAACTACAAGACACACTTCTCTCCTGTGAGGAAAGTGACTGGTGATCATAAAAATAGTTGGTAACAGGGCATTGTTTCAGATAGGGAATGGAGTGAAACAACCACATGTATTTGTTGTAAAACAAAGAAGTTCAGAGAACACATGAGAGGCAGCTCTTATGGTCAGAAGTTTTCAGTCTTGAGTAGATCATGTATATCAACAGTCAAGCAACAACAAAAACATTATCAAGTGACCAAGTTATCCATGTGCAGAAAAAAAAATCTGTTCTACTCCATGCCTGAACTCTGTGTGGTATTGTACTACTATCTTCTAAAAGAACTAGTGTTATCTCATGCACCCTGTGGAAAACATTCCAAAACTCAAGAGTTGGCTAATTTTGGTCCACGCTTGCTTTTATGTTTAAAGGACTGGACAGCCTTTGTCTTAAAAGATCATAGCATTTCCACAGCTCTTCAGGTGCTAAATCTTTAAAATCCTGACAATAGCACTGAAACTCATTTACCCCTCCATGAGAACTTAATTGTCAGCCTTGAAGACTAGTAGAATTTCAATTAAAATTCAGGGTATCAAACTGACCTAGAGGAACATTAAAAATCAAGCCACCAATCTTTCTGCATGGACACCCAGAAAACAAACAGGATATAATCCACGCTTCCTCATGAAAAAGTTAGTTTCAATAGTGCAATCAGACTCTCTGAAATCACATCAGAGAAAGAAACTCAGCTTTGATGACACACTCTTCCCTTAAAATTCCTCGCCTCATTTCCATCAGTGTTCTGCATTTGCTGTGAGCAGAAATACAGAAAACATCTGCCCTGTTCACTATACAACCTTGATTCATTCTGTCTACTATCAAACCTGTGTACCAAAACCAAGATGTAAACATGGTAGAAAAAAACATCTCGATGCAAATTAAAGTATATTTTAATGCATATCCTGAATTAACTTTGTATAAACTATGTAAAGATTTCCCGATTTTCAAAAAGGTGCCAACTAATCAAATATGTAACTATGGCCCACTTACAATCAGCCAGATGAACAAAGTGAGAGCCTCACCACTGCAGTGGTTAAAAATTTAGTATCATAACTGGCAACTGAAGGAGGCTGTTGGTCCATTCAGACTAGTCACCAAGATAACAAAACACACTGAAGTTTTATGCTGGCTGCATAAGCAAGGCACTAAGAAACACTGTAAAGAATTTGCTGAGTCTACCATACTAAAAATCTAGGCTGAAATTCTGCCTTTGTGTGATCCCTCAGCTTCTCTCTTTCTGAATATTAATAACCTTCCAAAACCTTTGCTAAAATACTGTTTTTCAACAGCAAAATGGTATTTCAAAAAATCAAAGGGTTTGAGTGACAAAACACATGAATCAAATATGAAAGCCCCTGATGTTTCTTCAGCTTCTGGTTCCTAAAGGTGGATACCAAAAGAAGAGATCTGTGCATGCACTGTGCTGTGGACACACGTAACACTCACAGATGTTGGACTTTGATAGCCTGGCCTCTGGAAAGCAGTAAGGCAAACAAAAACTGCCATAGTAAATGCTAAATTTGACAATTTCTTTTCTACACAGTAGTTAGTTAATGAAAATCTGCTATCATTGTAGATCTAGTTCCATCAGTATATAAAAATGCATCCATGAACAGATAATATAACAATCCTGAATATGTGCATACATGTCTTAATGATTAAATACATCATAAATCAACCCATAAATACAGAATATAACAGCATTCACAGTATAAGCACATATTTTCAGAGTATCTCTTATGACTATACAACTAAAATTAGGAAGACTTAGATTGACTCACTTGTCATCAATGCTATTTTGATAATATATGTGCAAAAGTTTATCCTTTATCCAGCTCACTTTCTCTGCAGCATCTTTTCCAGCCTCAGCATGAAGACAGTATTTCTTGTACAGCTGGGCAAGACCCATCATAGCTTCTTTTCTTACTCGCCACTTGAGAGAGAAGAAATGAAAAGAAGTTGGGGAATAGGTTTTGGTAAATCAATCAAATAAATAAATCATACAAAATACAGCAAAGATGTAGATGCATGAAAGACAAAATAGCCACTTTCTGATCTCCTACATTTAGACAATCAAAAACTGAAAAATGCTGTTTGAAGCCTCTAGATGAGAATATGTAAAACCTGTGTAAGAGTTTTCTTGCCAGCAGATTAAATATGGTCAGTACCCTGGATTTCAGTACTTCTCTGTGCCGAGCAAAGAAAATCTGGGAGCTGGCCAGCAGAAAAGAAGTTAAGTACAGCTCAACATGTACGCCTGAATAAGTGTCTTACTGAGTCAGGATTTGGAAGGCTTATCTATTCAGAGACAGGCACCAGGAGTAGCAGACTTCTTTCTTCCCACTGCCTTGCACCATTTTAAAGCACCCTTGCCTAGACATGGCAGATGTGGAGCCTAGGCCAAGCCAAACCTGCTAGGCTTGAACTCTTGGGCTGCTTTCCAGGACAGTGGGAGAGGTCTGTTTTGCTGAAGCCTTGAAGCAACCACTCTAAGGCTGCAGGGATTAAGGAAAAAACCAACCCAGAGTACAACAGCTACAGGAAGAGTTCATGAGTTCTCAATCCTGCTTTTGGTGGTCACACTTTATCCCCTCAAGTAAATAACAGGTATCCTATAATTAAATAATTTAACAGACAAGATCCATAATCCATCCTGTGCTAATCTGTGTAAGGAATCATACCAGAACCAACCTGAGGATCAATTTAGGCATTTACACAGTAAACCTCAGAAGATACTTGGTTTCCCACATCATTTAGAAGAAATGCAAGAAACTCAAACTGAAAGTTTCTTCCAGAACACACTATGTACCACTTTTGGCCTTGAAATCCCAAGGATAACAATGCTCACATCATTTCAGCCTATGAAGCATAACTGTAGATACTATTATTCATACTGTGAGCAACTTCTTCAATCTTGTTAAGCTGAAGGCTTGACTCAATACCACTGAGGTACTGCACATTTAATTTCTTGATAGCTTTACTGAATTATTTCCTTTCCTTGAAGGGCAAAGAAAAGAGAAATCTTCAAGATAATACAGCTCATGCAACCACAAGACACCACTAACTGTTGGAGTAGGTTATAACAGTAAGATGGAAAAAAAACCTTATATTTTGTCACATATTTCTTAAGTATTAAAACCATAAGAGACAGGTCAAGATAGTAATGACTTTGCTAGAACAGAACACAATAATCAGTTTTCACAAAAGAGAAAACTTTAGCTATAAATAGACGCTATTGTTTAACTTTTCTGCAGGAATTTGTTCACTCTTATTGCAATCTAAAGCACATCTTAAAGAAAATAAAGGTCTGAAAGAGAAACATTTTCAGAAAAGTATTAATATTTTTCTGCATTCAGATAAACCCTTCCAGTGCAGGTAACAGCTTCATCAGATCTCCTATATTAGACAGGAAGAATGGCAAAACTTGTCAGAAGGAAACAAAAAAGGATTTCTAGAAATTATTCCAGAAAATTTAAGCCTAAAATGAAGGAGTGACAAGGGGTTACAAAAGAAAGGAGGTTTGGATTGCTAACAGAATTCTGATCAGTGAAATTGCTGTAGAGTACATCTCCGAGCATGCAGAAAGGCAGTTGCAGACTCACAATAGGAGACATCGGACCAAACCCCTTAGAGAATGTTTTGAACATCATGGAAGCAAGTTATTGAATAGGAGATCCATGTATGGTTAAAAAAGAATAAGATGCTTCTGAGAATGAAAGTTGAAACAGCAAATAAACATAAAGAGGAATGTAATAATCAGTTTCAAAGGCAGCGTCTGAATAAACACAACTATCAGAATTACTACTGTGATTTAATTAACAGAAGAATTTTGATAAACTTAGCTTCCTTGCTTGATCAACAAAATTAAATTCCTCAACTGATGACTGTTAGTCTGAATTTTGAAAAAATATTGCTATTGAAAGTTCAATACAATCTCTTACCCATTAGATTAACTAACCTATTCCTTTCATAAACATCTTACAATCGTTCTTCAGCTGGAAAAAGCCACAACTGTTTTCAGTACGGTTAAAGCTAACACAGAAAAATGAGCAAAATCATACACCAAAAATGGGTATGTGATTCTCTGGCTCCTCACTCCACAGCTTTTGACTTCAAGCTGACAATGTGCAAGTCAGTTCTTATGAAAGGCCTGAGTCTCTACTTCATAAAGACTGTTGGGAGAAATGCCAATGAAGTCAGATGCCAAAACTCTCCTAACTTCTCAAGTTCTTAAGATTATTCCAGTATAATGGAAAAGAGTATTTTTGTTATTTGTTTTTAAAATGTCTCCTAATTATTCTGAAAAGTGAAGATGCTGGAAATATGCTTGAGACAATGTTCCTATGCAGCTTTCCTAAGAACAATTATTACCAAAGACTGGTAACAGATGCTTCCCAAAATCTGAAATCTAGAGTTACTTTTCCATCTGGTGCAATAAAAATGGATTTGAAAACTACTGGAAGTGGGGTTGGTTTGTTTGAAATTGTTGTTGTTTTTTAAATAGTTACAACTGTCATGCAAATGTCTATAAAGATCAGATCAGCTAAGGACATTCCTTTAAAAAACTAAGTACTGTCTTCTAGACAGGAACTTTTACTCTAGAAAGCGTTTAGACTGTCTTTCCCAATACTGTGTCAATTACAATATGGTCAGGAGAAATAAAAACAGATCTCTTAAATGGTGTACCAGTTAGCATGATTTAAATTTTTTCCCTGCTTTATAAAGAGGCAGGACTGAAATGAGAGATTGGCACTTTACTTCAGCCTGTTGGACAAACATCCAATACATAGTAATAGTAATGCTCATTTGATAGATGATTGCAGGCCTAAAAAGATGAAGTCAAACTGATGAACAATCATTTAGGAGTTTGCTGCAGATGTGACCAATAGAAATCCAGCTACAAAGGGTAAATACAGCCGGCAAAATAGAGAGCTCCTCGGAAGAAAAATAATTATTAAAATAGGTATAATGCACTCCACCTGGAATCGAGAAAATCTTACATAGAAAACAAAAAGATAGTTACATGGACGTTATCAATGTTCCTCTCCCTGGAGAGGAACTGGAGAAAAATCCTAAATGCTAAAAACAGATGAAAGTTTACAAGTCCTTGATCTTCATTTTATAGCATTAAATGTATTTACCAACACATCCTATATTGCTAAGTATTTGTTGTAGTAATTTCTAGTCAGTGCTCAATTTTATTTTCTCCTCAGGATATATTTTCATTAAAGCTCTCTCCAGAGATTTTTGTAAGAGAAACATCATGTACAAAGTGATTCTTCACTGATTGCCTGACAAAGCACCTAACTTTGAAACACAACATATCAAACCTATGACTGGTGTGAAATGACTTGGTCAACGATTTGAGGAACATTAAGTGCCTCCACATTGATTTAAAGCCACACAAAAAAAGACCAAGCTCTGTATACACAGTATTACAGCTGTGCAGTAACAGCTGACTGCCTCTCACTGACAGCAGCACACTAAAGGAAAACAGAGACACTGCTGAAGACACAGTAACAATCATCCCATTCTCACCAGGTGGGAGTCCCAGTGGGAAGTGGTGGCTATGCTAGAAGTTTTTAGATCTCATAAATGACCTTTTGGATATGTTTAATGGCTGATAAAGAAGGAATGTGCATCTTGATCGCATCTCAACATGCAATGTCAAGTTGCAAGAATAACTAATTGAAGAGCTGCTTTATAACTGTGAACAAACTCAAAATCAGTATTTCTCTGTGTGAAGATATCCTTTTCTCAAAATCCACTATAATAACATCTTCACTTAAAAGGGGAACAAAAAAATTTAAAATCTAAAGAAAAATAATTGAAGTAACTATCTAGAATAACATAGGGGGCATTGTTTCTACAGCCTATCAAAAAAGAACAATAAGGAAAAATAAATCAACATGGCTAAATAGCACAGAGAAGTCAGCTATTAAGCATCACCCTCCAAAGAGCATGGAGCCACATCCAAAAAAATGTAAACAGGAAACAGTATAAGCTCTGGCAAATCGAAAGTAAATCCTTGATGAAGCATGGGCAATAGTTTCAAAATGAAGTTACTAAAAGCATACTAACTAAACATCTTCACCAAAGCTTCCAAAAGCAGAAGCCTTTCAGACCCTTTCTGTATGGCTGAAAGATAAGCAGATTTATTCCAGGAGAGAGGTCTGAAGAGGTTTCTTAACGTCTCATTAAGAGACATTTAAAAAAATAATTAATAAAGCAAGCAGGAACAAAATCATTAAGACCAGGTGGTAATCTTGCTATGACTTTTACAGGAATTCAGACATTATATACAGAATACTGAATATTCTATTATTGCAATCTATCCATAAACAGATTGAAGACAGTAAATGTGAAAGAAACTAAAGGGTCTGAAGAGGAACAATGTGCCACCCATCAGAACATCTGATTTTGAATGGACAAACAGGTTGAAATAGAACAGTAATAAAAACAAAGACCGACTACTGAAAAATAAGTTGCAGAAATGTGTAATTGAACTTTGTATAATGGGAAGTTTTACGTAAGAAAAAATAACTTTTAGCATACCCAGAAGTACATCAGTAAAATGCATTAGGATCCAAAAAAACTTCCAACAAAGTCTCATACCAGAGTGCCTTAAAATAAAAATTCTGTTGAGAATTAATAAACTAAATCATATAGGGAAATGGGTGCAAATAAATGACTGAATTTCACAATGAAGGGAACAAAAAGAACCTACAGATGGAGTCAGAAAGGAAAAATGGACACTCAACATATGAAATATGAAAAATTGCTACAAAATGAACTGAACAGTGTATAAAATTTACTGAGGTAGTCTGACATTACAACATAATTAAGAATTGCAAAAAAATGCCATGCTACTGAATCGTTACAATATGAAATGGAAAAAATTCAGATTAAGGACAGGTTTTCCCACCAGCATTAACTCTGCAGGTACAGTATTTGGCAGTATACCATCTAAAATTATTCAAGAAAACCACTGACATTAACATGAATGTTTTCCAAAACTGTCAGCTCAGTGCTCAGAAATAGAAGGAGAGACAGACAGAACGTTTCAGAATAAGAAAAAAAGTTACCATCAAGCATGTACAACACAGTGCAAACTGTGAATACCACTCAAAATCAGATGTTCTGATGAGTGGCACATTGCTTTTAATCTGGTCACCTTAGTTAAAACAGGATAGAGAACATCCAGACAGGAATGATCATGTAACCGAAATGATCAGAAGTATGTAACAATTTGTGTGGAAGTTAATCAGGTGATTCTTTAGAATGGAAAACAAAGAACTGGAGAAGATATGGTATTCATACTTATTAAATATGAATGAATCCATGAATATTCATTATTTTATGTAATCCAAGAACTATTAGACAACCAGTCAAATTATTAGACAAGTTTAAAAGCAAAAAGTGAAGTTATTTCTCCCAAACATGCATTAAACTTGAATTTACTGATGAATATGCCATGGAGGCTTACAAAGCACAAATCAAGAAAGAACTTGAAAAACACATGGTATAAAGTTCTGTTGAAAATTATTACGAACATGGGTCAGCAGATTTAAGAAAACTTTAAATCACAAATTGTTGGAAGCCGAAACTGACCACTGTGAGAATTATAATGGGTTATAGGGACCTTTGGCTTAAACATGTGTGACCATTCTTATGCTCTTACAATGTAACTGTGTTCATCTCAAGGCAATGACCCTATTGCCTTTACAACACTTGTCTGATGCCACTATAATACGGGATTTTCATTAGGATGTTCTCGTAAGAAAATTATTTTTTTCCTGGCAGCATTCTCGTTAAAAGTCAACTCTGAAGAGTCTCTGATTCTGTGGCTTTGGGGTTTTTTATTTTACTTCTACCAAAGTACATTAGAAGCAGGTAATTGCTGCAAGTACAATGTTGACACTTACCCGTTTGTCCAGCGTTCTCTCCCTCACAAAGCCAAGCAGCTGGTCATTGACTAGAGAGAGATCTCTCTTGCCCGCAGTGATAATTGTAACAATAACATCATGGCGAATGGCTTCTTCTGGGTCATGTGATCTAACCTTCAAATATTCTGGGATGAGCAGAAACAATGAGAAGCTTGGCTTTTGTATGCAGGTGTGATGTATTCTGATTTATTAACAATGTTTAATCAATCAAACGTCAGTCATCTATCCCAACCATGTAATCTATTAAATATGGAGCTACCCACAGGAAACATCTGTTTTGATGCTTTTTATGTTAAATACAAAACAATTAGATAAATGTATCAGAACAATACAGGAGTGACAGCTTTTATGATAACCTCATTTTCAAAAAGCAATAAAGTGAAATAAAGTTTACTAGAATATATTTGAAGTAAAGGAGGGGTGGGGGGTGGTGAGGGAATAAGAAGAAACAAAAGAGAAGAAACTCTCATTCCCAAAGAGCGAAAAATTAAAATAATAATAAAAAATCCTGAAATGCTGACAATTGTTGAAGAATAGTTTGCATCAAAAAACAAAAGTATTTTCAGTTAAGCCTGAAAATCTTCTCTCAGTTGAAATGATACTGTAGAGAAAGAAGAAACTTCATAGTTTAGATCAGCAAAAAGGAATTTTCTGAATTCAGTGGAACAGAATAGTGGGGAACTCAAGGACTGGTTTTGAAAATAAGCCAGGATGTTGCACCAATATTTGCTTTCCCTCATCCAAAGTTTCTTTAGAACTTCAAATTACTTTAAAATCCATTCTGCAATGGGTAGCTTCTCAACAACTCACCCTGACAAAGTCCACACAAAATCACACACTCCTCCTCTTTCTAAAAACCAGCATGTGTCTTCAAGAGAAATCAATTACTCAGCAATACCTCTTTTCCATCCAGCAACAAGCACTGGACTTGACACATTTCAGAACTACACTTGCTATGTACAAAAATAGTTACACAGTTCCTTGCTCATTTTGTAGCTTATTTTAAACCCTTGTATGAGCATCTCACCAGTGAGGTCTTTTGCTAAGTCTGGATGGTTCATTAAACAATGACTGGCGAATTTCACACTCTCTAATCTCACAGGGACATGGATATCATTGAACCTAGAGGGATAGAAGATGATGAATGTTAATTTTTAATTAGCTTTGCAAATCAGTATTATTCTCTGTGTAGCAACATAGTATGTTCTATTAACTATTTGAATACTTTTATATGGCAAAAGGAGAGAATATCAATGTTTTCAATTTATCTCCATAATGTACCTCATACAAATATTTATGATTTCTTGTGATATTCACTCAGGACTAAACTTAAAGAATTAATATGGTGTATGTGGATGAACCGTTGACCCAATGGATTTTGCCCACTGACTTCTGAAGCCACAGTTCTCCATGCATCAACTGTGTGTATACACACACAAAATTATAGAAATATAAACTGCCATCAGACAGGAACCATTTGAAAACATTCACATTTTAAAAAATTATGAACTTCTATGTCTACATAAAAGAGCTTCTCTCTTCACACAGAAAGGTAAGTGCCAAGCAAAACAGACAGAGTTGCAGATACAGCTGAACAGTATGAAATTCCAGACAATATTGGCATAGCTCTTGTCTAAATTCTGCTATGCATATAATGTGCTGTCTACCTATCTCATACGCCCATAGCTAATAGCAATATAGCAGCAGTCCTTCAGGCTTATTCCTTCTAAAATATAACTGTATGCAGTTTTCTGCTTTGAAGATTTAATAAAGTAACTTGCTCAAATACAGACAGTTACATCCACTAAAAAGACAATGAAACATGCAATACTGTAAGCAAAGAGAAAGAAGAGCATAAAAAAAGAAGAGAAATTCCGAATTGTATCCCATTTCTCTCACCGCCCAAGAAAGCACTGCCACAGAGGTCGGTTTTGCGTGGCCAGGTCAGAATCTTTGGAGCCAAAGAGTTTAGCCAGAAGTCGAACAACAGCCAAACGTTCTTCCCCATCATTGCTCTAAAAATCAAAACATGACAAAGGAACTGTAAATCATTACAGTTGTAATACCGTAGCAATCATTTTCTCTCTGTTTTTTGAACCGTTAGATTAAAAACTGAGTTTGAAAATATTTCTGATAATCCTCATTTTCTTTAATTATTTAATTGGATTAATATGAGGCAAAATATACAAATATTGATTAAGCTAATGTATTATAAACACCGAATAGATGGCTGTGCTTTGAAAGGACCTTCTCTTTCAGGAATAAAAACCCACACACAGTACTCTAACAAACATTTGACAACATAAACAATTAATGATTTGCTTTAAAACATTTTTTAATACTATTTTATGTGTGTGGAAAAGACACCAATTTAAGATGTTGTAAACACACATGCACTAATGAAAGCTACGTCTAATTTCACCAAATACCTATTTCTTGGTTACTTTTGTTTGTTGCAACCATAGCCTACATGCACATCCACATATACAAAATTATTTCTCTTGCTCATTTACAATCTTAGGAAAGGCAAACAGCTTTTTAATTAAAACCCTCACAAACTTCCAAATCAGGATAAATTAACTATTTTCAAGGATTCACAAGCAGTCAGCTGACTTATTAGCTGACAATAAAAAAATCTGATAAAATATTAGGAAATACTTCCCCTAATATTAAAACATTATTTCATAGAAGAAAATTCTGCAAATCAATACTGAAGCTAACACATTTGCATTTCATAAGATAAGCCAACCACAGCATAATTACTGTATAAATTTTGGGTGTAATCCAAAGATTAAGTACATAAAGCTTTTGCACTAGACTGCATTAATTTATCATTATAATGATTATATATATTTTGTGTGCATAATACATGTCTGCAAGCACAATAAGCTCTTAATTGCATACAACTTTCCAGTATCCCTTCTTTAATATTATATTTACCTCCAAAATAAAGCAATAAATACAGGCTTTTTATCCTCCTAGTAGGACACTCATTAAATCTACAGTTCTGCACTCTTAACATCCCCACAAATTTTACTGATTGTCCACAGATACACTGTAACCCACCTTCAGCTTGAATTCCAGCTGGGGCATGACAGACAGCAGTAAGTGAGGATCTATGGCAAAAAGCTCTTGTATCAAGTCAAACACATGTTCTGACAAGTCACTTACTGAAGACTTTCCCAGTACCAGAACCTGGTTAAAAAACTAAAACAATAAACAACATTATGTAGTATATTTTCCTTCATCAACGCAAACATTATTTAAAAAAAATATTTTAATGTAGTATCATTAATGGTTTTATACTAATGGAAGGCACTTAAAGCACAATTTCTTCATTATATCAAAGCATTTCACTCTGTAATTTGCTTGAGCCAAAACTGTAACACATCCTTCTCAGTTCAGTTTTATTAATTCTATCAAGATAGTTTAATACACGACAGTTTGATCATTTCAAATCTCAGTAACTTATCTCCCAAACAAAATTAACAGGTAATAAAAGAATTGTTAACTTAAAATGCATATTCATCCAGCAAAACATTGAGCAAAAAAAAAAATTCTTGTAATTGAAATCCAATCCAATTGAAGATCAGCAAATGCTGAAAACAAAGGTTCTCTGCTTCAAATCCATTTTAAAGAATATCCTATGTCTTTATGTTATATCTTGCAGTATTTGATGGGCAATGTATCAAGGTAATAAGTGATCTAACAGAAACAAACCAAAGTAGCCTAAATTATGAATTATTTATTTTTTGATTTATATAAAGTATATTAAAATTTAATACTTCCTGTTAGATA